>BPLQ01014668.1:97320-143463 GCA_021605075.1 Caerostris darwini
TTTGGCATATACAATCAAAATTGTTTGTTTTTGGCATATACAATCAATCAACACTACCAAAATCATTTCAAATCTACAAAAAATAATTACACATTCATTTTATTGGTAAAATTCAGGCCTTTTCTATATAAAAATACAAATGAAATAAATTTTACCAATGCATATTTAAAACTAAACGTGTATGTGTCCTTTAGAAATTTTTAAGACATTCTTTGTAATGCCCCAGTATAAAATTAAGATTTTACACTGGGGCATTACAAAGAATGTCTTAAAAATATATGATTAAAATAAATTCAGGTATCTAATATAAGAATACCTAAATTAAAATATTATCTATCAGGTATCTAAATTATCATAATTAAAATAAATTCACTTATCTAATATAACATTGCACAAAATGTAGGCATCACTTATGAGGATTACCAATAAATCAATACATCTATATTAATTAACATATATCCCCACCAAATATATATTCATTTTAAAACTCAATTCTGAATAATGAGCACTTACATTTTACAGATTCATGATTTGAAGCTTGAATATTTAAATACAAAGGACGGCATCTATGAGAAATGAATCCAAATTTAGAATAAAATAAAAACAATTTAAAAGAATCATATATGAATGAAATATAAGTTGCTTACTCTGGAGTAGCAATATTCTGTCTTTCATCTGGTGTCATATATCTACCTCTTGTTGATATTGCTGCTCCACTTAATTTACAAATCTGTTGAGAATCATAGGTCAAAATTATTTTTTGATGATATAAAAAGCGATTCTAAAACAAATTTATTCACTCTGTTAATTATATATTAACTAGATATTATTAGATATAGTAAAATAAAATTAAACTGATTGGTATTGTAAAAGTACAGTGGTATAGTTGGATCACTGATTCACTGAAAAACTGTTTGAATCCCTCCTATTTAATCAATTGCCAAAGATATTTTCAAAGGAGTTTTAATTACAATAAGAAATAACTTTTATTTCTTATAATTAAAATTTAAATTACATAATACCAAAAGAAAAATTAAATTAAACAAATTCTACATTAAGTATTAAGCTTTTTTTCTTTCAAAATTGCTTTGTGTCACATATATCTGACCAGTACCACTAACAAGTAATTGATTCCTCCTTTCTCATTTTTAAAATGTTTAATCTATTCCAGTGGCTGATCCTTAATTGTACCAGATCATTGGATCCACATCAAAAAATTTTCCCCATGAGATATGAATACGAATAAAAATGATCATTTTACTAATCCTATTCTTATTGGCTAATTACACATTAATAGTGTTGCATAATAATTTGATCACTGTTTAATACTAAAACATATACATACAGACATTGTTAGATGGAGTATTGTGTGTCTACTATGGGAACTTTTCTGACCTCAACATCTGTGCAATAGCGATCTCTATAGAAACAAGTTATGTTTGGCGAGATTTAGTAACGTGTATTGGCCAAAAATTTTAGCGTTGCTTTATTACAGCTGTCAGTCTGTGGTTGAAAATAAGTAGTTGGACAATTTAGTTTGTGTCCTTTCAATAAAGTATTTCATTTTCTTTTCCTTGTTTCAGAAAACCTTATAAATTTTTAAAACCTTGTTTCAGTTTAAGAAGGAAGACATTAAAATTTCAAGCATGTAAAATAATGCATAATATTTCAGAACACCCTGCATCCTAGAGATTGCTAATGTATCGATGTAATTTTAATTTTCTGAACTGTATTTTAATATAACTGACAAATTTTGTATATTTATTTTATGAATTAACAAAAAATTTGAAAGAGTTCAAATGTTTTAGTTTAACTAATAAAGAGATAAACGAAACGCAAAAATTTAAAAGCAGCTGTTCTAATAGAGTGTGGGCATTCAATAAAATTTCTAATTTTTCAAAAACTGAAAATATATACATATATATATATGTATATATATAAATTGCTTAAAATATATAAATAAAAAACATTAAAATATATATAATAAACAATTAATGAAATTACATTGCCTTTTTATATAAAATAATTTTTTTTAACTTATAAAAGTAATTAATTGCTTTAAATTCCTTAAAATTACACTCCAAAAAAAAAAAAATATTAAACCTGATTATTATATTATATTTACTTTACTTCTATTCTTGAAAATATGAAAAGAAAAATTAAAGAAAAATATAATTTATTACTTCTTCTTGCATATGCCCTCTAGTCAATAAATTTCGAGCATTCAAAGGAGCATCATTGATATCAATTTCAGCTGTGATAAGTTCATTAGCATTTTTTGCTCTTCCAATAGCAAAGTTATTCCCAATCTATTAATGAAAAAAAAAAAAAAAAAATTAGATATTTTTATTAAATCAGATTAAAATTTCTAAAAAATATATTCACAAGGTGAATTTTTACTTGAACTATAAAGAATCACATAAAGAAAATTTTTTAGATGTACTTAAAGACAAAATTTGATATTTGTTTAAATTCCATCAGGGTGACTTTTTTAGAAATACTTTAAAATCTACTCTTCACACCAATAATAAATAAATCCCAAGATGATAATAAAAAAGGGTACTTACATATTAATGGTACCTTGGCAGTTTTTAAGTGTTGCCAATCTTTATTGCTTGGAATAAAAATATTTTGAAAGCGTTTTGATTTTAAATGAAGTGTTTCATATATATTTTATTATTTGAAACAAAAATTTTAAGTGTAGATTGGCGCCAAATCTGTAGCTGCGGTTGGCGCGTGTGCTCTTTATTGGCGCAACTGTCGCCAAGGTACCGTTAATACGTAAGTACCTAAAAAAGTATACATTTACTTTTTATTATTATCATTACTTTTTATAAGTTTCTTTCTCAAACATTTGTAGAATTCTTACTATTTTTAATATGCCTATCTAATGTTCCAAAACTCAACTAACAATAAAATTCTAATTATCAATCTATGATTGATAATTAAAAATATATGGGAATAAATTTTACAATGCACAATATTTGCCAGAATAAGCAAAATAAAATGTTTAACTTTTCAATTTTTGTAACATCTTTATTAAAAAATATTACCTTTGGTTTTAGCTGTGCAGGAGTTGCTTTAAGTTTCCCTTTAGCTATCAGCATAGCATTGACTCTAGCTGCAGCCTCAGTAGCAGCTTCTAAGCTACTTTTACTCATTCTGAAAAATACAAAATAACTAAATTGATCATATTTATCATACCAATTTGATAGGCATTACAAATTACAGTACAAATTAATCGAGCTTTATTGTTTAAGACAAGATTAGTTCAAGGTTGCTACAAAAACTGTAAAAAAAAAATAAATTAATAAATAGTCTGATTAAACTTACATTTCCCTGATTTACACTACTAATTACATTAGTTTCTGGAATCACTCTAAAGTAGGAGTACAATATACATTATTTAAAATACTTTTATTAGTTATATAATATGGAAAAAAAAATATTTTTATGTAATTTAATTTTAAAAAATGGAATGAATATCCTGAAAAAAAAAAATTGAGTAAAACAATTCTCATATGTAAAAAAAAATTGGAAATTTTAACAAAATAATGAATCTATCTTGAATCCAAAGATAGCATAAGTCATGAAATACATTACTGATGGTCTTCTAAAAGTAATAAACATTGATAAAAATGAAAAGTAGTAAATAAAAAGAGTGAAAACCAACCTTCTTAAAAGTTTCATTACGGTTGCTGTAAGCCACACTGATCAGCTTATCACTCTTTTTATCGTAATGAAATTCAAAAAAGTCGCCAGATGCTTGAAAGAAAGCTGTCTGGGTTGCTGATGCTATTTCATTAACTTCATATAAAATGCTTTTGTCTGAAAGTTTCCCTGACTGTTAGATATTTTAAAATTTGCCCGACTTTTCCAGATTGATAAAATTTAATGATATCCCAGTTGTGTTGCCATTCTGTATTTTGATTGTCAATTTGAAAAGAAAATAGAGCAAAATATGTTTATATTAAAAATACAAAGAATTTGCATGAACATGCACAAAATAGTATATAAACAATAACAATTGACCAGAATGCAACAAAGTTAAAAAAGATTCACAAAAAGTCTGTGTGCATTACATTACATTTTTGGGGACTCTCCATATAGAGCAGCCTGATGCCAAACCTCATTTTTGTGCTAAGTTGGCGATTGCCGAAAGACGATCTATTCAACATCCCTTTTTTTTTATGACATCTGCACTGTTTTATCGTGTTTTTAAATGTGTCTTTGACCAACAGGCGATTGTGTGCATGTGTTACAACTTATAAGATGTTGCTTGAGTCTTACAATTTTCTAGAATATATTTATTTGTTAAGCCGGAATAAAAAAAAAGTAAGTTTTTATAAAGGTGTTTTATTTATCAAGTCAAAATATATTCTATATCTAATTTATCAAGTATGTAAAATCTAGTAATTTTTCTTTTCTGGTTAATCCAGAATTAGCAATTACCCAGAAAAGAAATGCAAAGCAAGTATTCTTGATATACTATAATGCTAGAGTTCCTAAGTAGAGAAATAGGGAGGTAGAAATTTGAAAACCATAAAAAAAAATGAAAGGGAGGGGGGGGGGGGATAACTTGGCAAAAAACAGTCAAAAAGGGAATGGGGGCACTTTATAACATTGACTTCCCACATATTTTTCAAAATCTATATAAAGCTGAAGATAGTTTTAAAGGTTTTGTCGAAAACAGCTTGCTTAGTTCTTAAACATTATAACCATTCTACACTACCATTTTATAAAGCAATTACTTTCTTTTTTTTTACTAGGAGAATTTTTTGAATTGAACAATTAAAAATATATTAAAAAAATTATTGAAAATTAACTTGGAACTTAGGCATGCCAACTATGTTCTATTTCAATCCTTAATTTGCCCGCTTAACATGCATTTGCTTTTGTCAATGCTATTCTAACACAACTAAACCAAAAATTATACTTGAAAAAACAATATTCCACTTTGTAATAAAGATAGCATGATTTAGACATTTATTTTAATTCCAAAACAGAAAAACAAATTAAGAGTTCTTTCCTATTAAATTTAATAGTATGTTATACCTAATAGTAACAATGGTACATGAAATTAATAAGCATTATACAAACTGGTAATAATTTTAACATAATAAAAATACTAAATTATTTTTAATTTATAGGAAGAATATGTCAAAATGTCCAATTATTGAACTAATTTTATTTTTATTCAATATTGTCATCCCATATTAATGTTAAATATAAAGTTAACCCAGTTTTTTTTAATTAGATATTCTTCTTAACTCCAAATGACTTACGAAAAAAAAAAAAAAAAAAAAAAAGGAGTATTTTTTAAATAAAAATTTTATAGATTATTTGAAAATTTTAAGAGTGGGCCTATGAATTCAGATTTTAAAAATGTATCAAACAAGCTTACAACATTTTTAGGACTTTCTTTTTTTTGCATCCCGACTTTCCATTGGTTAATAACGGGAATTAAAAAAAGAATTCAAAGAATATTTTAAAGAAAGTCATTTAAATATATAAAAAAAATTTCTGAACATAAAGATGTTATACTTTGGCAAGTTATGACCTAAATGGAGCTTAAAACAATCTATTGAACAAGAAAAGGAAAAAAATGGTCACACTAATCCAAGTAATTTATGCTCAGTTCAAGTTATTTTTACAAAACATGAATTTTATTAATAAAGCAATTTCACACAACTTTAAATAATAGTATATCCTTTTAAAAATTAAACAAAACAAATGAATAAATGGTAAAAACTATTTCTAGAATTTTGAATGATAGCAAATTAATGGTAAAGGAAAAAAATATGATCTTTAAACGATTGTTTATCAAAATTTTCAGGTGAATGAAAAAAGGATTCTTTTCTCAATGCATTTGAGTTTTATTATAATTAATTTAAACATGCTAAAAATATACATTTTTGATATTTAAATTTATTATGAACGACTTTTAGCATTCCTATAAAAAAATTAGCATTAATAAATACTGAATTGATAGCTATAAGCTGGCTTAGATAAAAAACATCGTTCATTTTACTACTTTTACACAATACTGTTTAATGTCCGTTTTCACCGAAACAATCATTTGTGTTTATAATGTTAACGTGTTTTCACTTTAAAAAATTATGTTGAAATACTTATTGATATATATTTAAGAGAAAAATACATCGTTGTACGGCATGCAATTAAAAATATCTTCATTCAAACTTTTAATGAATAAAATTAAAACCAAAAAAAAAAAAATAATAATAATAATAATATAATGAACACGTACCTATCGGCGATTTGTTTTATATCGAACCCATTATGATTTATAAAATCCAATTTAATGTAATTGCTATAAGATGCTAAAAAAATTCATATTGATTTACAGCCTAAACAGGAGAAAATTTAAATCACAATTTCATAAAATTAATATAAAACTAATTATCAGAAGACAATACATGAAAACATCACCCCGTCTGTGCTACTCATAAACTGATGCCACAGCAAATTTTTTTAAAGTAACACAATATTTAAATTATTATTATTATTTTTATTAAATTTTCATATTTACCCATCTTAAAAAAATGAATTTTATTTAATACGATTAAAATAAATAAAATATAAGCATTTAAAGTAAAATATTTTTTCTCTAGAATTTATTATAGAAGTAATGCTAATTAGTCAATTCATTTGAATGGAAAGACGAAAGAAAGAATTTAGAAGCAATTAATGTTATATTTCCCATATTTACTTTGCTAGCATAAGGACTTATTACAAAATTATCAACAAATCCTTTTTTTAATGAAAAGTATATCACTTATGAGTTAATGATCTGGCAATCGGTAAAATGAAAGCAAAACAGAAAAACCTCCTTTCTGTTGGAAAACTCGAAAGCGAAAACGTTTCAGTTTTGATCGGACGAAAGATGAAGTTGAGCGTTGTGTCATCTCGGTTTATCCTTTTGTTTTATGTCAAGTTTCCCTGGATGGATTGCTTTTGTCTCTTTTTTAATTTAATTTTCACTTCAGGTAAGTCACCTGTATTTGTATCTATTTTCTATTTTACTTCCTAGTTATGCAGTTTCATTCATAAATGCATGCAATTCAAGAAGGCCCTACAGAGTTGGCTTGATTAGAGTTTGGTATAGCAAACAGCAATATAAACCCTAATCTAATGGATTACATTTCCGACGCAAAACTTAATTTCAGATCTCATCGTGACATCCTTTCTATTTTACAAATTGCTTATCAGCATGACACTCATTCCTTTCTTAAGTACTTGGAAGTCCAAAATGGCGCAATACCGAAAGGAAATCTAAGAATACTCAAAGATAGCATAACTTCAAAAGTTACTAATTCGAAAAACATTAGTTTTATGCTAATAACAAGGCAAGCTAATCTTATCCACTAATAATTTCGATACCGCTAGAGAACTGGAAAACATGAAAGCGACCATAGGTGTTCCAATCAATGCATCTCTTTAGACTGAAAAGATATCTACAAAATTTCTACTTCACGATACCCCGATAGATATATCACTTGCAGACCTTGCAATAGAGTTGGAAGAAGAAAATAACTTCTGCGTAACTTAACTTTGGCGATATGCAGGAAAAAGAGCAGGGCCAACCCTTTCAACTTCCGTATTAGTCACAATTTTAGAAACAATCGTTCCAGAACATGTTAGATTATAGCCAGCACAATAAAAAATTACTCTGTTCTGCGATAAATCTCGTCAGTGCCAAAAATGTCATTCCTATACTCATCCAATTGCAAATTGTAAAAATTCGGTCGTCTGTGATTACTACAGCGGCCAATATTCCAGCTCAAGTTCCTAAATGCGTCACTTGTGGTAGAGCACACAAAACTTATGACCTCAAATGCCCTAAGTGTAAAGCTGAAGAAAATTTTCTAGCATTTAACACTTTCAATCGACTTTCTTTTATTGAAGCTCGGAGACTATATCGCCCTCCGATTATATCACAAAGGATGAAATTACAAAATTATTTCCAAAGCAAGCCATAGAAACTTAACAGTTTGCTAAAGAAATCTGTCGAGCATAGGTTTCTATGTTTCAGGAATCTCTTAAAACGATTATTGAAAATATAACAACAAGTATCACCTCTCTAAGTCAGGCAATACAAAAACTCTTCTCCTACTGTTACAACCCCAATTTCTCAATGTAAAGATAAAAAAATATAAACTAAAAAGCTGTGATTTTAGATTTCGATGGCACATTGACAAAATTAACAGATCATAGTAATCAGTCTTTATCTTTCTCTACCTCTCATCTGACATAGCTATCATTCGAGAGTACTAAGTAAGTTATTTAGGTTCCTATTTGATTAATTAATTTTTTCTCAATTTTTTAAAACCTTTCTTTTACGCCCAATTTTACTTTTAAAATGTTGCAATGCAACACTTCCAATATCCAAGCCAACTGATCCTTTCTGTTTCAATTTTGTTCTTCCGTGTCTGTTTTAGCAATACAAGAAACCTATGGTAAACATACCCGGTAAACTAATTTATACGTAGATCTAATCACTCAGATAATACATGCAGAGAAGGGCTTTTAATTGCAATTAACTCCAGTATTCATAGCAATGTTTTTAATCTCGTCAATCTTCCTCATTTAGAAAATGAAATTCAAGCCCTTACACTACATATTCAACATAACTTTTACAATAGTCAACATATATTCTCTCGCAGGCCTTTTCACTAATAAATGGCTGGAAGCAATTTATTAACTTCCATCTACTTAAGTTATTCTCGGGGATTTTAATCCTCACAATCCCATTCTCTGATTCACTTCTACTATTAGTTTTGAAACTCTGATTAACTGGACTCTTAATAATAATTTAAATATTATTAATATCAAAACCCCACTCACATTAATCCAACTTCGGCATCCCTTATTGATCTCTTCAACGGCAGTGTAGATATTTGTCCCATTTATCTTACTTTATTCACTCTGACCCTTTTGTCAGTGATCATCTTCCAATTCAATTATCCTTACAACTTATTTCTCCACAAAAAACTTGCAGACCTATTATTATATTGTCTAAAGTTTATCTTTCTAAATGATAAACAGAATTTCGCTCGTTCTTTTGCAACCTATTCTGACTTAAAATCTTTCTTACCTCATGCACTATTTAATAATACGAGAAACTGGTATTTTTCACCACCTAACACTTCCATTGGGTGGTGAGAGATAACATGGTATCTCCACTTATTCCATATTTTCCTATCTCCACTTACTTTTGCATCAAGCTCGTTCTCAACTTTCTCGCGATCTCTGTCTTTCTTAATTTCGGCCAAACTTCGCTGTTGCATTTCTCAGCTTAAGAAACGTTATTGGGATCCCATTTCTACCTGTACGGTCTATAATGGCAAAATATATAAAATTAATACATCAATGTAATAGAGACAATAATCTGGTTAGCAATATGACCTTCCTTATAAATACTAATTTACTAATTACAGATCCGTATCAACAAACTAATATGTTAGCATCTCATTTCAATGAATAAATTTATTCCTTTTGATCTTTCCGATGATTATAACCAAAATTATAATAAGCTATTAATTTTAGCGAACTGAAAGATGCTATACGCGAAACTCCTAATACTTCTCCTGGCAATGATAGTATTCCTACAAAATTAATCAAAATACTTCCTGATCATTATCCCCAACAGCTACTTCATAGCTTTAATAGTATTTTGTTCACCTGAATTATTCCATTAACAGCAAACATAATACCCATTCCTAAATCTGATAATGACAGCGCTGAACGTATTGTACTCAAGATAATGATTCATTTTACAATTCATGACAAATTTCCTCCTAAACTTTCTTTGGTATTTTAGGGATGTTGACATTCGTCACTGTCTTGCCCTCCCCTCTATTCAAAAATTCATGCTCAAGCTTGCAGAAAAATTCTATGCAAATCTTGAACACATCCCGAATGATGAAATCCGTAATCTTCCGAGATACGATTTCCAACTTCCGGAAAATGCTAAACGCCCAAGGGCTGTTCTTCACAACTTACAAAGCTCCTAGACGAACTGGCTCAGTTGTTGTCCTGACCTCTGTGCTTTTAGTCTTCATTCCGAGCAACGAAAATTCCATCCTACTGTAAATTCTTTTTTCTTTTTAAATTTTGGATTCTTTAATTGTTCTGTTTATTTTATTAATTTTTGTTTTTTATTTTACTTTTCTCCTTGTTATTAGCTACTTTATTAATTTTTTCTTTGTTTATATTTTTAATATTTATTTTAACATGGGACATTGCTTTTAAATCACCTCACCTCCTTTTAACTATCAATGTTTTTTCCTTCATCAATGTTTCTCAGATGCAGATAGGAGTTTTAGGCCCCTTCGGAGCCAAGGCACTCCGATATCCTGTAATGACGAAGATTCCTCCTAAACATTCTGGATTTATTCTTTTCATGGATTATATGTATTCATTATCACTTCTCATTTTAAGCAAAAAATGCCAAAAAGTTTGTTTTTTTTAAATTAGGCATTTCTTCTGCCTATGGCTCTCTATGGAGAGATGGACTTATTTATAAAATCTTACAGGTAGTCATTCAAAGCAACAGCTGTAAAATAATTTTATAATTTCATCAATAACAGGAATTTTTTACTTTAAATGTAGAAACTCTGATTCGATGGAATTATTTTCCACTCGTGGCGTACAACAAGGGAAGTGTTCCCCGTGCCTTTCTACTTACAATCTATATGAGAGATATTTTAAAAATCATTCGTGCCCATACAGAATGTTTATTTTATGCAGATGTTATCTTCCTTTTTAGCAGCGATAAAACACTAGAAAAAGTTCAAATCAAAGCCCTTCACGAAGTCACTCAATGGTGTGAAATATGGAAATTCACCCTTCATCGTGATAAATGCGAAGCGATGAAATTTTTCGATGAGAAACATCAGCCAGCTTAACATTTGCAAATTTACAATATCCATATTCCTTGGAAACAACATACCCGTATTCTAAGCATCATTTTCTGCTATAGGAAACGTTGTTTGAAAGAGATTATATCTTAAAAAGAAAGCAGTTTAAAAGCTGAATGCGCTCAAAGCAATTGCGGCTAATTCCTGGGGCTGTAAGAATTCAGTCATATGGAAAATGTTAAACCTTCTGATAGACTTTTTCCTTCTCATCGAAAAGACGTTTTTCTGTCAAGATTTCGAACAAAAACATATCCTTCTAAATCTAAAGACCATAGATTTGGCCTGACGTTATCTCCATTATGTCTAATCTGCAAAACTCCAGAAACAGTTGAACACATTTTGTTTCAATGCATGAAATGTTTAGAATCAAGAAATAAGTTACGAAGTGCTTTCAGATATAGAGTTTTTTCTTATTCTTGGATTTTTAAATGCCGGAGGATGCATCTTATAAGACAGCAATGATTCTTCAATTTCTTTGAAAAGACTCATAACCCTATGGTCTCGTAACGCTATGGGATACTCCACTTCTCCTTCCTGAGGATTATTACTCTTTATTCTCTTTTATTTCTAGCATTAGTGATTTTTAGTGATGATTTTTTCTTATCATCGTCTCACTGTTAAAATATTATGGTCTATTTGATCTGTTGTTTTATCCATTTCTTTCATTTTCAGATCCATCTATCTTATTTATTTTCTTTTGGTTGCCGGAAAATCCGTGCAACTAATCCTATCTTTTAAAATTGAATTTATGATCCACCATAGACAATGAAATCTTCATTTTCACATTTGTTCATTTCTTTATATTGTATAAATTGAAATAAAGCAGCAGGAGCGAGAATAAATCTCAAAGCACGTACTTCAATCAAATCAAATCAAATCGTTGTTTACAAAATATAAGAATTTTAATAGGCGTGCATTAATCTAAGTGCGAAGTGAAGTCAAGGCGTGTTGTACTTTTCTACGAAGTTGTTCATAATTCGACCTCGACTAGAGACAAGTACGACTTGAGCTGCTTTGGTGTATGCTTGGTGACAAGTTTCTTTTTTGACCTCTTGTTTTAGTTTCGGGTTTCGTAAGTTAAAATTTTCTTTATTTTTTTTGAAATCTAATCGGGTTTCTCTCCGGGTAAGTTTCCGGTAAACTTTTGTTTGTTTTTTCACACTTTGTTCAAGGTTGTGGTTAATGATTTAAAGCGAAGAGGGAGGCCCCAACTCTCTAAGTGGGCATACTTAGAGTTTTGATATGGCTGAAAAAAACAGTCATTCTAATAGCATGGATTTTTCCTCTGAAATAGACCTCAATTTTATTTCTTCTAGAGATATTACGTCCAAATTGCATTTAGCACACGAAAATGGAGCGCACTCTTTTGTTATCTTATTTGAGGCGGCAAATGGCTCAATTCCACGGGCTCACCCGAAAGTCTTAAAAGATAACATTTCCTCTAAAATAAGCACGTTAAAACATATTGAGTTCATGCGTATCACTCGTCAGAATAAATTTCTGTTTTCTACCTCTCACTATGATACAGCTAAAGAACTAGTACATATTAAAGCCATATTGGGAGTTCCGGTAAATGCATCGCTTTACCCGGAAAAGATCTCTACCCGTTTCCTTTTACATAACGTCCCGACAGACATTCCACTTTCTGAACTTGCTTCTGAATTGGAAGAAGAAAATAGGGTTTCCGTCATAGAACTCAAAAGATTTGCTAGTAAAAGAACAACTCCGTCTTTCACCTCTCCGGTTTTAGTTACAATTTTGGGTACGATATTACCTGACCACATAAGACTGTGGCTTACCCAGCAGAAAATATCGTTATTTGTGGATAAACCACGTCAATGTCGAAATTGTCACTCTTTTTCTCATCCCGCCTCACATTGTAAAAAATCTCTTACTTGTGAATTTTGCAGTTCTAATCATCATGTTGACACATGTACCGCACAAACTCCCACATGTATAAATTGTAGCGAACCTCATAAGGCCACCGACATGAATTGTCCTAGCCGTAAAGCAGAAGAAAAGTTTTTAAAGTTCAAAACCCTCAACAGGCTTTCTTTCGTAGAAGCGCGGAGAATATATCGCGTTCCGAAAGAAGATTCATTTTCCGCTAAAGTTAAAATAGCTTCTCCACCTAATTACATTACAAAAGAAGAAATTACTCAATTATTTCAACAGCACGTCATGGAAACTCAAAATTTAGTAAAAGAAATTTGTCATGCACAAGCATCCAATTTCCAGGAGTCCTTAAAATTACTTACAGAAAATATCACAAGTAGTATAAATTCCTTAAATCAAGCGATAAAGAAACTCTCTTTACCTCCAATGACAAAATTAGCATCTTCGGGTAAGGAAAAGAAAAAGATGAAAAGTAAAAACCAGAGTTTTGAAACCTTGCAAGACTTCGATTTTACGGGAAAAAAGTCGATAGATCAAGATAATCCCTCTTTAAATTTCTTTACTTCTAGTTTAACTTAATTACTGTTATTGAAAATTATAATTTTGCATTTTGGACTTATTGGATTTTTTTTTTTATTTCTTTGCTTTAGATCAATCTTTATAAACTTTAATATTAATAACTACAACAATGTTTAAAGTGATACAATGGAATGCTCGTAGCATTCGAGCCAAACGTCCATATCTGATCCAATTTTTTTCGTCAACATCAGTATTCGCAATACAAGAAACATTTCTTAATTCTGAAGATCATTTTCATCTACCGGGTAAATTAATTTATAGAACAGATCGTTCTGACAATACACGCAGAGGAGGTCTTTTAATTGCAGTTGATTCGAATTTTCCTAGCAGAGTCTTTAATCTTGCCAACCTTCCTGATTCTGATAATGAAATACAAGCAGTTACAATTCATATTTCGCATAAAACTATAACTATCGTTAACATTTATTCTCCAAGGGGTATTTTCACTACTGAATGGCTGGATACAATTAGTCAACAACTTCCTTCTAACTGTATTATTCTCGGAGATTTTAATTCTCATCATCCCATTCTCGGATCCACCTCTTCTACGGCTAGTTCAGAAATCCTGATCAACTGGATTCTCCAGAATAATCTTAATATTATTAATACTAACACTCCCACTCATATTACTCCTACAGTTACATCGCTTATTGATCTCTCCATTGCCAGCGCAGACATTTACCCTAATATTTCTTTTGCTGTTCACTCCGATCCCTTCGACAGTGATCACCTTCCGATACAGTTATCGTTTCAACTTTCTGCTTCACAAAAAATTTGTAGATCGATCATTTTATGGTCTAAAGTCCATCTTTTCCTCCAAGATCAGAAAAATCTTGATCGCACCTTTTCATCATATTCAGATTTTCATTCTTTCTTAACTCAGGCTCTCCTTAACAACAAAAAACTTCATAAAACCTCTCACAGTCAAAATCTCCCGTGGTGGAACTCTCGCTGCAATACTCTTTTAAAACAGAAACGCAAATTATTACATCAAGCTCGATCTCAACTTTCTCGAGACTTATGGATTTCATACAAGAAAATTTCTGCCAAACTTCGCCAATACATCTCCGATCTTAAAAAACAATATTGGGATTTTGTGTGTTCCTCTACCGGATATAACGGCAAAATTTATAAAATCATTAAAGCTATTCATAATAGAAACAATATTCTGGTTAGCAATAAAATTTTTCATTCTAATAATTCTGTCATTTCAGACCCGACTCAGCAAGCTAATTTATTAGCTACTCAGTTTAATAAAATCTTCGACCATCAGTTTATTCCACTTGATCTTTCTGACAATTGCAACCAACATTATAATAGACCAATTACGTTTAACGAGCTAAAAGATGCAATCCGCGCTGCTCCTAATACTTCACCTGGCAGTGACAGTATACCTGCAAAACTTATTAAAATACTTCCTGATTCTTATCTTTTTCAGCTGCTTAATATCTTCAATAATATTTGGTTAACTGGTGATGTTCCTCGGGAATGGTTAACAGCTAAAATTATTCCTATCCTTAAACCCGGAAAAGACAGCACTTCCCCTACCTCCTTTCGCCCTATCGCATTGACTTCTGTTATTAGTAAAATCTTTGAACGTATTGTTCTCAAAAGAATCATTCACTTCACAATTCCTGATAAATTCCACCCCAACCATTCCGGATTTATTCCTTTCAAAGATTGTATGTATTCATTGTCATTACTTCATCATAAAATAATAGAAGCTAAAAACGCCAAAAATTTTTGCATTTTTCTTAAGTTGGATATTTCTGCCGCATATGACTCAATTTGGAGAGATGGCCTTATCTATAAAATTTTACAGATTGGCATAAAGGGAACTGCTGCTAGATGGATAAACAATTTCATTCATAACAGGAATTTTTATGTTAATTGGAGAAACTCTGATTCTATGACATTGTTTTCCACTCGTGGTGTACAGCAGGGGAGTGTTCTCAGCGCCTTTCTCTTTACCATTTACATGAGAGATATTTACGAGATCATTCCTGAACATACAGAATGCTTATTGTATGCCGATGATATTTTTCTTTTTAGCAGCGATCATTCTTTGGAAAAAGTTCTTAATAACCTTCAAATAACACTTCATAAAATAACTCAATGGTGTGAAACGTGGAAATTTACCCTTCAACCAGAAAAGTGCGAAGCGGTTAACTTTTCCAATAAAAAACAACAACCAGCTCAACATCTGCATATTTATAATATCCGCATCCCTTGGAAACAACATACCCGTATTTTAGGTATCATATTCTCTTATAACCTCACTTTCAAACAACATTTCCAGTATCTTAAAAGGAAAGTTATTAAAAAATTAAATGCTCTTAAAGCAATTGCTGCTAATTCCTGGGGTTGTCGATCCTATCATTTAATTCAAATTACAAATACTACTATTCGTAGTTTACTGGAATATGGAGCTCCGATTTTTATCTCATCTAGCCATAGTGACTTCCAAATACTTAGTCCTTTATATCATCTGGCTTTGCGTATTGCAGCAGGTCTTCCAAGGTGGACACCTATTCCAGTTTTACTTAAAGAAACAGATCAACTTTCTTTGCTTCAGAGGTTGCATATGCTTGCAGAGCGATTTTTTATTAAACAAATTTCTTTTGATTCTTCGTCTCCACTCACCATTTATCTTCGATCGAGTAATAAAACTCCAAGGTTAAAACGTCCCATTTCATTACAATGCTTTTTTGCTGATCTCTTAGACAATTTAGACATCCAGCCTTCTAATTTAATTCCTAATTTTCCACCAGTTAGAGTAAATTCGAAAGTCACTTTTCATCTCGGAGATTTACCTTTTCAAACCAAACAGTTACCTCATCATATCATAAAACTTCTCTTTGAACAATACAAAAAAGAATATTGGACAGATAGAATCATTTTAGCCTCCGACGCCTCTAAGACAGAACTTAAACATTCAATTGCAATCATTAATTCCTTTTCACAAGAGTCTTTATCTGGACAGATTTCAAATCATAACAGTATTTTCACAGGAGAAGCCCTTGCACTCCTTTTAACTCTTTCTACTTATGTTCTTTCTGCTCATAAATATGTTATTCTCACAGATAGTCTATCCGTTCTTCTAGCGTTACAAAATTGTAACATACATTCTACTCGTATCATTCAGTTTCTGGGTCATAAACTTCAAGATCTTAGCAATAGTATTTCATCAATTGAATTAATCTGGACCCCAGGACATGTTGGTATAAAAGAAAATGAACTAGCAGACTCCCTCGCGAAATCCGCAACAGATTCTATAATTTATCATTGGATATCACCGGAAGATCTTATCTTTCAACTAAAAAAGAAAGCACAACTTAAAGCAACAGAACTATGGAAGGGTAGCAAATATGCTCAGGAACTCATGCACTTGAATAATATTACACCTACACACAGACTTTTTCCTAATCATCGAAGGGAAGATATACTTATATCCAGGTTCCGCACAAAAACATATCTTTGCAACGCAAAACTCCACAGATTTGGCCTAACCTCTTCACCATTATGTTCAACCTGCAAAACTCCAGAAACAGTGGAACACATTTTGTTCCAATGCAAAAAATATGAAATTCCCCGAAACAAACTCCAACGTGCTTTTGGTTACAAAGTTCTTTCATACTCATGGCTATTCGATATGTCTGAAGATGCTTGTTATAAAACAACAGTAATTCTAGAATTCCTACGAAAAGTCTCGTAACCCCGTCTTCTATGGGGTGCTCCATATTGGTTTTCTCGTGTTAACTCTTTTTCACTTTTCGTTCCAAGTACTAGTAGTACTTCATGCTTTCTAATTCATCGTTTAAATGCTAAGATGTTTCATCGTTTGATTAGTATTTTATCCATTTCTTTCATGTCCAAATATACTTCTTTTATTGTTATTCTTTTGATTGTTCGAAAGTGTCGACAACATTTATGGTATTCCAGAAGAAATTTTGGACTCCTGAAATTTCGTAGTGATTTCAATGTTTTCGAATTTTTTCAATGATTTTGGAATTTTAAATTTTGGAGTGTATCTTAAGGAGGTCTTATTTACACTTCTGCAAATTTGGTTGACAATAAAAACATCCGGATAATTTGAGATAAAGCAGCGTCAGCGAGCATACATCTCAAAGCGCCAAGTCAAGTCAAGTCAAGTCATCTAAGTGCTTAGTTTAAAATTATCTTAGATTTTAATTAATTTGTTGTAAAGCATCAGTCAAACAATAAGCATAATCTGAAAGGAAGTTTAATCACAAATTTCTTTTTTCATTATAGAATGGAGTCATCATCTTACTCATTTAAATCAATTTCTGTATTTCCTCATCATGTTAAACAAAATATATGTGGAAGTCGTGCGAAATATAGAGATGGACGCAAAGATACCGCAGTGAAGGTAATTCGTATTCACTGTAGTATTTTGTTTAATAGTTTAATTTCTTTTAAAATTAAATCTGAGTAATACATCATGATTGAGTAATTATAATGAATGCTATATTATTTTCGCATTTACAACAATTTAATATAATTTGTAATTAAACATTCTGTTAGCTTATCGATATAAAATTTCAAATATTATTTAAGAAAATAATTATATATGTCTGGCAATCAAAAGCAAAATATATGCATTAGTAAAACATTTTATATGAACATACATACTTCTAAAAATATGCAATTTGTATTGATAGCTATCAGTCTGTTATTCGTATTCTATTCTATTTTTCTAGTTTAGTTTTTATAATTCTTAATGATCATTGTATTTTCTATTTTGCTTTCTGCAATTGTTGATGCATTTTTTTATTTGAGATGCTTCAACAAAATTATTTTAAAAAGCTTATAATTTTTTGCAAATAAAATTGATTATTGTGCAGTATATTGACAGATAAATATAAGTATATACGGTTAATAGATATACATAAAATATGCTTTATTCAGATAGTGTATGATGTAAATGAAAAAATAGACACCCAAAAGTTAAATTGATTGTTATATTTCACTATATAAAAATAAAGAGTATCATTTGAATGATCAGTCATCCAAAAATATATTTGACTTTATATATAAAAGCCTTTAATTTTATGTTATCTATATCTGCTCTGATTATAATTTTCATATATTTAAGATTTCCCTTAGATTAATTTAAGTAGAATCAGTCTTTTAAAATCTTATTACGACACAGTATAAAAGCTATCATCTAACCCAAAGTACTTTTTAAATCAGTAGATTTCCCCTTTTTATTTCAGGTCTATACTATAAATCAAGAATCTATATATCTTTTAATTAACAATGTTCCTGCCATAGGAACTGCTGAAGAACTCAGAGCTCGTTGTGATCAGTATGGAATGGTAGAGGATTTTAGACCTCTTGATGATTATCCTTGTGAAGAATTCACTGAAGTTTATTTAGTAAAATATAGTTCACTATCTGCTGCAAGGTAATTTTAAGTTCATATATAGACATATAAGGGTTTGAAGTAATTTTAAGTTAATATTATAGAGGATGAATAATTTCTAAGTGTTTATAAATTATTTGATTATTATTATAATGGTGTGCAAATATTACTAAAAAACCCCTTAAATGAGTTTAAAAAGTTTTTATCTTAAGTCTGACAAAAATTTTTTTTTTATTTAATGAAAAACAATCTCTTATATTAGGAATATTTTTTTATTTACCTCTTGTTAATTGTGTTTTTATTATTTTTCAAATTTTTCGGGTGTAGATTATAGCTTAAAAGCATTTGACTTTTCTTCATGTGATATCCATATAATCAAAATTTTACTTCACAGTATATTTATTAGAACAATTAATTATTTACCCATTTCATTTAAATAGGTCAGCAAAAAAATGTTTGGATGATAAATCATTTTTTGGTTGTGTGCTTCATATTTGTTATGCACCAGAATTTGAGACGGCTTTAGAAACAGGATTAAAATTACAAGACAGAAGAAAATATGTAGCTTGGAAAACTAATACAGGTATATTTAAATATTTAGTTTTATAAAAATATTCTGTGTATTAATTTTGTGTTATTTGCTTCATCATTGGCTAATAATACATTATTGAAAATTGTATCATGGCCAATTAAGTTGATGAAATATTGTCAGAAAATCAGGACCGTTTTTTTAAAAAAATGATAAGCTGATTCAGTGAAAATTAAGCCATTGTCTCTGTTAATATCGTTTGGTTTTTCTCATATATACTCTTTGAAGATCACCTATGAATACAGCTCTTTTTTTCCTCTTATTTAACATCATATTGCATATTAATATAACTCTCAATCTAATTCAGAATTATCAATTTAGAATTAATAAACTCACAGCTAAATCATTAGAATTTGCAGACTGATTATTAATGGTAACATTAACTTTTTATTTTATCTTAATAGGCAGTTATTTCATAACATTCTTTACAAAGCAAACAATATTTTAACATCTTATTAAAAAGGAATTATTTAATAGTTGATTAAAGAACTGATTTTTGAATTATAATGACTGTTTCAACTTTTTGCCTTTAACTTTTAAAGAAAAGAAAAATTATAGAATATATAACTAACAGTCTTCAACTCATAACTTTAAATATGCAGAATTTTAAGGAGAGATAATTATCTTCTATTTTTTTTTTGTTTTTGTTAATTTTGTTAATGAATCATTTTTTTTCGTTTTGTATCTATTTGATATTTTAAAATATTCTTTCACTTAGTTTATAAAATGTATTTTAATTACACAAATTTGTCCAATAATATCTGTCAATTTGTTTCTTAATAGGAAATAATCAGCCAAAACAATACATTAACAACCATCCTGTTAAGAAACAAAAATTTAATACATCTGGTGTACAACCTGTAACATATATTTGGGCTGGGAAGGAGTACACTGAGTATCCAAAACCAGAGGAGATACCAGAAGAAAGGAAACCAAGCACATCGGGTGTCTTTGTACCTCGGCAACTTCAGTCTAAATCTTCTCGTACTGTGAACACTATATCTGGAAACAAAATATATTTTGATCAGCATTCAAATCTTGTTTCTGGCAATCGAGAGCAAACGTTTACATCTCGTGTTGATGAATCTTCTTATCAAAATACTATATCCAATGTGAGACAAAGAGTTTTAAAAGTAAGTGTTTTAGCATACTTTTCTAAGAAACTGTTTTCCCCTTGCTGCTTTATGTGGCAACTAATGCTGTAATCATGATGATGCTGATTAACTCCTTTATAATCTAATTTTTATCTTAGATTTTGATTTAAATCTTGAAAATTTCTTTTTGTTTTATTTCTTATTTATAAAATTCTTAGTAGTAGTAAAGTATTTATGAAAGGAATGAAATTGTGGATAAAAAAATTTAAAGGAGCATAAAAAGCAAAAAAACCATCAAAATTATAAAAAAAATTAAAGATAATTAATAGGTATCAATCAAGTTTTTTTTAATTTTTGACACAATTTTCTCTACTAAGTCAAGAATTTCAAAATATGTATTAATTCATTTATTATCATATTTGATTCGTAAATTCTTTATAATTTTGTTCCTTTAGACTTCCGTGCCGAATGTGAGGGTCAGTCTGAAAAGAAAGAAAAGAATATAAGACTGTGGAGCATTTATGATAGTTTGGGGAGAGACATCTTAATAATATGAATGAAAAGTTTATTCATGTGATTTAATTTCTTTTATAAAAAATATTTTCATTTTGTATATGTTTAGAATTGAAATTTTGTTATGCAGTATTTTTACCTGTTTAGTTTTGTTTAATATCTTTTTTAGTTGGTAACTTTCATACTTGTTTTATAAATGTGATCTCGTATTACTTGCACATGCTAATATAAGTTAAATTTACAAATAATTAACCATTTGATGCATAGTATTTTCTTATAATATGATATTTCTTTTATAGTAGAAAGTTTAGTTTAAGAACTTATATAATAAAAGTTTAAATTTTGTAAAAAAAATTATTATTTATGGGAATTAATTTTGTTTATATCCATAAGTTTGAATGTTTAACTTTTATAGATAATTTTACAATTCATGTTTTGCATGATAGAATATTTATGCTGTTATTTTCATTTTAAGTACTTATTTATATATATTCACTAAATTCATTAGAATTATTTAATAAAAAAAATTGTTTTGCAGATTCATCTTTTGATATAAATGAATTTTTAGAAGCGATTCCAAGAGTTTCCAAAGCTAACATTCGGTTAGTTATTTCTTAAATTTATAAAAATATATTGCATCATTAAGGAATTATAATTTAAAAGAAAATCGATTTGATACTTGATAAAAAGTATTTAGCTGTAATAATTGACATTGTAATGAAAGTCATCCTATATCTAGGACTACCTTGATATTTGATTTTACATTTACTTTGATATTATATTCTACATTTACCTTTTGATATTATATTCTACATTTACCTTGTGATATTAGATTCTACATTCATGTAATCAGCTATATTTAATGTTTATAGGTGCAGATTTTGTCGATGTACATTCTCCAGCCATTGTTTTTTGCTAAACCATGTGACTACTTGTCATCCAGGAAAGCACCCACATAAATGTCCAAGTTGTCCCAAAACATTCTGGGAGAAATTCAATTTGCAAAGCCACTTGTACACTCACGACTCTGCAAGGCATTTCAAATGCTCCGTTTGTGGGCGCACTTTCCGCCATAGCAGTAGCTTAGCTCGACACAAACACTCTCATCGATTGACGCTTCAGAATCATTAAGAGCATATTTTTAAAAATCTTATTATTCAAATATTAAGTTGTGATTAAGTGGGTTTAGGCATGTCAATGAATACAAATTAAAATATCTGTGAAACAAGGGATTAGGTACTATTAATCAAATTCTAAACTTAAAAATTTAAACAATCACAGAATATATTACTTGATTGTATCAGAAATACAATACAATATGAGTAAAATATTTAATTTTGCATTTATTTTTTTTTATGATGGTTTCTGTTATTTTATTTTTTTGGACGTTTCCTCAGAAATTATTGAATTTAAACATAAAACAAATCTAGCATTTTAGATTAATATTTTGTATTCCAACATCTAATTTTTTAGATTTTTATTGAATTAACTAGTCTTGATTGATTTTTTTTTATCAAGTTAAAAAAAAAATGTTAAGAAATCAATACTGTAAATTTAACGACGAATGCTTCAGAAGAAATTGAACACTGTTGCCAAGAAGGCCGCATGAAGGTAGGTCACAGACTGTTGGGAAGTTTAAGAAAGCATTTAGCCCGTCATAAAACTTTTTGAGAGTTCTTCTAAAGCTGAGTCCAGACAAGAGAGCTACCATTGTTTTTTCATTCTTATTTTTAAAAGTTTACATTCATTTATTGATAAGTTGAAACTTTTTAACTGTCTGTTAATTCATTATGTTCTGAGTTTGTATTACAAATTTAAAAATTACTATGCTTTTGATTAATATTAAAAACTATACTTTAGTTAAAAAAATGTATACTAACAAAAATGAGAAGAAATAAAAAGACATATATATTTAAATGAAGTTTAAACCAACTTTTTCAAAGTAGTAATTTTATTGAAATCATGCATCTAAAATTACTAATAATTTTCCTGTATTTAATATAATGGAAAATATATTTGTATCTCAAAAAGTATAAAAGATTTATATATTTGTGGATTTTTTAAATGATAACAAATGAATGAAAAACTAAATTAAGTTTATTATGAACAGAACTTCAAATTCTAAATAAAGTAGTATCAATTTATAGAAAGAAGATTACTGAAAAGTGTTTTATATTTAATTTGAAATTCTCTTGTGTTTATATGTTTAAGATTACAGATATTTGCTAACATTAACTAAAAGAAGAATTTTTTTATCACTTTATAATTTATGCAAATTATCATGAAATTATTAATTTCAATTATTTGTCTAAATTACCTAAAAATAAAATGGCTATTAAGTGGCGAATGAGAAGTGATGTATTATTATAAATCAAATAAAATTATTTTGATTAACTATTTATAAAAATTTTGCTTACACTAGTGCAAAAAATATTAAAATATATATATATATATATATATATAAATTTCTTAATGAAAATATCTATCAATAAATATTAAAGCAGTTCTTTTATTTCAATAAAATGGAAAATGTTCATTTTCAATTCGTAAATTTGAAGCTTAAACATTATGAAAAGAAAATAAATTAATGCTAGATAATTTTTGTTAATTAGAATTCATGATCTTTTAATGTGACTTGAAAAAATTAGTTAAATAAAGCAGATAAATGATTGTTTTTAATATATCTCATATACTCGAGAGAGTAGATATTTTCTGCTTTATTATTATCTTTTCCATTTTTAATATTGTTAGAGGTTTTTTCAAATATATTTTTTATATATAACATGAAGCTTGCAATAACTAAGTAATGAGGATGTAATTTATAACATTTAAACAAGGCTTAAAATCGTAAAAAAAAAAAAAAAAAAAAACCTTTATTTTATAAAATTTAGCACTTCCAAATTTTATAATTTGAAAAAAAATGCTCCAGTATTATTCTTTTTTAGTATTCAATTTGGTAAGCTTTTGTTTAGAAAAAAAAATCCTTAAAGATTGAAAATCAAAATACAAATTTTTTTTACAATTTATGTAAGCAATTCTAGTTAGGAATTCAAATAAAAGCATGGACAGAAATATGGCAATACTTTTGTTTTAATCTTAATTTTGTCATGAAAAATTATGCTTCATGTGTAAGTAAAGATAATTAAATAGAACTTTTCCATGTTTTAAGTATTCACAATAAAACCCCTTCCTTTTTAAACCCTTAATAAATAATAAAGGTTTTAAAGAGATAACAAATTAGGGATTCCTTCTTCTACATAATTTTTAAGCAATAAGAAATGAAACTGGTATTCTTTAGAGTCTATCTTTAGTTATATAAATGCACATCAAAAATCAAATAAAAAATATACTTATATGACCCAAAAAAGCAAATTATATATGCTTACAAAACATGTGAAAAAAAATATTTTTAATTCAGTCGCCTTTTTTCCCAAAATTTACCATGCATAGATTATTTTGTTTTAATAACAATAAAAAATGGCAATTTAGCATCATATAAACATACTATGTAGATGTAATTCTATGTATTTGGTTAATCGTGTTATTCAATGTTTTTAATAATTTCTACACGTGTATTAAATAAATACTTAAATGTGAGATAAAGCAGAAAAGTGACAGAATGTTAGGATGAATTGAGAGAACTTAAAGATATATATATTTCAAATTTGTCTTTATTATTTTTTTATATATCATCTAGATATATTTGTGTAATAAGGCTTTGATCTTATCAAATCAACTTCTACTTTTGAAGCCAAATCATGCTACTTTTTAATCTTCAGTTCTGGCTTGATTTGACTAGTTGCCTTGAGCCTTATAATCTTAGCTTTATCTTAATTTATCAAAATGCTGTAAAAAATAAAGTATACACTATGATTACTGTAGAAAAATTATTATCAAACTATAAAATCCAAAATTTGTTAATTCATGATAGTGATTGAATTTGATGATTTTTCTTCTTTTCTGTCAACTGAAAGAAATTAGCAGAATAAATATGAGAAAGATGAAGTCATTGATAAAAATAGAACTACGAAAAGAAATTTTTTAATAACACCTACTAAAAATAAAAAAATCAGAAAAGAAAAGCCTAAAGCTTTCCGCCGTTTACGCTGAGCCAACGTTACTTCTTTAGCAATACCCTAGAGGTGCGTGTAGCTTGAAGATAAGCTACGAACACGGAGTAACGATACCCCCGCAAAACTGTGCTATCCTAGTGGACCTGAACCTACGGTTTAAAGGGGATTCCGAACCCCTCCAAACATCCATGGCACCGCCGAGACTCTAACCCGAAACCTGTGGTACCGAGCGCTAGCCACTCGGCCATCAGGTCCCAGCAGAATTATAAAAGATTATATTAAAGATCGGCCAGAAAAACGAAATAAAATAAGCTCTGAGCCACAAACACTATATGAAGATTATACAAAAATTATATTTTCTAATAATTCAAATTGCCAATGAAGCTTTTTCTTGATTCTATTTCACAGACGACGCTGAATAAAACTCGAGTGTCAGAGCTAAAAGAACTTCTACTCTGATAGGAAAAAGTTATTGTGGTAGAAGTTGCAGGAACAATTTAAAAACATTTATTGTGATAAAAAAAAATAAAGAAAAAATTGAATTAAATAAAGAAAATTTTTAAAAAAAGTGAAAAAACAAACAAACTTGGAATTAAAACAGCTAAAAATAAGGAGCCAAATATCGGAACATTATGTAGCATTCATGAAAAGGGGGGGGGGGGCCCCAATTTCCCGTTCTAAGAACCAGTCGGATAGACCGAACATAGTAATAATTAAATGACAAAGGATCACAATAACAAATCAGCCTCATACAAATAACATTTTTCCTATAACTTTTAGCTGTTCTGGGTGGTCCCATGTCTGCAACTTTACAACAGCTTAACAAAGCTAACTTATTATACCTAAGCCATTGGCTTTTTAAATGTTATTAATGTAAGAAAAACATAGTACAGGAACAAACTTTAGCATGAAAAAAAAAAAAAAAGGACTACGGAATTTATTTGACATTGATGATTCCCTATTAAAAAAAAATCTAATTTGATATTTATCAAAGTTTTTTCTCACAAATACATTTATGTTCTTCGGCCAGGCGATTCCTTCAAAATTCTAAATTGTATCATATATCGCTCCAATAGCGTTACTCACAGAGGAAGAGGCACGACTATCTGCATTCATAAAATATTTATCACCATCAAATTCATTTAAAAACTCCGCTATAGTTATTAATCTCAAGAATAACCTAAAAATTAATGTTGCTCGCATTTATTGCCCTCCAATTAATAGAATTCTCAACTACTTCTTGGAGGCTTCAATTTTAAGCACCCTGCATATAATAATGGAAGCGGCAACATCAATGGTTTTATTCTCTTCGACTGGACAAATCTTGGCATATTCAATATTATTAAGATCAAATAAATCAAAACTAAAGATGTATAAAAGAACAGAGAGAATTGATAAATTTTGGTTCGACTTTGCGATGATGCTATATAATGATAATGATAATGATACTTTCCCATGGCAACAGTAATGTTGACGAATTGTTTATGTTTGCATTCAAGCCAATGATGGAATAAATAATTTTGAAGTGTCAAAACAATTGATTTTAATTGTGAGAAATTTAAGAACCATCCACGAAGAATATAACGGGAAGAAACGGAATTTAGCGAAAATATGAAAAGAAAAATGGAAGCAAAGTGTCAGCATAAAGAATTAAAAGCTGAAATTTTTTTAAATTCCTGAGACAGCTAAAAATGAAAAAAAAAAAGAGTTTAAGAATTGAGGAAGAGATTGCAACCCTCAAACTTTTGTAAAGAAAGCTTTAAAACTTTTTTAGTTCACGTAAAGCAGAACTGTTTGTTTTAAACCAATTGTTTTTTTAATTATGAAAGAGAAATATTTAAATTTTTAAAGGTATTTAAATTTTGAAATTAATAATTAATTAATATTTGTAATTTTGAAAAATGTCCAGTGTTTTTTACATATAATAAATATAATATACTATTTTAATAGATTTTTTGTAGAATGTTGAACTTTAAAAAAATTAAATTTCATAAAAATATATTGTTTTTTTTATATTAAATAACTGGTAAAAGTGTTTTAATTATTATATATTGTACATTTATAGTGATTCTGAATAGGGTGAAAGCCAGAAATCGAATATAATTAGTACTAGTAAATTAGGGAAATTTGTAAGTTTAGTCAAATATTTTTTCACAGTTTCTGTAGAAATTGTGAAAAAATATTGATGTTCTTCTGTATTTGTACAAAACAATTATATATTTTTTGTGTTTACATTTTAAATAATATAGTCTTGTGGTCGATTAAATTTATCATGCATAAATTAAATAAGTGAAGATTTTTTATGCATACCTTTTTTTTCTTTTATTTCATTTATTTTTATTAGATTATAGTGTTAGCAGATTTTCTTTCTTTTATGTGCTCTATAATATATCCCTAACATCAATCATAAAGTAGTTAAATGGATTGGCAAATGATATATTGAACTATCGAGTTTCAAGAACTCATTGTCGTTATCAACTGAAATTTATAGTCAGCGAGATAAATTATATGAGGTAACTATATTCATACCCATATCATATAATTTGTATACAAACTGATGTAAATATCCAGGAAAAATTGTATCAAATTTAATATGTATTCAAAATTATTGAGTTGGCAAGAAAGTAAGTTCGGTTTTTACAATATACTTAAATGGTGAAAATCGGAATCACTTTCTTAACAACTCACTATTTTATACATTCAAATAACAAGCATATAATCATCCAAAAACATTTGCTGTTAATTAAGATTAACTTAAATTAATTTTTTTTCTTAAAAATTAAACGCTTGAAAAAATATTTGGCAATATTCTTGTGTCTTATTTCCATTTATTGAAAAAGCTTTTCGTCTTTCAAAGTAATCAATGCTTTTGAATTATACTACAAAAAGTAAGACCAGTATTCATTTTTAATTTCTCAAGCATATGGTACTTCAATTTTTTTTAGGTTGCTGGAACTGTCCTTGACATCTGTATAAAATTTTATGTCAAAATATTCATTAGTGCTTGAGTTACGCTTGGTTTTATGAGATGCTAAAACTGATTTTGGCAATTTTTGAAATATCTCTTAAATCGACTCAAAACAGTGTCCCCGGAGTGGTCTTTTGAGTTTAGGGAATAGCCAGAAGTAGCACAATGCTAAATTAGGTGAATACGGTGGTTGTGGAACAATATGGGTTTCAATTTTGGCAAAAAAGTCACAAAGAATCAATGCAGTGTGAGCCGGCGCATTCAGTGTTTTCGGTACCAATCAAAATTTTACGTATTTGAGGCCCAAAACATCTTCTAAAATGGAATTTTCGAAACATCAGCAACAAGGTCTCTAATTGTAAATCGACAGTTTGCAAGCACCAAATCTTTAATTTTTTGGACATGAGCTTCATTGGTTCAGGTTGGTGGTCGACCAAAGGTTTTTTCGTCTTCAACACGTTCTTTGCCTTCTTTGAACTGTTTTTGCCACTTCTAAACATTTCTTTTTGATATAGGAATGCTCACTGAATGCCTTCTGCAACATTCTATACGTTTCTGCCAGCAAAATTTAATGCAAGTTCTTGCTCAATTAATTTAGACATTTCAAAAATCTCCGGAATCAGTTTTAGCATCTCACAAAACCAAGCGTAACTCAAACACTGAATATTTTGATGTAAAATTTCACACAGGTGTCAAGGACAGTGCCAGCAACCTAAAAAAGAAAAAAAAAAAAAAAAAAAATTTGAAATGCCTTATGCCCGGAAAATTTAAAGTGAAAACTGGTCTTACTTTTTGGACACAGTACTAAAGCTCTAGCGTGATTAGTACCTGTTAAATAAATATGCGGAATAAGAATAACTTTTTATTCAATCACTCAAAATCGTTCTTGAAATTGTGTTGTGGGAACATTTTTTAGAATTTTATATCAACATATAAAATAATTATTAATTTCTAATTTTAGGATGTTAATGGTTTTAAAAGTATTTCACAATCATTTGCAACTGTCAAATTTTACATTTCTCAACTGCATCCACTGCAAAATTACTTGTTGTGAATTATTAACACTATTTACACTTTCTAGTAAATTAATTATTGAATCAAAATCAGACATCAGTTGGAAAAAATGTCTTCAATTTAAAATCCTCCAAAATTTTATTAACAACAATAATAATATAGATAATATAATAACGATACTGATGAAAATGGTACTTAACCAAATTTTGTTATCCTTATTTTATATATTATTTATATTTTTACTTCAAGTTATTTTTAAATTATCAATAAAAATTATTTCAATAAAATGCCTTCCTGTATTCTTATTTTCAAATTCATGTTTAGATAACTTTTTATGACTATTCACATGAAACCTTTTTGCTGATCTTTTCTGAAATGGCTGATTGATCTTTCGCAAATTGAAATGTTACTTACATGAGGGACTGCACACGTTTGACATTGGAGACTGAAATTTAAATTTTTTACATATGACAGTAAAGGTAAACACACAATATGGCTGATCTACTTCCTTAGAAAGATAAGATTACCGAATTTTCTGCTAACAATTTTATCATAATAGTTCTAGATTTGCTATAAAACACATGAAGAATGAGCTACAAGTTTAAAAATTCTCGTTGGGAATGTGTAAGAAATAGCTTTCAAAATATATTTGTGTACATGTTTGATATAAAAAGAATACAAATAAAAATCAAAAATAGATTATGAATCCATTCTCCTGACTGAACACCAAAGTAAATTTCTTATATTAATTTATTGTGAATGCATTTTTTTTTTCCATTATAGTTAAAAGAAGATTTTTGTAGCATAAGCAGAGGAGAGAAAGAAATGTCCCAATTTCAAAATTTAGAAGAAGACAAGCCTTTTGTATGCAATAAAGCATTTGCCAGGAAGTGTAATTTAGAACAGCATTCAATTTACCATTCAGGATTAAAAACTCATGTGTGCCATATTTGCTATAAAACATTTTTTATGAAAAACACTTTGAAGCAACATTTGCTTATTCATGCCGGACTCAAACCACATGTTTGGGAAGTATGTAGTAGATCTTTTGTTCGAAAATTTGTTCTGCAATCCCACATGCTTACTCACTCTAACGAGAAGCTCGTTGAATGCTTTGTATGTGTAAAATCCTTTGCTCGTAAAAGTACTTTGAGAGAACATTTGAGAACTCACACAAATGATAAACCTTACTCTTGTGAATTGTGTAATGCAGCATTTTCATCTGCAGGTCATTTAAAAAAGCATTACAGTGTTCATACAGAAGAAAAACCTCATGTATGTGAAGTGTGCCGGAGAGAATTTTCCCAAAAGGAAAATTTAATGCGCCATTTGCTCACCCACACAAAAGTGAAAGCCCACTCTTGTGGTTTATGCAATGAAGCATTTTATTTTGTGTATCAATTAGAAAGACATTGCCGTGTTCATACAAATGAAAAACCGTTTGTGTGCGAGGTGTGTGTCAGAGAGGATTTTCTGAAAAAGTAACTTTAAAGCGCCATTTCCTCACCCACACTGGAGACAAACCCCATGTGTGTAAAGTATGTGAAAGGGGGTTTTCTCGGAAAGGATCATTATCACGTCACTTACATGTACATGAAAAAGAAAAACATAGAAAACCTGATTCATCTCGCGATGCTGGTTCTTCACGGCTTTCGAAGGAACGCACCCTCCTGCATCTTGCAAAGGTTCCACAGAACACTGAAAAAGAATGAGAGCAAATATTGAAAGCCATGTGATATAACTGTTTGCTTTTCAATTTTAGTTATTTTTTTAAAACTATTGTTTGTTATTGCTTAAATGTTTCCTGTTTTTGCTTTGTATTGTAGCAACTAACATTTTTGCATTTTAGTAATATATTCAGGTAATGAAAATAATAATCTATTTTCTTTTACTCGCAGACTGGTTACGTGATTATTTTTTGAAATCTTAACTATAACTTAATACTTACCATTTCAACATCTGTAATATGAAATTCTTGACTTATAAAAGCAAAATGATTATTGTTGGCATTGCAAACAATATTTTATTGTATTCAAGGTTTTTAAATTTTTATCTGTGCATGTATTTTATCTACTGTGTTTTAATTGAGAATATGTATTTTTTATGGAGAATATTTAAGATTAAATTGCATAAATGAGTGATTTTAGAATTTAAACTAAATTCGAACATTTTTATTTAATATTTTTGACCATGTTTGTAACCGTTATTTTATGTCTTATTTGCAATTTCATATTCCTGTTATGTTTCCATGCATATATTTTTTAGAAAATTTTCTTTATTAAAACTGCATGAGTTTAGCAGCATTCTAATAAAAAATAATTAAAGCAACTTTGCTAAAATAATGTTAACATATGTATTTTAATAATTCACTGTGAAATTTATTTAAAATATATGCAATATTATTATTTAATTTATATATTTACAATACTCATTGAGATATCAAGAATTATTTCACAATCTTCATAGAATTCTTTTAAAAATTTAGAAAGATAAGATGACTGAATTTTCTGCTCAATTTTACATGTGTTGGTTATAAAATGCTAGATTTACTATAAAATATATGCTTTTAATATTGTTGTCTTAGCATTAGTCTTCATTCATGATTGTAATTGTAAATTACATATATGAAATTTGTCCACAATTTATATATTTATTCTTTAAGAATGCTCATAGGGAACATACATGAAATATTTTTCAAAATATATCTGTGTGTAGTTTGTTAAAGAGGTATATTGTGAATGTATTTTCTTCTACTTTATAGTAAGAAGATTTTTAAAGCAGAAGAAAAGAACAAAGGAATGTCTCAAATGCAAAATAGCAAGTATTTTGTTTGCAATGTATGCAATAAATCATTTTCTCAAATATGTCATTTAAAAACTCATTTGGTTTTCCACTCGGGAACAAAGACTCATTTGTGTCATATTTGCAACAAAACATTTTTTATCAAAAATGCTTTGAAGCAACATTTGGTTATTCATGCCGGACTCAAACCACATATTTGTCCAGTATGCAGTAGGGGTTTTGTTCAAAAGACTACTTTGCAAACCCACATGCTTACTCACTCAAAAGAGAAGCTCTACAAATGCACTATATGCGGAAAATCATTTGCTCGCAAATGCAGTTTGAGAGAACATTTGAGGACCCACACAAAAGAAAAACCTCACTCTTGTGAATTGTGTAATGCAGGATTTTCTACTGCAAGTGATTTGAAAAGACATTACCATGTCCATACCAAAGAAAAAACATATATTTGTGACATGTGTGAAAAAGGATTTTCCTTAAAAGGAACCTTAACGCGTCATTTGCACACCCATACCAAAGAAAAACCCCATGTTTGCAAGATATGTCAAAACGGATTTTCTCGTAAAGAAAATCTGTCACATCATTTACTTCTACATGAAAGAGAAAAATGTCCAAAACCTGATGCTTCTCAGAAAGGCGGGTCTTCAACTTCTCATAGAAAGAACATCTCAAAGGTGCTACATGGTATGAAGGATTCACAGAAAAATACTAAAAAGGAATAACAGCAAATATTGAAAACCTTATAATTTTATTTTTTATTTCAATTCATTGATTTTTTTAAAGCATTGACTGTTATTAATTAAATACGAAGGTAAGGTGAAAAGTTCTTTTCCTGACACAGAGATGGCGCTCCAACCAGCAAAAATTTATGTTTCTTGCCTGGCGGCATGTGCCATTAGTTCTTATGACAAGTTTCAACTTGTTCTCTCAATTAGTTTGTTTACACGAATTTTTGCATTAGACGTCTTGCGTGTTTTTCGTAAAAATGGATAAACTTGAATATCGTGCGGTCATAAAATTTTTCTTTTTGGATAGATTAACCCCTTAGGAAAAATTCATCCGAAGTTGACAAAAGTTTACTTGGACTCTGCTCCTTCCATATCAATCGTTAAAAAGTGGGCTGATGAATTTAAACATGGTCGCACATACCTCGAAGATGACCCACATGGGGGAGATTTCCACATGCAGTAGATTTAAAGGTGGTCGCACATCCTCGAAGATGATCCACGTGAAGGACGGACAAAAACCGCAACCACACTGGAAACCATCGAAAAAGTGCATGATATCGTGTTGGACGATAGGCGAGTGAGATAGCTGAGGCTGTGGGGATATCGGAATAAAGGGTGCGAAGCATCTTGCACGAAGAATTAGGGATGTGACAGCTCTGCGCAAGGTGGGTGCCGCATTTGCTAAATGCCAATCAAAAGCAAATGCGCAAACGATTTTTACAGCAATCTTTGGATCAATTCTATAGGGATCCGCCCGATTTTGTGCGGCGATTTGTCATCATGGATGAGACATGGGTCCACCCCTACACGCCAGAAATAAAATAGCAGTGGGTGGAAGTCGGTGGTTCAGCGTCAAAAAAAGCGAAATCGATCGCATCTGCCGGAAAGGTCATGGCCAGCGCGTTTTGGGAGGCGAAAGGGATTCTCTTAATTCTGTTAAGTCAAGGGAGATTATGTAGAAAATAAAATTATTTTTTAACTGAAAGTCGCAGTCTTTCATTGTCAGGCCGAGAACCTTGCAAAAGGTGAAACAATTACAGGCGAATATTACTCCAACCTTCTTGCCCAGCTGGATGCCAAAATTCGCGAGATGCCTGATTGAAGAAGGAAAAAGTCAATGCACTTGTGCACAAGGGTGCGTTGGCCATGGGAAAAGGGTATGATTTGCTCGGCTATCCCCCTTATCTCCTGATTTGGCACCCTCAGACTTTCATTTGTTCCCAAACTTGAAGAAATTTGTTTCTGGGAAGGGCTTCGCATTCAATGAAGAAGTTGAGAGGGCTGTAGATTAATATTTTCACAACCTTCCAGACTCTCACTTCCGGGAAGGAATATTGATGTTGGACCAAGTGTGTTGAAGTCAAGGGAGATTATGTAGAAAAATAAAATTATTTTTTAACTGAAAGTCGCAGTCTTTCATTGTCAGGCCGAGAACTTTTCACCTTATCCTCGTACTTCCTATTTTAACTATTAACATTTTTGCCGTATGGTAATATATGTAGGTAATGAAAATAGTTATTTATTTTGCATTTTTTTTATTTGGTAATTAAATTATTTAAGTTTTGCACAAAACTTTTATTATTTTAGTAATTACTTCTTGATTAATTTTTTTAAATCATAAATGTGATTTCATATTTAACAATTCAATGATCACTAATATCCTTTAATTGTAAGAATATTGTTTGCAATTATTTTTGTTGTGTTCAATGTTTTTACATTTAACTGCATTTGTATTTATTTGACTTATTTTAATATAGTTTGTGAATCGTGTGAATCGGTACGATTCAGCGGAGTTCCTTGGTCGCGAAGCGACCAAACCTCCTATTAGCAAGAAATAATTAAACAGTGATAGTCGGTCACTGCCCATTGATAACGAAAAACAATTTGCACAATATATAGAAAAAGTAAAAATGTAAAAGAAAACATATACAAGAAAATACAAAGCACAACTACTAAAAAAAAAGAGAAAAAGACCGGAGAGAACCTAAAGCCGAAGCACAACATAGCACCCACGCAGGAGTATTTAAAAGAACAAACAAAAATATACGCGGAGCGCGAACTTAACCTGAAGTTACCAGGACCATAGAAAAATGCAAGAGAAGAAATGCAGTCTACTGATTGATGTTTATAACACATCTAGGTCTTTTACGAGACGAGTGCAGAGAAATATCATATTCAAATTGATTTAATGCTTGGATGACAGAGTTACTAGATCTATTGAGTGATGAATTTTAATATAGTTTGTAAAATGTGTACCTTTTTTACGAGAGTATTTAAAACATTGCAGAGTTGTTTGATTTCAGCATTTAAATTAAATATTAACATTTTTATTTAATGTTTTTGGGTGATGATTCTTAAATGTTTCTAGTTTGTAACAGAATTGTTTTATGTTTGTATCTGAATGAATTAGTGGGAAATATTGTTCATGATAATGTGTAAATACAATTGTTAGCAATAAATATTTTTAAATTTTATTTTCAGTTTTACTGCATTCTTATTGATAGAAAATTTGAATGAAATCTTATTTTGCCCCTGTCCTCCTCGGGGAGAACTAAAAAAAAAAAAAAAAAAAAAAAATAATAATAATAATAATTTCCAGACGTTACAATCACATGAAACGCTTAACAGTTAAAAATGTCAAGTCTTGAATAAGTAAATAATAATTCATGCAAAGTTAACAAGTTAGATTAAATATACCCCTGTAGCTAAAATGATAAATGTTCTTTTAAAAAAGGAACCAAGAAGAATTAAAAATTGTAAATTTTGCAAACAATTTATATATTCAGTATCACTTTATTTTGACCTTTTCTTTTATACTTCTTTTTTTGAACCACAGTCACAATTTCCTTTATCTTTTAATCAATTACAATCTCCTTACAACTGATAAAACCTGGAGTATATTTCATTCATCATACATCCCAATGGACTTGCCCTGTGCAGTTTTTACAACACATTTCCAACTCTCATCAGGACGTGATTTTCTTAATAAACACTTGCACCACATTGGTGTAGCTACTAACGATGTCTGCCCTCTGTGCTCGTCAGGTGAAGCCATGGACTTTTTACATTTGACAACGTGCACTGGACTTGATTTTATGACTTTTAACTCTGACAACTTTACTAAGGCTAAATTTGATTGGGCTGCTAGATTTCTTAGGGCAGATATCGCTACAGTTTGATGTAGGAAAAAAAAATTTGTATAATATTTAACTGAACCCAATACCCTATCATTCATAGAGTTAAATTATTTTCTAAAAACAAACCTTTTTTTTTACCTCGGTTGACCTATATGGGCTTTCACTTCAAAGCAAAATCATTGGAAGTTTCTCTGCCAGCAGATAGCCAGTGTTGCTAATGCTCCATGGTTCGTGTATAAGAAGCAGACCCAAAAAAAACTTTGATTTCATATTTTGTTCAAAGTCTAGTGATATTATTCTTTATTTGTAAGAATAAGGGAAGTATCCATTTTAGATTACATCTTCAAAATTTCTAAGCATTTTCATGAAAATTGCACTCAAATGTGTAATGAAGCTATTAAATATTTCTATGCATCATCCTGGATTTGTTAGCTTCAAAAAGAGGTCTTGTGTAATATGACACAGCTTTCCGACTCGAAACATTTCTTGTTGCGGAGGGGCCTATAAACACGATTTAACCAAAATGTTGAATTGTGTACTTTCTTTCCTTTCCTCCACCCCGTGCATAGGGCTATGCAGCCCCTTACCAATTAGAAATGTGCCCATGACTTCCATCCTGTTGTAGGAATGAGATTTTCAACTACTATCTTATTGGTGTAAGATGATGTGTGGTTTCTATTTTGTTGTACAAAAAGTTCCATGTTTTCTATCTCATTGATTAAAGATGTCATTCAAAATCAGAATGCAACACATGCCTCCAATTAATTTCGAATTCATAATTTAGGCAAAATTATTCTTACAAAATAAGAAATGCTTTGCATAAGTGATATGTTAAAAATGTAAGCTTAATTTACTTCTATTTTTACATTGTTTTTAGTTTATTTTTTTGATAACTGCAAAATCAAATATATATATATACATATCTTGATATATAATGTATAATTAAAATTAAATAAAAAAAAAACCCACCTAGATTGTTTTGTATAATAATAAATCTAATTTTAAAAAAATTAGGCAATGGTATTCGATTGGTGAGAACACTTCCACACTATAAGAAAACCTTTTTTTTTTGTTATTAAAAATGTTAGCGTATAATTGATATGATTTGAACTTGTTTACATTTATTTTTCCAGAAATAATTACATGTTGTCTTCAATCGGATTCTTTTAGCATAAAAACTAATTAAAAAGACAACTAATTTTAGTTCTGAAACTGAATTTTGCAATGAGGAGACCTTGTATATCTGAATTCCCTAATACTGTAACAAAAAGTTTTGATTATTCAATATGTAAGATTTTAGATTAATGGTTAAGCTGCTAGGTGGAAATTTTTCTGAAAATGATACATAATAAATATCACTGATATTCTAATATTAAGACTGCCATGTTATACATACTAAAAAAAAAAAAAAAATTACTTCATACAGATAGCAAAAATATAATTATAAGACCTTTTAATAATAGGTATTATTTTTCTTTTATTTATAATACACAAATGTATATATATTTGTCAAATTTTCAATATTTTTCTGGTACTGTGATATTTATTGTTCTTAAGAAAAGAGAAACTACAAATATAAAATTTAAGGTGTAAATCCATTAAGTGTATGTTAAAAAATTTACTATCTGATAAATACTTAAAATGCGAGAAATTATATATTACTTACTAATGCTTTTTAGAAAAATAAATTGTAATTTTTTGGATAAATAGCATAATATATTTTTGTACAGAAAGTAATTTATAATTTCCATCAGAATTCTGGAAACAAAATACATAAACAGTAATTTTTCTTTAATAGAGAAAGCTTCAAAATGTTTTGTTTAGAACAGAAAAAAGTTAAGAAAAATTTTACTTTAGTAAAATGATATTGAATTAACTGAATGTCAATAAATCCTTTTACAATTTGTTAATCATGTTAAAAAAAGTAATAAGTGTAATGAATAAAATAACATGTAGTTAAGTTAAAAAACACAATAATTTAAAAAAATTATTCAATATGTAAATATCAAAATTGTTAAAAATTATTTAACAAGAAACATTAATTATGTTTCTAATTATGTCTTCTTTTTCATTAATTATGTTTTTAATCATTATCACAAAAATATAATAGAGCAAAAAAAAAAAGAAGTGTAATTTGTCTTTAAAGTAAAACAATTTTTCCATTTTTTTTTTATTCAATTTCTGTGAAGCTATTTCTTTCATATTATATTGCATTAAATGAAATTAAATATTTTAAGTTACATTTTAAATGCTCAAAAAATATTTCCGATAAATTAAAAAGGCTTCTCTGTCATTATTACCTTTCTTTTCCTGTATTTACATTAGCAAGCACATTTTCTTTTCTACAATTAAGCATAGCAGCATCAATGCCCAACGTTTAATATTTTTCTCACTTTCACCTATTTAATTTGTACTACTATAAAAGACTTCTATATAAATTTTAAATATTTTTTAATTTAAGCAAGCAAAAAATTATGCATATGAGATTTTTATATACATATTTTATAACCTATATTTTAATTGCCATAAAATTCCTCAAAACAGAAATTTTTTAAAAAGTTTAATTTTTTCTCTTTTTATAAATTTGCTGAATTATAACAAAATTTTTATAGAAAAAAATTAAGTGTCATTTATAACTTGAGTATAAATATTTTAATACTTTCCTTCACTTGAACATCAAATTTTATGAAACATTGATCACAGAAGCAATTTAACAAATAATTACCGATTCTTATATAATTTCTTCATGCATATTAGTGTAGTGATCAATCAAACAAGCATTCAATTAAAAAATATTTATTCATAGATTCCTTAAAATTAACGCTTCTTCCATGTATATTTTCCTCTATGTCCTTTCTGTCCATAAAGCTTTCTTCCTCTGTAACGAATATCACGAGTCAACAAACCAGCCAGTCTCATTTTCTCTACAAAGTTTGAATCCACAAAACTCCTAAGGCACAAAGAAATTCCATGTCTAATAGCCCCAGCTTGTCCTTTTTCTCCGGATCTGAATACTTCAGCTTCAATATCTACTTTTCCTAACAGTTTGGAAAAGGCCAGAGGGTACATTATTTGCTCCCTGTCATGTAATCTCGGAAAATAAAAGATATCTTGACCATTAATGTTCACTTTTCCAGTGCCATTACCTTTTACAGTAACATGGGCAATAGCGGATTTTCTATAGCCAACACTTTTGATATATGGCCTACCATCTGCATCTTGCATAAGTTCTGGGATTGACTCGCGAGCTCCGATGTCTTCGAACTCGGTACGATACTTCATGATGATGTCTTTGCAACGAAAAGAATACGGGTGGTTTCCTAAACGTGTCAAAGTGGTTATAAAAAAATCATAGTCTATCTCACCAAGGTTTTCTAAAAACAACTCTTTCATTTGATCGAGAGTAATCCAATTTCCACCAGTTAAACTGAGAACAGTTTCTTGGGGAGGTTGGAGGATGCCCTTTTCAATCATTCTGTCTTCAAAAGCATCCAATTCATGAAATTTTTCAACCAACTCATGTATAGCAGTATAGAAATTACCCTTTTTTGTGTAGAAGAACGCATTAAAGGGTCTTCCGCTATCATCAAATTGAGCTGCTTTTTCTTTTGGAAACAATACTTTTGGAGGCTTCATCATTGGCCTAGCTTTCTTTTCATAAAGTCCAGATGGCAATAAATACTCAATAGCACGGTCTATATCATCTTGAGTTAGCGTTGTAGCATCTAAACCCATCATATTGGCAAGGTGATGTTTACCTATTTCAAATTCGTCATCTTTTACCATCATAAATTCTTCATGACGTTGCGCTCTTTCTAAGTATGCTTTCATTACTTTATTAATTGTTTTTATACGTAATGCAGAAGACGAGGAATTTTTATTTACAGGTTTAAGTAATGTAGCTGGAATCGGAGTAGCAGCAACATTTGTTTTCGAGCGATTAGATGAAAACAAGTAACTTGTTGATGTTACTATATATCTCGAATAGCTTATTAAAGCAATTTCTCTAGTTATTAAAGTATTCAACATATTTAAAAATTATAATGAACGACGTTTCAGTAAAAAAGTGAAAGTATTAAAATATTTTGTTACTTTTAAAAATATCCGAAAACTTTACATATTAATACCGTATAAGTTTACATTAAGGATGAATAGCGTTGCCATATATAAAAATGAGTGCATCACTTTTTCATTTAATTCCCCACCGCCTTACCAAAGAATTTTAATTTAATAAAATATTTAATTTCAACTGAAAAGTTTATTTCGCACTTTCATTTTTTTCATATTTTTTTATTCTTCGTTATCATCGATTTAGTGTCATTTTCTTAAAAGTAATTGGGGTAGAGTAATATAACCAAATTCAAATTGAATAACTCAACTCGTTATTCCTTCCTTAGAGATTTTGTGTTGTTTTGTAAACAAAACAGATTAGTTTCGAGTTCGGAAATACATTTTCAATCTCTGAAATGCATTTCAAAATATTTGAAAATAAAAAAGTAATATTTTTCCCAAAGAAAGTGGTGTAAGTGGGACATTGTTCTTCATACTAAGAATTAAGTGGATATTCTTACTGTAATTAAATATTTTAATTAATGGATTAATTTACGAGAAATGATTTTAGAACAATAAGTTGGCGCAAATTTAGTTGCAATTATTTCTCCCATTGAATTTAAAAGTCCATTTGTCATTAATAAAAGTGCAATGTATTATGTTTTATTTATGTTTAGTTTTAATTTATTGTAATAATTTCTGTTATTCCAGTGGAATATTTGTTAAATAGAAAGAAAAACATGTATGCATACAAAAAATAATTAATTTGTGTTATTATTTTATATTTGGGGGGATATTTTTTTCGACTTTCGTGCTTACATAGTAAATTTAATCCATCCTAACATAACGTCATAAATAACACTATTCGTATTATCAAGTTGCTACAGCTTAAATTTTTTATTTGTTCTAAAATGTTCGCTATTATGATATATTAATATAAATATAAGCTGTTTTATTTATATTTTTAATTTTTAGTAAATTTGAAACATTTGGTTGTCTTTATTCATATAAGAAAATCATATTTATTTTGATTGTTAATAAACAAAATAGAAAACTAAAACAAGAATTAAGCACTTTAATTTTTTTTTGTCAGATTTGTAGACAAATACAAATTACATGTCTTGCTTGGCACTTTTAATTATATGGTCAAATGGTTTTTACTATGCTCCATTTGCAGTTCCATAGCATGTGGATAGAACTGAGAGCTGATTCTTTCTTGTGTTTATTTTAAAAAATAAAAGGTAATCAGAAATAAGTCTAAACACATTTTAAAACATTCTACTCTACCTTTAGTAATGAAAGCAGATCTTCCACATTTAAAATCTAACAATTTTGTCTTGCCTGTTATTAACTGACATTAATGAAAAATCAAGGCCTGAAGAGAAGCAGAATAATCATCATTATTATTATAAAATATACAGTATTATTGCTTCATATCTGCCAACTCTCCCAATTTATTCGAGATTCATCCAAATTTTGCCCCTTCTCTTGAACTCCCTATTTGTATGTAAATCTCTTAAATTTATCAAAAATTAGGAAATTCCCTTAAAAAATTATTTTTATATGTATATTGAGAAGATATACAGGGCAAAATATATAGATATATATGGCAAAAAATATATTTATAGATATATATGGCAAAAAATATTGAGAATTTCAATGAAAATCCCTAACAAAACTGTAAAATAATCCATCTCAAATTAAAAAATAAAAAGTATATATAAGCATGAAAATATCTCATTTCAAAGCTTAGCATCACATCCTTGAAATGGTGCATGATGGTTTACAATAGAAAGAAAGAAAATTTCAGGAAGGAATCATGACTCGTATGAAGTAGAAAAAAAAGTGCCAATCGTTTTCCCCTTCGAAACTAAAACGAATTTCGAATTCTCTCCTTCATTAGTGTGGGTTTTGTTTCAGATTGATTGCTATTCTTTGATGTGGGCATGGTTTTTTTTGTTTAATAATGAGTGCTAAATAAAAAGAAAAAAAACCCCTTACTTAGCTTAAAGATTGTAAGGCAAAGGAATTTTCATATATATTTTAGTTTAGGAAAGGTACTTCCTTTTCTTTTTATATAGACTGTGGTGCCAAAACTAATACAGTAGATAGTGGAAAAAAAGATATAATTATTCATATCAGATTCATTAAATTTCAATCAAGCATTGTAGGTAAAAGTAAAAAAAAAATAAGAAGAATAAATGCTTTATTTGGTATTGGTGTTGAAGATAACAATGTTATTCATGCTGAATGCCTGTTTACTTTGCTTATGGTCGAGCTTAATTTGCCTATAGCTAATGCCAAAGCAATTTTTCACTTTTTATTTTATTCCTTATAATTTGTTTATTTTTATTATATATGTGTTTATTTTGTAAAATCTCTACTTAATTCAAAATTCCTTATACCAAAAGTCTGTCGAATTTTTATTCTCCAAAGTTGGCAGCTATTTTATTAATGTAAGTATTGATACTGTTAGATTGTTCAAGTTAGTACAAAATGTAAATTTATCTAAGAAACTGATTTTAGGATCTGGTTTTCTGTCAGATTTTTGGGATCACAATTAAACAGATGAAAGCATTTTGATTGATTGCTTTTGCACTTTGTAAAAAGAGTAAGAAAAAAAAAAAAAAAACTTTGGTTTTTTTTTTAAAAAAATAATTTAAAAAAAAAAAAAAAAAAATGAAATATATTATAAAGATGAGTTAAAAGAATTTTATATCAGAAATTTTTTTTTTTCCTCTCATTGAAATAATATTATTTAAAGTAGTGATATATTTATAAAATGTAATTTATTAATGTAAGACTATTATAATCTGTACATAAAGTATTGTTTTTAAGCTTTGAATTATTTTTTATTGTATTTTGCATTTAGTTTTGTTGAAATAATTGAAAAATAATGTTTACTATAGCTCTACATAACAGCTGTGTATTGTTTTGGTAGTTTTGTATCTTGTTTATAGAAATTTAATTTAGTAAACTGTACAAAAATAAAAGTAAATAGTTCATAAGGATAATAAAATTTAATTTCTTTTCTTTTTTTTAGCTTTTTCTGAAGAATTTATCTATAGAATTTCATTTCATTGAGAGTTACAAAATGTCTTATAAAGATATTAGATGTAAGTAGTAATATTTTTATTATGCTTTTGGTCAAATGTTGTTTCTTTTATATAAATTAAGTTGTTACACAATATGGATACTGATTGTTATATTTTTATAACTGAACAGGGAAAATTATTATGTTTATAACACATATTAATATTTTGTATATATAATTATTATTTCATAAACTGCTGTTTCAATCATTGCGCTATAAGCCTAATTAGTCTGTTTTAAGCTGTATTTAATATTTGGTACTTTTTTATTGTTATTATGAGGCCAAAATAATCAATAAGTTTTCTCGTGTTTGGCAAACTATATGTACATTTATATACATTTAGGTTTGCCAACTATTTATACTTTGGTGGTAGTTTGCAATATGATAAAAAAGTACAAAATATTATTTATCAAAGATCTGTCCAATTAATTTAAACTGTATTAATTCAGATTATTTTATCATGTTATTAAATTTCAATGATTTTCTAATTTCTCTTAAACCCGTTAATAAATCAGTGCTATTTGAAATAACAAATTTTTTTATATTTAATTTTTTGATGTTCATCTTTGCTTTTCTGTTTTTATGAAGATTACTTTAAATACATATTTCTTCTTATTTTAAATAGCATTTACTGAAATGATGCGGGCACTTGGATATCCAAGATTAATTTCCTTGGAAAATTTTAGGTTTCCCAATTTTACTTTAGTAGCAGAAATACTTCTGTGGCTAGTAAAAAGGTATAAAGTCTTATCTTCTCATTTTATTATTTATTTGCATGTATTAACAGAATGAACTTTTTTTTTTACACATATTTGAAGAAAATCTGTTTTAATTTTAATATTAGCATATAGTGCTGTAATTTATTGATTGATTGCAATAATTTTAGAAGTTTATTATTTTACTTTTTCCCTCAGATATGATCCAAATGTTGAATTGCCGGATGATATTGATACAGAGCAAGACCGAGTGATTTTCATTAAATCTGTTGTTCAGTTTATGGTAAGGTTTAGCTAAATATATCTTTAGTTCTAAAAAGTTACTTGGAAATTTTAAATATTTGGTTCTTTGTTACCATAGTGATTTTCAACCTGTGAGGAGGGACATGATAACACTAAATGGGAGCCCTAAACATATCAAAAAGACAATATTAAAAAAATTGACTATTTTACTGAAAGGAAAGCAAAACACAAAAAAAGTTAAATAGTTATTTATATTTATATATTAAGTATATAAATAAGATTGTATCAGTACTGCACAATGTATTCATTAATTATTAGTGACCTGGGCCTGTCTTGAAGAGCAGAGTTTTATGAAAGAAGGTTTAATATTAAAAATAGACATTTTAAGTTCTTTTTTTCTACATTTTAAATGAAATCTATGTTTTGTTTTCAAAGCAGTCTGCACAGAAATTTCAGTTTTGCAACAGTAAATTGTTGAAATTAATAATAGCGTACAAAATGCTCTCATTTTCAGTGCAGAAAACTTATCATCACACCCTCACCACTTCTCTAAATTCAATGAGTAATTTCGTCCTAAATTCTCTTTTGATTTTGTCGCTTTTACGCCTATGAAGATTTGTTTTCAGTGGTTGAGAGATCTTCAGAAGTGTTTTAAAATGGATCTGTAACCCACTCATAACTTGTTACCAAGTTATCATTAGCAAAAAAATATGTTTTTAAATTCTTTGCTAGCATGGTTAAATGACTTTTAACAGTTACTAGAACAACTTCCACATATTAATAATCACTCTCTTAAGTTTTAATACATTCATTCACATTTACAAACATTTCTATTTTTTTTTTCTTTGTAAACTTCTGTTTCCCAATTAAAATTTTCTACAAAACGCATTAACTTTATCACTCCTATTCACCATATGCGTATTTGCTCCATGGAGTTGGAAGATATTTGAGGAATTAAATACTAATTTCTCAAATATGTTGACCAAGAAGCCAAATTTTATTACAAATTAAGCATCTCAAAACTTCTTGACTTCTGGACAGGTTTTCCCTTCTAGAAAAATGACAATTTAATTTTTTAATTCATAAACATATAGAAAATTTCTGATGTGATAACCAACCTGCCTCACGATAAAATAATGATGATTGTACTATATTCATGTCTTTACAAACTGCAGAAAATATTCTTGATTTTAGGGGTCTCATTTTTATATAATTTACTATGGTTACAACCATTGTTAGCTCTGCATTCATACCAGAACCTTTTCTTTAAAAGCCAGAGCTTCTGTGTGGATCATACAATATGTCCAGGTATTAGAATGGAATATAATGTCCACTATGGAATTTTTAGTCTAAATGGAAATGTCCACCATGGAATTTTTATGTCACAGGTGCTTGTATAGTTTGGAATCTTCCAGACTTTGTATGAGCATGATCTATGCATATTCCAATGTAATTTTTACATTCTAGGTTTGTCTCATTGAAACAAAATTTTGATGAATATTTTTTAAATAAGATTGACTCCCTTCTTAATTGAAAATAATTTTTTTTATTGTTTATGAAAATTGAAACCAATATGTTATAACTTCCTGCTTTAGTATATGAGGATTATATGTTAAAATTCATCAAAATTTTGAGGTGTTGATTGTGGACCACTGCGTACAATATATAGACGATTTTTATAGCAATCAATTTTTTCAAAAGAATCACTCAAAATTGCTTTTTGTTGACAGTGATAAAGAATGAAAGAACAAAAGAAACAACAATTGTGGCTCATGGAAAGGAGACAGAAAAACACAAAATTTGAAAATTCTATGATATGCATTTTGCATTAGTGTATGTTAGTAGATAAAATGGACCTAGAATGAAGTTGTAAATAAGAAACAGAAACACTGTACAGAAGGTCACATTAATAATTATGTGTAATAATGATCACGATTTTTTATTTCTGGTATAATTTTTTATTTATGATAACCATAAAGTATCAAAAAAAAATATTATCTATTTTGTTTTCACCTCATTTTCTTAGTAACTTCTAACAATCTTAAATTTGTAATTTAATTTTTATATATATAATTGTGAGATCAAAAAGACTTTAAAACTAGTAAATAATTTTTAGCGTATGTGATGAGTATAACAGGTCTTGATCTATAAATCACAGATCTTTCAGCAGGATATGTACTGCTTCAAGAATGTACAGAATCTGTTATTTTTTGGGGCTGCAGAAATGTTCACATGTCAAATTATAAGCAGAATAAAGGAAACTATTGATTCTGAAAATTTTTCACAATCAAAATACATTAGAGTGGATGAAATTTATAAGT
>BPLQ01014668.1:143563-159819 GCA_021605075.1 Caerostris darwini
AAAAATAGACAATAGACCAATTAATAAAAAAATGATTAAAAAGTTGAAATAAAAGTGGTCAAGGACATACAAAAAAATGAAATGAAAATCTCTACTGTCAAAAACAATACCTAAACTATTTGTAGTAAAGATAAAAATGGAAACTACTTGAAAACAGTGACAAATACATAAAAATGAATTTTCTTTTTCACTTTCTTTTTTCTTGGTTTATAAAATCTCTTAATAAAAAACTTTTACTATAATTGGTTGTTTTATTTAAGGCTATTAAAGGTTATATCAAATTAAATGCCAAAAAACTTTATATGGCTGATGGATATGCTGTGAAAGAACTTTTGAAATTGACTGCTCTGTTGTATGAAGCTATGAGAACCAGAATTGATAATGACCTTGAATCATTAGAAGATGATTCTGGAATAAGCCATAACTTTGACATCACTTCTAAAGTATGTTTCTTTATTTTTTAATATATTTTTAATTATATTTTATAATTTGTTTTCATTGTATCAAATAAAAAACAAACATACACAAACAAATTTTTATTTTTCTGTGAATGTTTGAGGTTAATTAAATTACATCAATAGAAAAGAATTTGTTAGTGTGTTAGAATAAAATTGTTTGTTCATTTTCGTCTCATCTCATGTTGTTAATCATAACTTGCAATTTTTTTTTTGTTTAGATTATAAATCAGAATTTTAAATTTATGATGAGTCAATAAGAAAGGGAAAAATAAATGAACCATGTACAAAAAATGCATAGCAATGTATTGAACCATATTTTATATATCTTTCTATATTTTAAAACAAGATAAAAAAAATCTGTTTACCTGTGTCAGATGAGTAAAGTTCACTTATATATGTATAGAAATGTGCACTAGTATGTGGGGAGGTATAATTTTAAATCACTGTAATAAGATATTAATATGCTTTGGAATGCTTTATTTACTTATAGTTTTCATATATTTTATTTTATTTGGGATCTTTTATTCAAAAATTAAATTGTGAAATGTAAATTTTTTTTATTAAAGTATATACACCCCTTCCCTTAAATTTTATTTTTTCCCCTCCAATATTAGTCAGATTTTCTCAATATAATAAATTTCCTCAGTATTTTTGTATTTTCATCATAATTTTCAATACTAAATGAAATTCCTATTAGTATTAATATTTTTAATATTATATAAGCATGGATATCAAGTTTAGGATTACAGAAAATGCCTTTTTTCTCACTTATTTTACCCCTTCAATCTGAGGTTTTTTTTTCATTGTTAAGATACTAATATTTTCTATCCATATGTGCATGATTTTAAGTTATTTTAATTTAAAATTTACAGTCTGGAGACTTGAAAATGACACGTCAACTTGCATCTGAAATTACTGTGAAAGGTGCCTCATTATATGATTTATTGTTGAAAGAAATGGATCTGCGTGTGAGTATGTTAAAATATGCACATACATTAAAATAGATGTGATTTCCATTTTTTGCTATTAACTATAAAAAAAATTTCCATTTTCAAAATACATTTTGTTTAAGAAGAGATTTTCATCTTGAAGTTGCTTTTTGTTCCATTACTAAAGTATAGTAAAAGTACCCTTTCAAAAAAAAAAAAGTCTTACCATCAAAAAAATTTTTTTATAAAATATCTAGAAAACATTTTAATAAAAATCAATTAAAGATTTTTATTAATGTATTTCAGAAATAAAAGGTTGAATAATTTATTTTGAATAAATAGTACTTATTACCCTGACTGAGATAGTTTTATTTTTTATAGTTTTTATTATCTATTTAGGAAATTAAAGATTTAATTGTAATTTGCTCATTATACATGTTATTAAAAAAACGTTTTTTTAATCTGAGCTTCCCAGTAATGTGCTGTAATGTCATCAGGCACATTGATAAGTTCAGTGCAGTTTCACACGTAATTGCTGTCCATATTGGTGATCTGACATAATGGGCAGATTCCATCTGATGCCAAACCAATGCTGGCAGTCATGAAAGGTTATAAGGCAGAAGTGTGCAACAGCCTCAGCATGTTCCAGGTATGCACCTGGAATGTGCTGAGGCTGTACATCGTGGCAAAGCATTTCCGTCTATTGTTGTCACTCAAGTTCTTGAGACTTTTGCTGATGAAGTTGTCGATGGCTGCAGTGATGAGTGTCAGTGGGAAAAAAACCAAAAAATCTTTATTGTTTCAGTAACATTAATCCAATAGATAGGCAGAGCTTGAAGGGTTCATACAGCTAGTGTAAAAATCAGTAAGTTCTGGCTGAGGGTAAAATATGTAAATGCTGGTCTCTTTTAAAATTATATTAATATTATCATATATGAAGTTCTGTCATCAAATGCTATTAAATAAATATCTCCATAGCAGGACACAAAGTGCTAATGAAAGTTTCAAATAATGTTTTAGGGTCAATATTGGTAAAAAAAAAGTTTTGTACGAAAAAAATTACAATTAAGTCCATACTTATTTTTAAAGTATAGTGGTGGTTTTTATAGCTTTTTGAAGATACTAAATTATGGATTAATCTTAATATTTTCCACTGCTAAGGTGTATGTTTCCTTCGATAGAGAATGCATTTATTTATCAAAACAACAATGGTCTGCAAACATGAAATAGAAGAAAAAAATTGTGACCATCCAGCAAACAAAAAGGTCTTATAATTTAGTAAGAAAGAGAGGACATATTATAATGTTGGTTAAGTAAATGAAAACTATAATTTTGAAAAGCATAAATGAATACTTTAAATGCATTTACTGTAAAATTAAGTATTTGTCTTAAATTCTATGCCAATACACAACATCTCAAAAAATTATTGATGTATCTTTCTGAAATATTAAGGAGATATATATTGCAATGTATTATAGGAAATATATTATAGTTTTGGCTGAATGAAATTTTTGTGTAAGTAATATTTTATAAATAATGAAAGATTTATGAAAATAAGAAATTATTTTCACTATGGATGTTGCTTTTAAAACAATCATTGAATTTATAACAGTGACAAAAAGGTTTGGGTTTTTCTAAAATGGTTTATTTCGGTTATATTTAGTTCCTCAATTTGCAAATCGTGATCACTTTTTATTTTTCGATATTTGAAACTGTAAAACTATGTAAAAAGAATTTAAGCATTAAAATTCATTCATTGATTTTTTTTTTGTAACTTTAATGTTTTATGAAAGTGCATTGCATGCAAAGCTAACGTTAGTATGAGTAAAAGAAAATTTCTGCTCATGATGTCAAATAATTGGCACTATTAAAAAATACATGTATGTAAATATGGAAGATGAAGGGGAATTGTGTATATGTGTTAAAAGTTTTATTTTAATTTTGTATCTTTCACTTTATTTTCTAATTTAAGTGTAAGGTCTTTTTTTTCTTTCAATTTCACTAAAAAAATAACTTAGAAAAAATGTAATAGACAGTACTAAACTTATCATTTATGTTAAATCATCTAAAAAATAATTTTTAGAATATTTTCTTAAAATGTGAACTATGTTTCAATATAATAACTTTTAAATTCTTAATTTATATATTATTTAAAATTTAAATTATTAATTATATGCATTTCATAAGACATGTTGTATCGTATGTTGTTGCCTAGGAAGACCGATCCCAAGTCCTATCGAAACAGTTGGATATTACAGAGATTGAACAAGGTATAAGAAATGCAACAAAAAGTTTGGAAGTGAGTTTTTTTTAATGTAAATTCTTTAAAAAAACTCTTTTTTACTAAAATTACAAAAAATAATAAATTGTATTTCATTACAGATTGAAATTGTCAGAAAGATAATATTTTTAAAAGTCATTCATTCATAAATATTTCATTTGTGATAAAAAAAAAATATTTATCATTTTGGTATTCCTTTAAATTTATTTCAGGAAGAAATTCAGAAAACCAATACCATGATTGAAAACATAGCAGCAGATGAAGCCAATTTAGAAGCAAAAATTGAGAAAAGACGAATGGACCTGGACAGGAATCAGAAGCGATTGCAAACTCTAAAATCTGTGAGGTACATTTGCTTGCTATTAATAATTTCAAAACTGATATTGCAATATTTTTAATAACAGTCTTTTCAATGTGCAATTTTAAGTAAATTTATTAACTTAAGGATGTAGTAAAAAATATTTTTGAAAGTCATGAATTATAGAAAAGAGAACTTTTTCGTCCAGTAGATTTCCATAAAATAAAATACATTTCTTAAATGTGATATATATTTACAATGTGTATAGTGTTATTTAAAGAATTGTAAAATGTTATTAAATGATTATATTAATGCCAATAATTTGGCTTTTAAAATATAACATTGTTTTTAGAATCAAAAATTTAAATTAAAAAAAAAAATTGAAGTAAACTTTGGATTTATCTTCAAAGTTTTCTGTATTGTTTTGTATTTATCTATTATAAAAATCTGTTTTTATTGCTAAATTTTAATAATTCACTATGTAATTCAAATTTATTTCTGATAAATATTGTGTAGCTCTTATTTTAGGAATCAACTACCAAAAAACTATATATATGAAACACATTTTGGTAATAAATTACCATGTTTTTTAGGTAATTGATTAGAAATAATTGTAATTGTTAATTTGTAACTTTTTAATTGTAATTGTTAAAAATGTCAATTATTTAGTCTTTTATTGTCATTATTTGTATAAAATTTTATTTTTCATTTAAATAGACCTGCTTTTATGGATGAATACGAACGACTAGAAGCTGAACTTGAAGAATTGTATAAAACTTATGTTATGAAATATACTTGGATGGCTTATCTAGAACAACAATTGGAAGAACTTGAAAGATTAGAGCAAGAGCTGATGCTAGTAATTTTATTTATTTATTTAATTATAATTTGCTTTAAATTTTATCCATAAAATTGTGGGTATTGTTTTCAAGAGTGGGAAGGTTTTTCAATTCACTTTTTTGTTTTTGACCACTTTCAACATTTCTTATTCCACAATTTAAAAAAAAAAAAAAAAATTCACAAGCTATTTTTATTGATTTATTTAAATAATTTCTTTTGCAATCTTTTTTATACATAATATTTCTAACTTTTGTTCATGGTTTTTTTTGTACATAATATTTATTTAAATTTCTTTCATGAGCTAATAATTAATTAAATAATGTAAAATTGTCCTAAAAGATCATCTTGTGAAAGCAAAGACAACTTTACATCAAAGAGATTTCTCAAGATAAGAAAATCCTTTGGATTTCTGTAGTTTTTTATTTTTTAAGATTGCCATTATACATTTTGTTCTTACATTAAATACTAAATTTTAAGGGTAATCTGTATATCAGCCCACTCAGTTATTTTTGTTATGTTCTTTGTTATGTTATAAATACAATTTAAATACATGTCTTTATTAAAAAAATATATTAAACTTTGTTTTTAACTTAAAATTTTTTTTTAAATTGTATTTTGTACAATATTTTTTAGGTTTGCATACATTTTTAAAATAATGTAGCATTGTAAGTAAATTAATATGAAAGATATAAAAAAAAAACTAAGAAATTGTTCACAAAATATAATATTTTATATTTTCCATTGACTTCATTATATATTATTAGCATTTAAATTGAAGCAATTTGTATGAAATGCAGTTGTCTGTATATAGTCAATTGCTGCTGATAATTATTTATAATTAAATTAGGTTTATTTTTTAAACTTTATTTTTTGTTTCTTTACACTTCAATATTTTAAAAAAAGATTTTTAATTTATAAAGCAAAAAGAAGAAGTTACCAAGCGAATGGTTGAAAAATTACGTCAAGATGATTTACTGAGGAGTGAAGAAACGGGAAATTTGGACGACTTCTTGATTGTTAATGTGGAAAATGATGCTGGTCTTAACACTGTTCCCAGAGAAAAACCTCGTCGTCCACAGCCTGCTCGTAAGTTAACTTCCATTCGTGGTAAAAAAAAAAAATAATAATAATAATAATAACCTTCCAGATTTGCATAAGAAAAGATTACCTTTATGTCATTTATAGTATCAAATGTTTTATTATTAATAACATGATATAATATATTTTGATTAATAAATGCTAGTTTAAAAGTAATGATTTGATGGATCAAACTGTTAAAAACTGACATTTTAATCAAAATATTTTTTATTTATTGTTATTTTTTTTGTAATGATACTATTACAATGTTTGAAATTTTGCTTTCTAAAACTATTTTTTATACTATATGTATAAAATTAATGAATTACAAGTATTTTAATGTTAAAGGATATATTTGCTAACAATTAGAAATAGTTATTTGAAAACATTTTTTTATTTTTTATCCATTATGTTATTTTGCAAGGGATACAAAAATATATGATGAAGTAAAAATACACTTAAAAATATCACCTATGTTCTAAGCACCTTATATGTATTTATGTAATCATAATTTGTTGAAAAAATGCAATGTATGTTTTAATGGCATGCAGCATATTATACCATAAGTAGTACTATGAACTTTTAAGATATTTTTTTGAGGAACATATATGCATTTAAATTGCATTCTTGAAATCAGTTTTATATCATTGTAATCCAAGATTTTTATTAAATGGCTATTTAATAAAGTAATTGATTTTAATTTTTATAAATCTTAGCTTTTAGTATAGATTTCTAAAATTTGTAATTTACTTAAATTGCAAGTGATGCAAAAATGTATGTTGAAGTAAAAATAGAATAAGTTGAGTTATTTAATTATTTGATGTTAATAAAAATATTTAACAAATATTTATATTTCTTGTTCCTGGTTTTGTCTACCAGGAATAAGAAATAATCAAATAAAAAAACTTAGCTTTCATTATCTCACTAGCATGTTTTTTTTCCTTCTGTTTTTTCTGCAGCTTCAGGAGTTCGTAGAGATGCGCAAAGAAGAGTTTATGGTTCAATGAGTGGAGGTGATAAAGATGTAAGTTTATAAGTTTTGAAACTAGGAAAATCACTCTGAATTTATAAGACTTACAAATCTAACATATTTAGTTTTTTCCAAGCTATGAAATAAAGTTTTCTCATTGTCAATTCTGTGAATAAAATAGATATTTATTTAATAATATCCAACAATTTTTACAATTATTTGCCTGCTTTACAGTTGAATCCGAGGAAGATTTAGATAAATTTTATTCATGAAAGGGATCAATCTATTAAAGTATTTCATATTTTTAGTAATCTTTTTCTATATTTCTATAGCCATTTTCTAGTTTATTTTTATTTCCCTGCTAAAAAAAAGTATTACTGTTCATTAGAAACTCTGTTGCTTTCAATTATTAAAAAAATAACATGAAATCTAAGAAAATAAAAAGGCATTATATACATATATGTGTATGTGTTTACATTAAAAAAAAAAAAACTATTTATGATAATTTTTTTATTCATGAACAATTCATTTGTCGAAAAAAAGATCTCTTTAGTTGCACAAAAACAATGTTTACTATTTGTTGCAGAGCAATCAGCAATCTCAATAACACTTTGGAGCCATGCAACAAAGTATCATTGCTGACCAGAAAAATGTTGATTCTAGCCAAATATATGTTTAATGTAGAAACTGCATATGAGCTTAATGAATCAACTTGAAATTAAAAGGAAAAAATAAAAAGAATTAAAGATACTTATTTTGGTTGTAATAATACATGATATAATTTGTTAAAAATAAAAAAATATATCTACTTGCTGGAATAAAAAAAAGGAATAACATAATATAAATTATAAATATGAACAAAATGTCAATAATTACTTCAATTCAGATAACCATACACATTCTTAACAGAACAAATGAGCACAAGTTAATATTTCATTGCCATTTTATTTCAAGTTGAAATTCAAAAAGAAAGTAGTTGAAATTATTTGTAAATTGAGATGACTCTTAATTAACTACATAAATTTTTTAAGACTTATCCAATAGGTTATACTTGTTGAGTTACTTATTTTATTATTCTACACAGGATGATCTTGATACAGATTCTGATATAGATCTCGATGGAGAAGATGATGATGATGGTTCAGAAGTGAGCGATGATGATCAAGATTTGGAAAATCTGTCTGACTTGAAAATTGCTACAAATTCTGCACATGCTGACAGTGATAATGACTTTTAATTTGAACTTACAATCTTTGGAAACACATTGAGCTTTTTACTCTGAGTGCAGCAGATGCTGTCTAGTCACTATTTTTGTTACATAGCTTTATTTTCATTGAAAGGTATTTTACACCATGCATAAAAGCAATTGCATCTATTGAATAGTGTTGTTGAAAATAAATTTTCATGTGCAATAAATAAGTAAATTCATCCTATTTATTATCATTTTTAATTCATAGAAAATTAGTGAAATTCAAATTCATAAAACAGGGTGGCCTCTCAACCCAAAAAAGTCAGTATGTTTCGATGAAGCACATTTCTAAATTTAACTGAGGAAGAAAGTTGGCTTACAGAGATTTCTGAGAAATTGGTAAGCATACTATATGCAATAAATTTGAAATGATAAATACCAGAGGGATGGACCAACATACAGAAACAATTGTACCAGCATCATCACATTGTAGTGATGGATCCCACATAGGATTTGCTTGTACAACTCTTTGTATCAGTATAAACGACATCCAATAGTAATTCAATGTCGTTGGCAGCACAGAATTTCAGCAAGATGACCAATGCTGTGATTACCTTTGAATGTAGACCACAGGTATTTGCATCTATGATGTTGCCATGAATACCAAAAATGAACAAATGGCTTTGCCTTTTCAGATGAATCCTGATGCTGACTATAAAGGTTCGTTCACACCGATGCGTGGAACAATCACTAGCTTCACAACTCACAGCTTTCGCCTGAAATCCACCGCTTCGAGTTGACCAACTTTCAACTGCTTGCCACGTCATGTGACTTGGATTGAGCCAATAGTAGAAGTAACTGGAAGTTCACTAGGCGTACAGCGATTTCTGAAGTTTCGTTGTGAACGGGTCAAAAAAATTTTCTTCCCTACCGCGTCACCACCTTTGTGGGAACGAGCCTTAATACTATGATAGTCGCATCATATCGTACATATGATATAACAATACCAGGCATTATGGTTTAGGGTGGTATTGAATTTTACTCAACATCCTAATATGCATTTCCCAGCAAGTTGAACGAGTGCTGTATCTCTCAGATTTAAAAAAATTATATTGTCTTATCTTATTTTCAAGGCTTGTCTGTGGTAATATTTCAAGACAGCATGTGGTTCACAATGTTCAATATTTTTCGTCCACTTAATTGTAATGATGCCTGTTGCTCATCTAACACATCTGGTCAATAACTGGCCACCTCTGTTACCCTAAATCAACTTCGTTGACATGTGTAATTAAGTATGGACTAACATATCCCTAAAACACACTCAATGCCAAGACAGCAATAATTACCAGCCTTAGTGTCTCATTTCAACCCAAAAAGGACATTCATTATTTCACCTTTGTGTTATTTGTCTAATAAATTTGGCTTTGGTTTGGTCTCTTGCCCTTAGTGGCCAGCATTGTATATTATATACAGGCTTCTATGATTATTTTGTTATATCTATTTTCTGACATTTCAGAGAGAAAAAAAGAATCGCTAAATCATTTGCATTTTTTTTTTTTTTTGATTTATTGTGTCTTGGTCTTTAAACATAATTTAATTATAAAATTGTTATACACATAATTTTTTGATTTTCTTTAAAATGTTTTATTTTTATACAAAGTACTTTATTTAAATAACTATTACAATTTGATATTTTACTAATAAATGAGTCGAATGTAGAAATCAGTAATTTTTTTATTTGTAACAAAATTAAAAGTTCTTTATAAAAATACATTCATGCAACAAAAATAAATGAATTGTTTTTCATAACTCCGGGAATTAATATTCATCATATCCTGGCAAAGGGAACTGTTCAGCAAAACTTTCAACTTCCTTCTTCAAGTCTTTGATTCTTTGTTGAAATTCGGGATCTTCTTGCAGCTTATTTTTAAAATCTTTTAGAAGAGGACCACTTCTAGAATTGATTTCTTTAGCCAAGAGACATCCTATATGAAAATTAAAAAATATACATATACAAGAACTTGTTATGTATTACCTATTTACCTTAAAGTTTTTGTTCAATCTATTGCATACACTTTTGCAATTGTTTTAAATAATACTAATTAATTTAAAAAAAAAAAGTTTTTAACTATTTAATTTATAGTCAATTATATACAAAAAAGATTTTATAAATTTAAAGGGCAATACAAATTATTAAAAAAAAATTAACTTTTTTTTTAGTTATATTATTTGGTATTGTAGATCTAAACATCTAATTTTTACATCACCTTTTTATATCATGAACAGGGTTTTTTATTTATTTATGCACCTCTTAGTAAATATATTTCAAATTAATGCAAGTTAATATATTGCTTCACCTAAATGTCCCAATTATTCTGAACTACATAAAACTTGCATAGCAACAGATACCTTTATCTCAAAGATGTACTAAATTGTAATGTTTTAAAAATATAACTTTCTAAATTACGCAAATTTTGTATTAAAATTTTTTTAAAAAGAAAGTGGGTTTTTTACAAAGAAAAAATGCAGCACCTTTTCTCTGTGAAATAATACAATCCAAATAACAATATACCTTTGTGAATAAATTCTGCTACTTTCTTGAATTCCTCCTCTTTCAGGCCTCTTGTTGTTAAAGCTGGAGTGCCTAATCTTATGCCGCCTGGGTTCAAAGGCTTTGTATCACCGGGTACAGTGTTTTTATTGCAAGCAATGGAGATTTCTTCAAGAACCCTTTCTGCTCTTGAACCACAGATACCTGATGGCCTTAGGTTAACCCAAACAATATGATTATCAGTACCACCTAAAAATTAGTAACAGTTACAGTTTATGAATACAGAAGTTAAATCTATTATTCATGACTGTATAATGATATTATTGTATTATCAGTTTTACAAATAGATATCTATTCATAAAAATGTATCCTTGATATAAATTAAGATCAAATCTTATTTATAGATATGAATTTAGTTATGAAATTAAAAATAAAAATACTTTTTAAAGCAAGTTATTATAATGCATAAAATTTTATATTTTAGCTAAATAAATGGCAAGTTATGCTAAATAGAACTAGCCAATTTGTGAAGAACAAATTAGCTAGTTCTGTGTAGAACAAATATTTATGGGTTGATTAAAACAGCATTCTGATTAATATATAAACACACACATAGAAGGGATTTGAATACATTTCTATTAAAAGAGGCAGCATAGAAATGTCAACTTTAACACAGTAACAGATATAGAATATGGAAGCCACTGATTTTGACACAGAAACTGCATCCCCAAATTGATTTGTGATGGTTTTGAACTTTTAAAATTAATGGAAAAACCAATTTCACAGGAAATAAAGAAAATACAAGAAAAAGCGAAAAAAAAAAAAAAAAAAATATTTATCATTTGTTAAATAGTAAAATTTTTTTTATTTCTCATTGATTTTTATATTCCACTGCAAATTTTTAGTTATCATTCAAGTTTTTATTTCAACCACCCTACATAAATACTGTAAATTCCATGATGAGTCATCAGTACAGGTTTCTCATAAATTATTAAAAGCACTGTTTGGAAACCTGGGTGCAATATCCAAAAATAATATATTCATTCTGCATTTTAAATTTAAAAAAAAATTATGAATTCAGCTATTTAGTAATTTGAAATTGATCAGTATAATATGTAACTTTAATATAATAATTGTTAAAATAAACAGGTACAATTATGACTGGCATCTCATTAATCAAAAGGCATTCAGTTTTTTTCAAAAAATATTTTTAATATATTGTAATAATAGACATTGCATCTTTTTGAGTAAACAAGTATGTATGTCATTTCATTTTAGGACTAAGAATAAAAGTGAGCAAAAAGGAGAGGGACCTCTTATAAGAAACTTTCATGAGAAAATATAAAATTCTTCCAAATCTGGTATTTCAGAAAAGTGAACAAACAAAATATTTTCTAAATGCTTGTTATATACAACATAATATTTTATAAGTTTATTGTTATTCAAGTAAATAAATGGTAATGATTTTTCATACACCCACACATATACTTTTCTCTTACTGATATAAATATAATAATTTGTACCTCACTTATATATAAATATCGCTTCACAAATAAATACTAAACAAATCCAACCTGTAACAATGTTGTATCCTTTGTCTCCCAGCTCTTTAGCTAAACATTTTGCATTCAGTTTCACTTGCACTTGATATTGCTTGAATTCAGGGCTCTGGGCTTGTTTCAATGCAGTTGCAATACCTAGGGGAGTTAAAATTATTAAGTAATAATAATTTTAAGAAGTCTCTGAAAGAAACAAACCAGCATTTTTAAAAATTAATAGTTTAAAAAAACTAAAAAATACGCTTTTAGAGTTAATCTATCTAAAAAGTAAAAAATAATTGTTAACATAAGAATAAAATGACTGACGAGAAAATGAATGTCACTGTTCTAAAAGCGTGGGGTGCTTGTATGACATTTTAAAATTAACTCTGCATTTCTGAGTGAAACTAGTGAAAAATTATAACCATTGATATTGAGCACCCCACGTTTTTAGAACAGTGACATTCATTTTCTCGTCAGTCATTTTATTCTTATGTTAACAATTATTTTTTACTTTTTAGATAGATTAACTCTAAAAGCGTATTTTTTAGTTTTTTTAAACTATTAATTTATTTTTTACTTTTTAGTCTGATTAACTCTAAAAGCGTGTTTTTTTTTTAGTTTTTTTAAACTATAATTTATTTTTTATGAAAATTATATATGTATAAGGCATGAATTATATAGGCATGAAAATTATATATTTACAAGAATAAAATAAGAAAAAGTAAAATTAAGGAATAAAAAATTTAAAAGTTTATGAGAAATACAAAAAGATAAATACAATGCAAATAAAAATTAATGAAAAAATACTAAAAAAGCTAAGTACAATACAATTAATATAAGCAAAAAAAAGAATAATATAAAAAAGTTGGAATATACTACAAAGTAGAGTAATTGCTGCTAGAAAGGATGACTAAAGTCTAGGTCTGGTGCAAATTATGCAGAGACGGTACCTTGGCCGATTATCCGCTAAGTTTATATACTTTTTGCCCACCGAAATTTTCGGCCAATAGGAAGAGCGCAATTCGACATGATCGCACTCCTATGCCTTTGAGATCCGCCTCTTTTTAGCCACGGAAATTTTCAGCCAATAGGAAGAGCGCAATTCGATCGCGGATATTACTGAATTTCTACCCGGGGTGAAAGAAAGCTGGGCAACGGGCGTACCGGTTATGATGTTCCCTGGTGGTTTTAAGAATCACAAAACCTCCACATCTTAAATTAATTGAAACATTAGCATAAATTGTAGTTTCTTAAATTAATGAATAGAAGTAATTAAAAATAAATAAATGAATTTAAAATTTAGGAAAAACATCTGCTTGAGAACAATTAAAGCATGAGATCAAAAAAGCTAAAGCTATCGGTACAATTAAGAGTTCGTTGACGATGCCCAAAAATAAAAAGGTTAAAGTTAAAAAAAATGAGAATTTTAAGATAAAAGTAAAATAAAACAAAAGGAATTAAGATTAAACAAAATAATTATACAAAATAAGTAGGGTTTGATCAGTTGACTGACTCGCCAGTAGATGGCGCCATCAGTCCCAACATCGAGCCCAAAAAGTGAGTTACATACAAACATACATACATACATACAAACATACAGGTGAAGCTAATAAAAGCGTATTAAAAATGGCCAAATATCAACAACTTTCTTAACACATAATTGTTAATAATTTAACATAACACTGGAATTTTTTAAATGTAACATTACATTTTTATGAATTATTTATTTTCAAACAAAAAATTTTTTTTATAAGAAATTAGCAACAACGATACATAAGTGCAACTAGTTATTTTATTATTACACATAAAAAATTAATTTTCTAAATAAATAATTTAAAAAAATTTGTATTTCAATTTTTGAAACCATGTTGTTACAAAAGTTTGCTAAATTCATTTGTATTATTTTATATTTCCATTAAAAAAAGTAAATTACAAATTACGAAAATTTCTTGATTTATTTAACTAGTGCAGTTATCAAGCAAATATGAGCTTAAATTTTCATTTTAATTTCTGGTGAAAATAAAAATGAATTCATTTTATATATTTAATGGCAATGCTTAACACTATCATAATTTAAATATTTTTGGGTGAGTTAATTAAATTATTTCATTTTGTATTTTAAAGACTTAATTCTAACCTGCTATGGAATTATTATGGGGGCCTCCTTGAAGTCCTGGAAATACTGCTTGGTTAATTTTACTTTCAAGATCATATTTTTCTTCACCAGTTTTTGTCACCTTACGCACACCTAAAAATAAAGAAAGAGAATAAAGGCAAAATCCTAATTCATATAAATATGACATTGAAAATTGTAGTAAAATGTTCAAAGCTTTTTTAGATATTGAACACAAATTTTTCATTTATAGGAATATAGAAGGTTTCAAAAGACAATTCCTTATGTTTAATCCTCAATCACGATCAGTGCATATAACTACTACAGGGTGGCTACAGAAACTGTGAAAAACATTTTTTCCTCAAATTTTTTGACTAAACTCATGGCTATTAATTATGCTAGTTTTCTCCCTACTCAGAATCATTATATGTCTACAACATACATTATTAAAAACACTTTTACTAGTTATTTAATATGAAAAAAAAATAAACATTTCTATGAAATTTCATTTTAAAAAAATAGAATAAACATCTTAAAAAAAAACTATTAAAACAGTATATTACAGTACCCCCCCCCCCAAACTATTACAACTCACTCTTACTAAAATAAAAAGATAAATTGTTTCATTTAAACTACTTTTATTAAGATGGATTTAACAATTACCTTCTTTTTTAAGAAGCCAGTGAGAAGATATTAATGTGTTTTTTACATCATACCTTGAATTTTGCTTAGCAATTTTATTCCCAATATGTACACATAATGGCTACTTGATTTAAACTAAGTAATTAAACTTTTTCTAGTAACAAATAACAAATTAAAGTATGCATTTAACATTGATGTTAAAGGACTCTAATTAATACACTTAAAATATGTATAAACAATTCATTAGACTTAATTTTCAGTAATTACAAACATAAATAACAAATGCATAAGCTAAAGGATTAGGTGATATTAGGTCTGAAGGAGTGAATTCAAGCTTAATGTGGAATAAATAATTAATAATAATAAAATATTAACAATTAATAAAATATTAACGATGCATTAAAAAAACATTAAAATCTTACTTTTCTACATTGGCTTAACTAAATAGTAGAGTACAAATAATATCATGAGTACAAGTAAAAGCAAACACAATAGACAAATCAAAGACATGTTTAAAAATAAGATAAATCATATACAAGACAGTGTATTACAAAAAGAAACCAGGACATTAGGTTGCCAAAACTGAGTAATGATCCAAATTGCAATCATGCTTACCTACAAAATCGCAATCATGAGCATGCTTGTGAGCAATTTTTTCTGATTTTAGACACTTTTAAGAATTTCCCTGACTTTCGGAGATTTATAAAATTTCCTGACTTTTCCGACTTACCAGTTCTGTTACCATCTAGTACTAATTAATCATCTAGCATTAACTGAAGAACAACTCCATAGAGATCTACTTACAGACAGCAGAGTCCAATAGGCTGCAATGGAAATTTTTATTGAAAATCACATAGACTCTTATGCTTTTAGTAGCCAACCATGGAAGTGATAATACTACTTTTTCGGAAACATTCTTTGGTGCATTATAACTGTTTGCCATTTTTTTAAATGAATAAAATAATAATAAAGGTTAGTTGTTTATAATGAAAGCTGCCTTCAAACAGGAAAACTGACAAGAAAAAGTGTAACTATATTTATTTTAATATGCATATTTGTAAGAGCAAACAAAAATACACACCTTAAAAAATAATAAATTTAAAAATAATCTAACCTTTTCTGTAAAATATTATTCCAGCTCTTGGTCCTCGTAAAGTTTTATGCGTTGTTGTAGTAACAATATCACAATATTCGAAAGGATTTGGAGCAACTTTAGCTGCTACCAGACCACTAACATGAGCCATATCAGCCATAAGATATGAATTATTTTGATCTGCAATTTGTCTAAAGCGTTTGTAGTCAAGATCTCTTGGGTAGCAACTAATACCTAGGAAAAATAAATAAATTGATCACAAAATATTTCATAG
>BPLQ01014668.1:159829-203447 GCA_021605075.1 Caerostris darwini
TTTGTTACTCTGGGATCCATTATTTATATTTTAGTCTGAACTTATAGGAGAATGATGCTATCTCCTTTTTATGCAGTATAATTTTAAAATAGAGCATTTATAAGTCATTTAATACAATTGTCTGATTTCTTTTATACATTCCATATACATAAGCAGAAAATAAAACTTTAACATTAAAACAGAATCATATCACATAGGTGAAAATAACACAGCATATTTATTACAATTTCAAGAGCATAGGTGGACGAATACATAAATAGTGAAATATAAAATCTGATGACATCATGTGGGATGGTTTGCAGTTCTTGTGGCAAAAGTGGGCAATAGCCATTGCAGAATGGGGATGAGAACAAAGCTTTTTAATTCTTAAGCCTGATTTAATGACAGATTTGCCAATAGTGGAAGCCACTGCAGAGTGATGACATCTCTAAGAGCATGTCGAATTGTTGTGATGAGCATTATTAGCATTATCATGCCTCTAATAATTCCATTCATGAAAAATATTGCAATGAATTGTATCACCATTCTGATGTATTGCTGTGGTTTCAAGCTAGTTGAGAAAACAAAATAATGTCTATTATCTCACTAAGCCAAAATGTCCAGAGCTGCTATGTTTATGTCAGAAAGTATAGTAGAAAAAATTCTAGAGTAAAGGCCCCAATCAAAGAGACAATTTCTCACTGTCTATCATAACCTTTGACCGATTGAATTTATTTCTCCAAAGCATTCTTATTAGCTATAGTTGACTTCCAAATTTATTAATTTTCCTTTCTACTAATCACACTAAGCTGACCAGAACCCGATATACTAGCATTATAGTTTTCCTGAAACTGTCAATACTAATAATTGTGCATAATTGCAATGTTTCAATAAGTTATTTTAGTGATTTGGTAAAATGGTCTTCACTCTCATAGCATTAACTTTTTTTCTTGCCTCAGTTTTTTTCATGGCAACCCTTTAGCTAATGTCCCACAGCGTTTTAGAAATATTGTTTTGTTTCACATGACATAATTAAACTTCTAGTCCCAATTTATTTATTTTTATATTTGTTCATAAATAAATTAATTTGTTACTTTAACAATATATATTTTTTATTAATATTAATAAAAAGATCTCATTTTAGATATGAATGTCATTTTCTTTATTATCATTGTAAATCCTAATTAAAAAAGAGGAGTGCATTTAATATGCCACTACTAATGCAATGCATACTTACCAGCAATTATTAATTTGGGCTTAAAGAGATTTACCAAAGTTGACAACTGATCATAATCAATAAGACCTGTTGCAGGATTGACCTTGTAAGGCATTGATTCGAAAAACATTGAAGTAGCAGATATCTTCTTTTTTTCAGTGAAATAACCATGAGTCAAGTGGCCACCATCAGGCAAATCCAAGCCCATTATTCTGCCATGAGGCTCAACAATTCCAGTATAAACAGCAAGGTTAGCTGGTGATCCTGAGTATGGTTGGACATTGACACCCCATTCATCTGAACTTAACCCATAAGTTTCTAATGCCCTTTTTTGGCAGAGGCGTTCCATTTCATCAATGTGCTCATTGCCACCATAGTATCTAAAATGTTCAAATATAAAGCCATAAATTTTAACTGAAGATTACTAATTTTTAAAACATGATATAATGTATTTATATGCAATAATTAAAAATAAATTTTTATAAATATATAAAAATCTGTGACTAACATTATAAGACAGCTATTTTTCTTCCAACCTCCAATAGCACTGCTAAGAAAACCAACCAAACTATGCAAGGGAAGTTCTTTACCATAACATCTGCCATTACAAAGGCAAAAACATCAATTGGATCTATTGGAGCTGAAAGTCTGACATCATTGGTCTGATCTCTTGGTAAGTATAAATTATACAATATCATTTGTTTCTTATAGGCATAAAATGATAGAATACAATGTATCAATTTTCACAAATACAATGCATAAAACTGTATGACAAATACTACATGTATAATTTATGAAACTTTATGAGTCATGCTGTGATACGAGTATGGTGTAGGAAATTTAAAGATGGTCAAACTGATATTCATGATGAAGGTGATATTAACCACTGAAAGGTGATATTGACTAAGTGGTTTGACTGAGATAAAGATTTACCGTTAGTGAACTGTCAGTGGATTTTATGGGCACTTCAAGGTCAGCTTTGTACACAATCACAATATATATTTTCATTACCAAAATCTCTGTATGCATTGGGTTCCCAAAATCTTGTCCGAGAATCAGAAAACACGACATTTGACATCAGCCTAACTCTCACATGTTATGCTAATAAGAGAAGAATTTTTGATATTAGTTATCATAAAAGATGAAACTTTGATTCTTCATCCCAATTCAGAATCAAAAGAACAATTCAAACAATATATACATATAAACTCTCTGAGCAAACTGAAACAGTTCAAACAAATGTTCATCAATAATAATCAGAAAGATATGTTACTTATGAAGTTTGGGGAGTGGGAGACTATCATCAGTGAAGATGCCTACTGTTGATTGCAGAAACCACTCAGAATAAAAGGAGAGTCATGCTTTCATCTGGAATTGTTTTGATCCCTGACAACGTATAAGCAAACAGCTTCTTGTGCAATTTCAATGGGGAATGTTTGATCAGTGGCATTGAGTGAGTTTCACTTTTTTTAAAAGCTGAAGAGGTATGGAGTGACAACATTTGTGACCCAACAAAGAGTTTCAAGATGCCATGGAGACTATGCCAACCTGCTGGAGGCAAGTCCCAATCTCTAGTATGACAATGTTCTTAGTGACAATATGGTATAGATTGTACTTGACTTCTGATACTAAAGCATTTTGTTAATCACATTTATTTTTATTTAATGCCTTATCGGAGGATGAAAAAAATTGCCCTTGTATAATGTTTTTTTCTCAACTACAGTGGATATTTTTTTCTCAGATTTTGCATGAGAAAAATTGTTATTTTATAACACAAGGAACAGGTTGTTGTAATTTATTATAAAATTAAGTAAATACAATATTTTTAAATAATTAGCAAATTATAAAAAAATATACATGAAATATGCAATACATCAGCAGATAGAATCACTCAATTCAACTGATAATTACATGAACTTTAGTGGAAAATTTTTTTAAAAATAATATTTCTTTCTAACAAAAAAGAACTACATTATATACAATTTGTAATATATATGCATAGAATAAAAAAAAAAATTTTTTTTTTTTTTTGCTGCAATTAATATTGTTTTGAAGAAATAATTCAACTATAATTTGAAAATTTTCTATTATAATAAATGTTTATAAAATTACTTAATAGGAAAGTAATACTGGCTAAATTATTAATAGTGCACTTAAAAAAACACAGCAATATATAAAAATTACCTTTGGCCTGGATAACCTTCAGAATATTTATTATGCAAACAACTGCCTAGTGTTTGCAGAACACTTAAACTTGTAAAGTTCTCTGATGCAATTAATTCTAACCCTCGTTTTTGTCGCAACTTCTCCTGTTTGATTATGCCAAATAACTCGGGATCATTTTCACCCAATGTCTTTTTCAAAATTTCCATGTCTGGAGAATATTTGGAATGTGAGCTAAAAAGTTCAGAACATAAAATAATATTGGATTAGAATAAGAAATTCATGATTTCTTTATATATGCAAAATATTTAATTTTCAGTTTAGTTTTTAGTATAATTCCCAGCCCCATGCCTTTTAATCAAATAAAATCAATATCAAATAAAATTTCAGCAAATTGAAAAAAAAAAAAAAAAAAAAAAATCACAAAACCCCTTCAAACCCTCTTTATTTTTGACTATGAATTGATTATTTGTTCAGCTTGAAATAATTATTAAAAATCTTTTTTTTGCTGAACTGCTACTTGAATTTCTGCAAAACAACATTGGTTAGGAATTTTACACATTTTAAAAAAGACTGTGATATTTCTGTAATATTTTAATTACTTTTTTTTCTAGCACTTTAGAAATACTTATACAATTCTTCCATTAGACAAAGAAAGACAAAATAAAAAGCATAATTCAATATTTTTTCTGTGGATCAATCGATTTGAAAGGTACTGATTCATTCGTAGTTCAATCACTGTAAATGATGATGCAACAAACATTGCTAGTGCTACATTTTTATTTTAATAATAATGTATTTGAAAGTGAAAAGCTTTCATGCTGTACTATAAAATACATTTTTATTTATGACTATGTTATGTCCTTCGTGTAATTGTCTGCCTTTAAGATGAAATATTTTACATAAATAATTTAGTGCACTCATGCTTCAACATTATATTTATTCTATTTGCCTAAAAAAATAATTTACCAGTTACTATTCTGGTAACGACCAGGAATTACCCCAATGGTCTGCTTACCTAAGATTTATGCGCTCTTGTTGGGCTTTTTTTTATTTTGATAAAATAAAAAAAATAAACTAATTTTACAGTTTTGCTGACCAATCTAAGGTTTTTTAAATTTTTTTTTCAAAAAGAGTTGCTTTAACATGAATACATTAATTTAATAATATTTAAAAATAATTGTTTAATATGTTAAACTAATCTTTTAAATATATCTCTTTCAACATTTAAAATCATTTTAAGTAATTGTCTCCTGCTTTATTATTTTTCTTGTAGCATTAAGAACTTTAAATATATTCATCAATACATAAATGTTTCTATTTAATGAAATATAAAATTTATTTTTGATATTAATTTTGAAAATCTTAATACCTGTAATTTTATCATATTTCAGTACAAAATTGATGGGGAAAAAAAAAAAAAAAAAAAAAAAAAAAAAAAAATGCTAATTAATCAATAACATATTCAACATGCATTAATTATTAAAGAGGAAAAGGAACAAAATAAAGCAAATAAAAGTAAATATTATTCAGTTTTAAGGTATTATTTATCTAAAGTCAAAATAAAACAATTGATTTGTCCATTTAAAAAAGAAATGAAAATTAATAGAAATTAGAATAAATGTTAATGAATATAGTAAAAATTTATAAATAAAAATAACTTATTTAAAGTCAAAAATATAAATACCTTTAGTAAAGTTACACAAAATTAAAATATTTTATTAGCTAGTATACATGAAAACGCTGAGTTTGGAGTGGAATATATTTTCAAGATTGTGCAACTATCTTATCTTTTTTTGTGAAACTAATGAACAGACCACATTTTTTTCCTTATCATTAGATAAAAGTACTTAATAGCTGATATTTACTGAGATTAAATGCCGCCTAGATCTTCAGTTCAACAACTGTCTTATCAGTTGGATTATAAACTTCAAGATAACATTTAGAATTTATGAAGAAATTTAAATCACTTTAAGATAGAAAGTTCAATAGTGATAGTTAACCATTTATTACGATAACTTCAAGTAGTTTTTAAAAAAATTTAATGCTGGATATGAAAATTATATAAATAACTAATGTTACAAGATTTAAAGAAAAAAAAAAAATGATAAACTTAAATACGTTAATTATAGTTGAAATACAAATTTCTACTGACAGTATCTAAAAGACCAGTATTTTGCAGATTTCCTGGAAGCTAACAATTATGTTCTAATCTTTAATATATTCTTTGAATAATTTTGTGTGCATTTTAAACTAAGAGGGTTTTGGCAACACAGACATAAATATGCTGTCTTTCTTTCCTTACTAGGGCATCACAAATAACGTTTTCTTTGATTTCAATTTTGTTTTTTCTGAGCACTACTCCACATTCAGAGTTTCAGTTTCTTTTCCTAAAGTCCATTTTATCATCAGATTCAATTTTCAATTTATTAATGCATTTTTAACTCTTTTGTATGTTGTAGTAGAAGGACTAAATCTCTCACTAATGCATTCAAAAACCCCTACTTTCCGATAAGAGGGTTTTGAAAATACTTTGGTGTAAAATTTATGCATTTATTGTGCTCAGATCAACTAATCGGCCAAAATGTACTGTCTTCCTGCTACATAATTGAACAGATCATTTTTCATCTAATGCATGAACACTACCTTTGATTCAATTGAAAAACGGCTATGGCTGTTTCGCAGTCAGAGAAATTTCAGAGTCTGTTGAGTGGCAATTTTGATAGACAAAATCATCTTCACGGTCATAGTCTCCCCTAAAATCATTTCCAACTTCATCTAGAATCTTTTGAACCACTTTGGCATAATATGGATCAGATAGATAAATAAATGTCCTCGGACCTAACTTCAGAGCCAATATGTACTACAGTCTAAAATTGTAATACTGAAAGGTTAGTGAGGTCTCACAGACCGCTCTTAAAGAATGTGATGGAATTTTTACCAGATGCATGTGTCAAAACATTGTGATAAGAGTGTGTTATGTTCAAGCTCTTAAAATGGGAAGCTGGAGAAAGAATCCATTGAACTGGATTAAGCATGTAATACAGGTGATGGGTGGAATACGTTGAATTTACGGATTAGTAGAAAAAATTATAAATAGGTACAAATTTAAAAAAATTATCTAGATACAAATTAAAAAAATGACCAATAAGTTAAATAGCATTAGCTTATAAAGAAAATCGACATCGATAGCATTTATAAAGAAATAATAATAACCCATTGATAAAGAAATAATAATTAATAACCCAGACTGTTTAATAAAAAAAATATTCCAAATTAAGATGAAAAAAATGGGATTTATTATAAGAAATGTGTGATTTTTTAAAAAAAAAATTAGTTATCATGCATTAAATAATTTTATAATATTAATAATCGTGTTTCTTCTTTTACTTATTTATACAACATTTAAAAACTTACTTCATTTTGATGATGCAATGTATCAACTTAAACGTAAAACGATAAGATATCTAAAGATTGCCTCAATTGGTATATTTATCTTATCTGTTTAAATAAAGGATAACAAAACTCATGAACTTATTTTCATTTTTTGCGCGTTACTTTTGTTGCCAAATTGAGGAAAATTTTTATTTCAACAATAGTCGCGCTGGGTCATTTTATCTTTATATATATATATATATATAGACTGTAGATAATGATTTAATAAATCATTCCTTCTGATAATAATATTTATATGAACCATTATTGAATACTTTATTTCCATGAACTCAGAATTCGGACTATAAAAGTTAACATTTCTAGAAGATTTGATTAAAAATATATCTGGTTTCAAATGAATATTTTTTCTTAATTCTTTGATTATCACAAGCTTTTGATATTTTTAAAATTCTTTTAAATATTTTATGAAATTTTTTTAAATGTACTAAATGTTTGATGAATATCTTAAAGACAGTACTCAATCTTTTGATTTTCTTAATTATATACAACTTGAAACAAAATAAAATTAACCTTGTATCAATCAACATACACTTTAAAACTTTTCTTTCCCTAGGACTTTTATACTAATATAGCTTTTCAATGGATAATGAAACAATTATCGATATTTAATTATCGATATTCTTAAGATAGAACAATCGATGTGTGATTGCGTTTAACGATTGCACTTTCTCGCTGTGCATGGTGGGCCTGCTAGGTAAGTTCCCGGCGTTCATTGTAAATTTTTCCCAACATTCTTTCTGATTGAGTTTGCAGTGACGAGAGATGTGGGTTATACGAGTCGTCTAATATTCAGATGGTTATTAGTTAATAATAATGAGAGCAATTTTTTTGAAATTAATAAAACAATTAAATAGCTGGCAGGCTTATAATTGATAAAAATCACTATTTGATTATCATTCGACGCCATCTTGTTGAAAAATTAATTTTATTTTAAGAGAATCCTTTGCTAGTGGTTTTTTCTTACCTATCTATGTCAATAGTATAAATTTGCTCTATCAACTTAATGAAAAATATTTTAGTTTAATCTTGGTCATTATCTGAAGAAATTTGAAAAATGAGTCAACATCACCTTGTTTGGTACCATAAACAAAGAGAGCTAAAAAAAGTTTTTTGTAAAATGACACCAGTTCTGTTATATACATCTACTATATTAAGCAATTGGAGCGATGTTTTTGCATGCAGATAGAACGATCGCTGTAGTTTAAATGTTTCCTTTAATGATTTTGGAGAAATTTGTTGAAATAAACCTATTGCAGGTAAATTAAATACAAAGAATTATGAAATTAATATAAAGTAATCTAAATTAATAATGCAGTATAATTAATTAAGTGATGAAATTAATATATGCGCGTCTCTTATATTACGATAAAAATTAAATATTACAAAAATATTAAAATAAATTTTTACCTCTGAATTGCGGATGGAAATTTGGGTATACGTGAAATAAATACATGATAATTTCTATAATAAGCATAATTTTGCACATTATTGAAAAACTATTTAAATAATATGATTTGAAACTTACTGTATATAACTAAAATCAAGAATTAAAATGTAACCGAATATCATGGTTTGAATTAAAGGAAATAAATCTCCAGTTAGAAACTTTAAAATAATTATTAAATTGCTGCAATTTAAATATTCATCAAAATAGAAGTGAAAAAATTGATTATTTAAACATTTGAATCAAGTTTTTTTTTTTAATATTAATTTTGATCGATGAATGAAATTGTATACTTAATAATTAATTACAAGAAGGAATTACTAAGCATGCAAATTGAGTAGATTCAAGAGTTAGCTTACACATTAAATAATTTGACTGTATTTTTTAACAATGAATAAAATTCTATTTAAAATAAAATATAATAAAATTTCATCATTTACTACTCAGTAATGATGAAAGAGTAAAAATATTATTTCTAAATAAATTGATATTAATTGTGTCGTTGAATTGCACTTTTAATATAGTAATATGTTTTTAAGTTTAAATGAGTGAGCCATTTTTTGCTAGTTATATACACTTAACATAAAATATGTACAAGTTCTATGCAAATGCTTTTTTTGTATTTTTATTAATTGAAAGGAAACATCAACTATTGATTTTTATATGTTGCAGTTGAAGAGTCTTTTATAGTGCTTTGTATATTTATGTTAAATATTTTAGGGGGTTAAATATTTTAGGACATTTAGGAACCAACCTCACCAATTAATAAAAACTTTTTTTTTTCACCTAACATTTGATGTGACAAGAAGTTATTGTAATAAAGAGGATTTAAAAGCCAATAATATTATTTTTGCTCCATATTTCTTATAGAAGAAAATTTTTATAATAAAAACATTGAACTTATTTTATTTCTTTTTATTTACTTGTGAATCTGCCTAAAAATATTCGTAATTCATTAATGTTATTTCAAAAATTTGCTAAATAAGAAATATTGAAGAATTAACAACTGAAAATTCAATTGTTTTGCGAATAGAAACTGATGCATTAATATATAAACCTAGTGGTTTAAAATTATTAAAAATTCCAGCGGTTTTTTAATATTTGTTTATTTTAAAATAAACAATTTCCTTTCTTCGTTAAGTTAAAATAGAAAAACACTCTTTTTAGAGAATTTTATTTGTATGCATTGTTATTTGTAATCCTTATTTTAGTTATAAGCTATTCAATCCTTCATTTTTCTTTCTCAAATCATTACATTAGTTATTCTTAATAGAATAAATAATTTTGTCATTAAATTATAATGAATGTCTACGAAATGTTTGAGCCTTTATTACACGTAGTGACCATAAATTATTATAGATAATTGGTAAAACATTTTAAAATTTGTTAATAAATTTTAATTATAATGCTTATTTTATATGTATGTGTGTGTGTGTGTGTGTATGTATGTATGTATGTATGTATGTATGTATGTATATATATATATATATATATATATACAGTGGGTAAAAAAAAGTATTGGCAATTGGCTTAATTTATTCATATTGACAAATAAATAAAATGCTATGCAATTTTAGCTGTCGTAATTAAATACAAGACATCTTTGATGTATAAAAATAGTAAAAATTTTATTTTAATTTGCATTTTCTACGATTTTTTCTTTCAAAAACGAAAATTTGCATGTCAAAAAAGTATTGGCAAAGTTTTAACTGCTATGCAAATTTTGTTACATTGAAGTCACGTGTTTCGACTGATAACAAACTCTACCGGTATAAAGTCTGCAAAACTACTCCAAAAGTGTCTATGCATTATTTTGCGATTACTGCAGTAAAATGACTTCGAAATCGAAGGAGTTGGACGTTAGTGTTAAAAACACGATTATTAGGCTCAGAAATGAAGGTTTAACTTATCGTGCTATAGGAGTGCAGTTCAATATAAGTTTATTTACTGTCAGAAGTGTTGTAAAAAAATTCAAGGAAACAGGATCAACGGAAAATAAGACTGGAAGTGGACGACCTCGAATATTTTCTACAAGAAAAGAACATGTCATTATTAACAAGGTTAAGAAAAACCCTAAAATAAGTGCACCCCAGATAGCTAGAGATGTTGCTTTCACTTCTTAAAAGACTTTCACCGTACAGACTGTACGGAATGTTTTACACGAGAGAAGTTATTATGGAAGGGCAGCTAGAAAGAAACCATTCATCTCGGAAATAAATAGGAGAAAGAGGTTAGATTTCACAAAATCCCACGTTGATTTATCTGAAGAGTTTTGGAGCACAGTTATTTTTTCCAACGAATCAAAGTTTAACATTTTCGGCAGTGATGGACGACGATATGTGTGGAGGAGGCCAAATACTGAATTGGAAAAGCAACATTTAACTGCTACTGTAAAACATAGTGGAGGCAGCGTCTTAGTTTGGGCTGTATGGCAGCTAATGGAATTGGCAACCTGCATTTTATTGATAGTATTATGAAAGCACGTACATACATTGACATTTTGTGCCATAACTTAAAAATCAGTGCCCAAAATCTTGGCTTGGGAACATCATTCGTTTTTCAACAAGACAATGACCCCAAGCATACAGCGAATCTCACCCGTGAATGGCTACTCTACAATGCTCCTCGCCAATTAAAAACTCCTCCTCAATCGCCTGACATCAATCCAATTGAAAATTTATGGCACCTGCTGGATCTAGAAATCAAGAAACATAAAATTTCAAATAAAGACGACCTTAAACGTTGACTCTTGCAAGAGTGGCACAAAATTCCCAACAGTACAACAAAGACCTTAGTTTCCTCTTTGAGAAATAGATTACAAGCTATTATAGATGCAGAAGGTATGCATACAAAGTACGAAACATATACTGATTTTGTTTCCGCTCATAATTTTGTCAATTTCATAATTTTGCCAATACTTTTTTTATCATGTAAATTTTGGATTTTCTCGTAGATTTTGACTAAAAAAATATTTAAATGAAAATTTCGTTATATTTGTTTGTCTTTTCTCCTTCTGTAATCGCTATGTTAAAATAAAATTTGTAAACATACTTTGTTGGCAAATATGATCATTTATAGGCAATTGCCAATACTTTTTTTATCCACTGTATATATACATACATATATATTAATTTAATTTTAATTTTTAGTTAATAAGAAATTTTGTTGAATGATTGCCTTAAATAATTTAAAATTATTTTACGAGATGAAAATTTAAGTTTTCATTCGTAGAAGAGGCCATGAAAATATGAACAAAATGGTGTCAACGGATATAAAACAAGAGGAATTGGAATGTCAAAAGGCCCAAGAAGTGATTGGTATGCTTTTACAAGTGAGGAATTTTATCATTGCTCTAATTTATATTTGATTTGCAATTATTTGGTGATGTATTTAAAGCTGCACTTGCACTGAAGATGCCAAGGTTTAAAGCTCTATAACTCAGAGATAGATATTGTGTATATATGTAATTTTGAGTAATTATACTACACTAAAAAAACTCACGATCTCAATTTGAGAGTATATGCTAGCACAAGGGTGTCTGACATGTAGGCCGCATGAGGTCTGCCTTGAATATTTTTCTGGACCATGAGATTTATTAAAGTTTTACAAAATACATTTATTTACTTTGTAATGGCTAAAGTAGTGAAAACCAATGTATTAAATAAATACATTATGTGTGCATTCATGTATTCAAAAACGATGAAAAAAAATTAACTTTGATTTTAAAATAACATTCTTGTGAATATATGAGCGATATTGTCTGTTTTATTTATGAGTTCACAGAATGCGCACACATGTTGTTTTCTATGTTTCCCTTTAAGTGACACAATGACCATCCCTAGATACGCATAGTTGATTGTTCATAGCAGAGCAAGCCAGACTCTTAGTTGAAATTATTAGCACTTTTTGTTCAACTAACACGAATTGTTTGAAACCATCACATTCGCACAACACAAACATAACGGATGCTAACCTGCAACACCATTACAATGTGCAAATACTCAAATTGAGATCGATTTGCAAAATCTAAGTGAAAAAGTTGATATACAAATATCGTACTAGTAAAATTAATATTGTCTAATGATTTCATTATTTTATTTCATTTATATTTATATATATTTTATATTTCATTTTTAGTGTTATATATTTCTTTACAATGTACATTTAGCATCATTATTATTACATTATCTATGTTAACATGTAAGAATAATAGTAAACACAAAAATAATAACTCATTATGTTTCAGTTTTTCACTCCAAAATATATATAATGGGTCTAACTATAATGTGGGCATATATAATTTTATATGCGGTCAATGAAGTTAGGGTGTATTTCCAAAGTGGCCTGCAAAATCATTTGGTTTGGCCACCCCTGTGCTATCATATTCTTGTATACTACATATTCATTTGATTGTGGTTCTAAGTGATGGAAATGAATTAAAATTTATTCAAATTTTTATTTGCTTTGTTAATAATTGTATGTATTTAATATAGGCATTGCAATACCCTAAAATATTGAAGTCAAATCTTATAACTGAAGTGGCTTGATTGTAATAACTATTTATAGAAATAGATATATCACTGTGATAGATATTGAATTTACTAGCAATCGTCAATTTAGTAATGATCTCGCGTATTTATAGTAATATTTCTCTATGGTGTATTAGAAATTTTAATCTAGTGATCAAAGGTCACTCCAAAATAGCTTCTTGGAATAAGAGACATAAAAGAAAAACTATTTTAAGGCTTTCTGGTTGACAGACTTTTTCTCTTAAAATTGTTTGCATAACTGCTAGATGATTTTATGTTCAAGTTTTTCACCATCATTCGATTTTCTACTTGTAGTTATTATGAGTTTTATTTATCTTTAAATCATTATATAAATTTACTTCTACTTAATGTCCTTTTTTTCTGCTTTTAATTACAGTTTCTTTAATAATTTTTTTTATGTTTTCTTTCATATACCTGATATTTACCCTGAGTAAATGAGCACTACATGCTCAAAGGTTCTTAACTCTTCTATTCAATCTTAGATGAATGTGCAGTAAAGGAACAACCCCTTTTTAGCAGAAGCTTAAAAAAAAAAAAAAAAAAAAAACTTGAGTATTCAGAGTTATGCTTTTTTCCCTCCCTAATGCAGCCGGCAATACCAAGACAGTTAGTATTTATGCCATGAGCAAGAGCTGCACTGCTGTTACTCATTTTAGCACTTCCCAGGGGGCAAGTGTAGGTTGAAGATATGCTACAGACTCAAGTAACACTACCCCCACAACACTGTACGATCCTATTAGATTGGAGCTTATGGTTTTAAAGTGGATTCTGAACCACTCCATTGTAGTATGCTATAGAACATAATCTGAAATTGGGTTTCCCCCCCCCCCCCATACTAAATTATAACAAGAATGATACCCTGTCTATTAAAGCATCTATGCAATCATGAAGTATAGCATTAATGTTTGATATATTGTTTATTTTTCACAATATGTATTTGCACTTATTTGTTATTTCTGCAATTAATATTTTTCTTTTCATTTTTAAATATTTGAATTTATGCCAAGTTAAACAGTTTCTTTCTTTTCTGTTAGATGATGATTTGTATTCTATTAGTTTATTGATCTTTATCCAGTATAAAATGTTTTCTCACTTCTAAGTCTTATTTTCAGAAACCAGTGGAGAATAATGATGAACCCATGGAAAATTCTACCTTTTCTATTTGCAAAAGGATGTCTGATTTACCTGTAACTGCTGTGACTGTATCCGTTGCAGATTCACCGTCTTTTAACATATGCCAAGTTTCATTGGAAGAAGCTGGAATGATTTTAGAATCATCTGATGTTTTACATCATACTCTAAGCAGTGCATCTCCTGTTGAGCTAGAAGATGGAACTACTACGTTTGTTCAGAGTTTTGAAGCGGTCGACGAATCAGATAGTGGTGATATAACCCCCAAGTTTGTTGACGGTCAAGCTGTGCAGCTGGAAGATGGTACCACAGCTTTTATTCATGCGGCACCAAGAGGTAGAGGAAATTCCATTCTTTGTATAGTAAACATTTTTCATTGATGATTTAAGTTGCACTTGCTTATCGTACCATCCTCTGATCCACAACTAATTTATTATAATATTGATGCAAATGTTTCTTGTAAGCTATCTTATTTTTTTAGCTTTTATAATTTTATTGTAAGAAATGCTTTTTATCTTATTAAAATGTTTTAAAAGTACATGATACAGAGTAAAAAACTAGAAGAATTGCAATTAGCAAGATATTGTTGAATGATATTAGCATTAATTTGGCAAAATTTCAAAAACTAGTGAAGAGGTAGTAAGCAATTAAAAGTCAAGATAATTTTCTTGTAGGTTCTCCATCATTTCATCAGACATGTTTAAAAGCTTTAATAGCTATAGCATTTAGTATAATGAATTTGTTATTGTTTTTGGATTTCCTCCTACAATCTTGGCTTTTTTATTCTTTGTTTTGCTTGTTTTTCTTTTATATGTTATGAGTTTTAACTAAACAGTGTTTTTGAAAGTAAACCTTTCTTGTACTTTCCTGAAAAAACCATACAATAAGAAATTGACAAGTCAGAGTTTAATAAAATATTGTGTAACAATGTTATAACTGCCATTTTGCAATGATTCTTACAATAAAATAGGATCATATATAATTCACAATTTAATTACAGAGATGTGGATAATAATGCAATTAAATATTGACATCTCATGATAAAATGATTAAAAATTTTTTAAAAGAAGTAATTATTGGGTATTCCTGCTAACACTCACTTCTGCTATCTTTGTGATAGTGAACCAAAAATTTTGTTGACGAGAATTTTATAACCAACTATTCTATTTCTGCTGTTTGGGCATATTTTGATATTTTTTGAGGGATGGAATTTATTTTTTATTTTTTCTTACTGACTAAATCATTTGATTTTATGATTGTTGTTATTGAGAGCAAAAGCCTATTTAAATAACTTCTATTTCTATATTCATTTTATTTTGTGATAATGGTTTCATAAAATGATTGATATTTTCCTAGCAAAAGAGAAAATGTTTAATCATCGCCCATAAGTGAGTATGCGAGTACACATTAGTATGTAAAATTATTATGTTCTTGTTTAAAGTAAAATTTAACAATTCTTAACATTTGTTTTAATAATAGTAATAATAATGATAAAATGATTTAACACTCGGCCGTAGAGAAAAAAATTATGCTTCCATTTTATTGAAAAATTAGAGAAATTTCTGTATTCTGTTTGAAATATATTAATTTCTAATAGCTTGACTCTATGCAATTAATTTCGAAACATTTTATAAAGTTATAAAATTTAAAACCTTTTATACAGCAGGAATTTCAAGAAAATCATGATTTTCATATTAATTTTTCTATATATGAAATTAAAATTTATATTACCTTCAAGTTTTTAATTGGCTTCATGTATGCTTTTATTTTTTTATATAGTAACCAATATTTTTGAATAAACTTTTAATTGTGTGATATTTTTACAACATATATATAAAATATTTTAATACAACTATAATTCTGTCTACCACAACTGTGATCATTAAATACGATAAGCAGTGCATAAAAATGATGTTGCTTGTAGATTTTCAAATTTTTTCCAATTTGTGTATGTGCAGAAGGCCTCCAACCTGTTCAGTTGGAAGATGGCACCTTAGCTTACTTATCTCAAGCTGGGTCTGAATTGTTCAATGGAGAAGAATCTGTATTGGGCCTGGAACACATAGCAGATAATCATCAAGTACTTATATTTTTTATCTTTTGGTTAATGTACTGTATATTATATTAATATATTGTTATTTTTATAAACACAAGCGCATATATAAAAATTAAAGTGCTTTAAATATGTTGTGTTAAGGAAGTCTTAAAAATGCTTTTAATTTCTGGTAATGAAGTTTGGCTTCGAGCTAATAAAGAGAACATATTGGATGTAAACAGATGTTAATTGGTATAGTCTTTTTTTTATGTAGCATTTTGTTTGTTTTAATGCAGCTGGCAATACATAGACAATCTTTATGCCATAAGCAAGGGCTGCACAGCTGTTACTCATTTTAGCACTACCCAGGGGGCATGTGTAGCTTGAAGATATGCTACAGATGGGAATCACGCTGGCCCCCCCCCCCCCACACACACAATGATCCTATTAGACCGGGACCTACAATTTAAAATGAATTCCGAACCATTACAAACATCCATGGCACTACCCGAAACCTGTGGTACCGAGTGCCAGAGCGCTAGCCATCAGGCCCTACTAGTATTTTAATTAGCATTTAATAATATTGATCTTGTTAACCATAAAATTATGGGCATTGTTTTAGGGAGTGAGGTTTTCCATTTCCTTGATCGCTCTTTTGTGTCTATGCTCAGTTTTTCATTTCCTCGGTCTATGTTTTTTTTTTTATTTTTTTAAAAATTTCTTTCAGACAATATTCTTATTGGTTAATTTAAATTTCTTTCACGAGCTGATAATTATATAATGTTAAATTTTTTTAAAAAATCGTCTGGTGAAAATAAAGGCAAATTTATTTCAAAGAGAAAATGAGATTTTTAAAGAAAAGAAAATGGTTTGGAATTCTGTAGTTTCTTAAATTTTAAGATTATGTTTTTGTTTGTACATTAAATTCTAAATTTTATGGCTAACTTGTATATTGTCTTGGCCGATTATTTACTTTGTTTTGAATAAGTGGCTTATTTCTTTCTTTCTTTTTGCTATTATATGTTTTATTAATTAGGTGTATAAAATTTATTTCTATCTCTCATACCTCTAGTAGCACACTCACGTTGAAAGCAGAGGTACAGAGATTTTTTATGAATTTGTTCTTGCATAAATAATTTTTTATGAAAACATATATTAATATATTTGCTTATTTAAGTATCATTTTAGTCTAATTTCTGGTTTTTGTGAGGAGAATATTGTTAAATTATTATCAGTAAGCAATAAAAAAAAATTAAAATTAAATTTTAATTTGAGAATAGTTAATAAACTTTATGCTAACTGTGTGCTTTAATCCTACATTAAAAGTCATTTTAATTACAAAGAACATTAATGTATAATTTCAATCTCTCATTCTATAGAAATTGAATGCATTACTTCTGCTATCTTCTTTATTTCATGAGAATGTTCATATTTTAAATGTGAATAAAAAAAATACAATAAGTGCATGATGATTGAAATGCATTTTTTATATAACTGTACATGATCAGTTTCCACTTATTCGCTTAAAATTTTAACTTCTTTTATGGTACTTTTTTAATCTCATATTTAAACTAGCAATGAAACATGAATTAAAACAAATCAATTTTTCATTAGTTCTTACTGCATTTTATACAGTTATTTAATTTATGTTTATGAACGATAAAAGTTAGTTATTTAAAGGGAAAAATTATTACAATATACATTAAATATTTTAGTGAATAATTCCAACAGTTGTCTTAAAAAAAATTGCAGCTGTTGTATGAATTGAATGCTTATACAATCAATTGGTCTTTGTTGGAAATTGTATTAACCATTTCAAAATGGCATATTTAACTAATATTGGTTACTGATTTGGTGTAATCAGCTAACAAAATATAAATTCTGTGAATAAATTAAAATATGTAATAAAAGCTCTTTTTGTTTGAAAATAGATAATTCTCTTATTTAAAATTCAATTTAGTGCCTTTTATTCCTAATTTTAGGTAAAAATTATTTTAATAAATAGTATAATCATTTTTAGAATGTGTTAAATGTATAAATTGAGATACAAAGAAAAAAAAAATGCAAAGTATGTATTATTTGAAGCTTTCATAAACTTTTTACTCTGCATTTTATAATGAGATTGAGAGAATATGAAAATTGTGAATTTTTTTCTAAAATTTAATGTATCTTTGATGTATAATAAATGTTTTTTCATAGAGTAATTACTTTCTTGTTTAAATGCTTTTAAGGTGTGTCTGATCTTAAAATAGTGTAAATTCCTTTTATTGCCATGGTATATTTCTGCTTTTAAATTATGATTATACAGTTCAAAACTTATTTGTTATAAGGAAAATAGGATTAATTTTGTTGAACAGAATATGTTTTATTATAATTGCTGAAATCTAATCTTTGACTATGATGATTGTAATGTTAAAGCTTATTTTTTGTAGGTGACTGAAAATGAGGGTAAAGATCCTGAAGTTAAAGTGGTATGTATTTTATAAAGACAAAACCTCTTTTTTAATTTGTAGCAAAAATGAATTATCCTTCAGCGATTGTTATTATTATTTAACCAATAACATTACATGAAATTAATTTAAAATCTTATGAAATGAATTATATAAAAAAAAACTTTGAAAAGTAATTATCAAAATTAGATTGTTAAACTAAATTTTTTTTATGATTACTTCTCTTTTCTTAATGTTTTTTTACTTTTAAAATTTGATTAAGCTGAGTGGTATTTCGAGAACAAAATATGATTTATATGCAAAGAAAGAATATCCAAATTATAGAAATTTGAAGTAGTACAAGTTCATTTAATAAATTATTCAATAAAAATGTTATCTTTCTTAAATAGGATGTATTAAGTGTTATTACAAGATTCCTGTCATAATATAAAATCAATTATATTTTTCTTTTGTATTTTGTTAAGGGTTTTTATACTAGCGGTGATTGTGTTCTGAAAATTTCATATTTATTTTTTAAAAAAGTGTTTACTTGTACATCTGTGAAATAAATATACTTAAATAGTTAATATTTTTTTTATAGTCAGTGGTAAGAAAAAAACACCTTTCTTTTTCTAAAAAAGTTAAATTTTTAATGTATTATTTATTTTCCAGAAAGAAAACAATAGCAAAGCTAAACGGACTGTCGAAAAGGCATTTCGGTGTCATTATCCTGATTGTGATCGTTTATATACTACATGGCATCATTTACGAGTTAGTATTTCTTTTACTAGTATCATGAGCTCTTGATTAACATACATAAATTTTTCTAATGCTTATTAGAAGCCATAAATATTTTGTGATTTTAATTTATTTTATTAAAATTAAATTTTATGTTGTCAATATTGGTTACATTTCTATTGATCATTGTTGTTTTGAACTCAGTGTGAATCTGAAAATCAGTATTATAATGCAAAATGGATCGTAATATATAAGATCAAGTAAATGTGGATAAAAAGGTAGCATAGCTCTTGTGGGTTTACAGCTTTACCATAATCATTTATGAATAATATAGATTATTAGCTAAACATAAAACATTTCATTTTTTTTTCATTCTTATTTTAGGCTTATTTAATGTATTAATATTCCAAAAGTTAAATGCCAACTTGACTTTTGCTGATGAAGTAATTAAATAATTGTTTTGAAGTCTATTTCCAAATTTTATATAAAATATTCATGTTAGTATTTTATAATTGCCTGTCTCTTGGGATTTTCCAATTCTGTGAAATTTTTTTCAAAAGTATTACAAAGTAAAGTAAAGCAAAGTATTACTTAATGTATATTAAAATGCTAAACTCATTTAATAGAAATAAGAACTGTTTGTAAATTGGTTTCAAAGGAATAGCTTCAAAATACTATCTGTACTAGTATTAAGTTAAAATTATATGATAAAAATATAAAGTGTATATATATTGTATTCTACAATAACTTTTGTTTTTTATTGCATTGAAGTTGAAACTAGTAAGGTTATTTTATAGTTGAAAGTTTTCTTTTATTGTTCATGTTCTTAATTATTCTATGACCTAATTTATAAAACATATTATGTGTTATTAAGGCATTTATGTAAAATAATTGTGTTAAAGCATAAAATGGTATAAAAATACTGTTGAGACTGAGTTACTGTATTTTACTTATTTCACATCTATGTTTCTATTTCATAATCATGAGGATCTATTAGAAAGAAGGTATAATTAATTCAAAGTAAGTGTTTATTTGTACTGTTTGGTTACTAGGTTCATGAACGAACTCACACCGGCGATCGTCCTTTCAAATGCACTGCAGAAGGTTGCGGGAAAGCCTTCGCCACAGGTTACGGTCTGAAAAGTCACACCCGGGTTCACACTGGGGAGACTCCTTACAAATGCCCAAACGAAACGTGTTTTAAAGCTTTCAAAACTTCTGGAGATCTGCAAAAGCATGTTCGGACACATACAGGTAGAATCTTTTGAAAAGGCATTATTGTTTAGATAATTTTTGTTTGGTGAATTATTTATTTGCCTTTTAACATCATCAAAAATTTCTATTAATACATATTCAAACATTTTTACAAATTTAAAATATGTTGTCCATTAGATATTAGATTAGCAAAAGTTAATCTATTATGTAAATTTAATTAAAAATATTTTAATATTTTTCTAACTAATTTCTAAATTTGATGAGAATATCATCAGTAAAATAATTTAAATGGAGATCTTTTTAGAAATTCTTGAATGCAGTGTAATGGTTTATTCTAATAGAGTGAAACCTGAAAAATTTTAAAATTGCAACATACATTTATTTCTACAGCCTTCTACTCTCAACAATTTTGAATTAGAATGACTATAAATTCTTTTTAAAAATTTCCTAAATCAACTTTTGCTGTTTTGTGAACATCCCCATTTATTTGCATCTTTAACATTGAGTCATTTGTGTTGGGTAATCAACAATTGAAGCGATTACTTCTCTTTATATATATATATATATATATATATATATATATATATATATATATATAATCTTTTTATATCTTACAATGGGCACATGTTTAATAAATGAAATAATACATGCATAAATTATATTTTTTATGATATGTATTTTAAATTATATTGTGTATGCAAATTATTTTTATTTGTTAATCTTTCATGCGTTGTGTAAAAGTCACTTGAGTGTAATATTGATTATTTCCATGCACTGGTTCCATATCATAACTGCTTCCAGGTTTTACAGAATATATGTGAATTTTAATTTACAATAATTACTCAAACTACTAGATGAAGTTTCTGTGCCAATTCATCTCAATTGACTTATGTGTTATTCAATTTTTTTCGATATTCATTGCAAATTACATCCCTCTACTGCATATCTGCTTGAATTTCTTCTTAATTCTTTTTTGAATTCTTTTGTCTTCAAATTTCATAATAACCCTCTTGGCATAGTGACTTCTTGAAATCCGACATATACTTTACTTGAGGATTACTGCATTTGAGGAAAAAGAGTCATTTTTATCAAAACTATCTTGACTATTATTATTGAATATCCCTTTTTTATGCATTTATCCAATAATTAATCAATTTTTGATATTTAGGTGAGAGACCTTTCAAGTGCCCTTTCAATGGTTGCAATCGAGCTTTCACTACTTCCAACATCCGCAAAGTGCATCTTCGGACTCACACGGGAGAACGTCCATACATATGCAAAGAGGAGGGTTGTGGACGAGCTTTTGCAAGTGCAACGAATTACAAGAATCATATTAGGATTCATACAGGTATATAATCACTTATAATATGCATGCAGGACTCTGGATGTAGTTTTTCTCTTCTAGAGTAGTTGGAAGAAAAGAAAAAAACACAAATTTTTTTCCCTGATAAGAAAATGTTTGAAGTTTAAAAAACACAGTAATTATAAACAAAAATCATATCTTACAGATAATATCAAAAAGGTGCAGGGTATTTCAAATAAATTAATTTAGTATGAAATAAAGTGATAACAAAATTAAGTAAAAAGCAGAGGGTTTTTCGCACTAAATTAAATATAACCGTATTGTGATATTATTTAGTTCAGCTTCATAATTTTTGTATTTAAAGGTTCATTTTTTTAAATTCACATTTGATAGAAGCTGGCTAGTACATAATTGTTTTATTTTTTTTATTGTTCAGGAATGTTTGCCAATCTTTTAACAGTAAAAATTCTATTAATAAAAAAGTCAATATTCACTATGTATTATGTTAAAAATAACTAAGTTATTTTTTGTGTGTTAGAGGAATTTTGGTGTCTTTTTTATGGGAAAACCATACAATAATCGTCTCATTCTTCTGAAATCAATTTTACTCTTTCAACTTTATCATATTAAAGAGTAGGCATAAAAAAAAAAGGTTATTGGTTTACTGTAAACTTCTTCCTAATTATGTATACTATTTCATTGTCTTGATATCTGATAATAACTCATATACTACTTTTACAGACACTATAAAACTGGTCTTTTAATATTGAAGAACTATTAATAAATGTAACATTTGTTATTAAATAATAGCCTTTTTTGCTTTTTAAAATTAAATTTTATTATTGAGTGCTTCATTTATTGAACCATATAAAATTGTATCTTTAAATATAAGGTATTTCATATAACAGTTATTTTGTGCTCATTATATAATATATGTATTGTTTTTCTTTCAGGTGAAAAACCTTATGCTTGTTCTGTATCTGGTTGCAATAAGAGGTTTACTGAATATTCCAGCTTATATAAACACCATGTTGTTCATACTCATTTTAAACCTTATGCATGTAGTTTGTGTGGGAAGAATTATCGGCAAACATCCACTCTGGCAATGCACAAAAGAACAGCTCATGGAATTATGGATATCATTGACAGTGAAAAGACGCGTCGACCCATGAGTGGTAAAGTTTTTGTTTTTCATTCCTTTTGCTAATATTGATAGATAAAATATCACTTTTTAGTTTTGCTATTCATCAGTAAATAAAGTCAGTCAGAAAATGTGTCGATATCTTTGAATTCTTGGTGTTTTTGAAAGATTTATTATAGTTAATTTTATGTTCATTAGAATGTGAACAACAAATTGATGATCCAACAGAAGTAGATGCAGAAGAAATGTCCCCAGATGAGGAAGCAAATACAACTACTTCACCTAAAATTATATCTCTACAACAAGTAGGTTTATTGCTTCTTTATGTATAATACTAATGTTCAATTATTTCATTATTTTTATGATTATCTTCATTATTACCTTGCTTGAATACGATCTGTGGTCTGTGCTTTCTCCAAAAAAGTGAAGCAATAAGCAAGAGTATGAGTTTTTATTTAAAACAGATTAATCCCCTCACACAACATAAAAAACTTCATTTCAAAAATTTTATTTAAAATAAATGCTGATTTTCACATGATTTTATTTATGCGTATTTTAAACCTGAAATGCTAAATCAAACAATTGACCAATATCAAATCCTGCCGTTATTGAATTGGATAGTTCTTGTGGGGATTCCGCACTTTAGGGTTCCAATTTCGCCAAGTATCTTTTGCACGTCAGAAACACCAAAATTGCAATATTTTGTAACCTCAGTGGCCATATTGTTTGTTTAGGAGGGGGTTTGCAAAAATCACTCCCATTCTTATAGTATTCTGATCAATTGCTTCATAACCTTCTTGGGTTATTAAACATTGGTATACTCCTATGTATTTAGTCAGCAAAGTATGTTCACATATGATAAATTAAAATTCATGAAAGGATTTCATTTTTTTTTTTAACTTTTATGATTCAGATGATGACGGTGATTTCTGATTCAGTGTTTGTTTTATAAATTTGAACTTTTAATATTGTATTAGCTGAAAATAGGGTTTAATATATTAAAGTGAGAATAATTATTGCTGCTTCACTAGATGTTTATAATAGGTTCAATTAGAAAGAAAAAAAAAACTTCTTAATTATCTGAAATGTATATCTATTTTTTATACACATTAAAAAAAGTAATTAAGAAATTGGATGCTCTAATTTAATAAGTATTTTACAATTTGGTTTGATTTTTTGTAGTGTTTAAGCAAAGAAGTTATTCATCAAGAGGGAAGATATAAAAATTAAATCCATTAAATAAATAAAAGTCGTTATAAATAAATTTAGTCATCAGTTTTTTTATAATGGCAGAAATGATATATAACAAAAATTGGTAAAATCCGTAAAATAAAAGTGTTTAAAATATTGTTACAATTTCTGTATGCAATGATAAATTAAGCAAACAGTGTGACACTTTTATGTTTTGTTGGAAAAGTGGGATGGTTTATTTCAGAAAAATTGACAGGTAGCTCAAAAATTTTCAATTCTTCATTTTAATGTATTTGACAACAATTACATGTATTTTTGTTTGACTTATTTAAAAGGGAATAAATAATTAGAAAAATAAAATCATCTAGATATCCAATTATTGAATAAATGTTGGACTAAATTATTATTATTTTTTTCCTAATATATAGAGTTCTGTTGGCTTATCTGATGCTAAAACATTTCCAACCATAGTTACACTTCAGAGTGATACTGCTAACCAAATTCTGCAAGAGGTAACACTGGTTTTATTTTTTCTTTTCTAATTGCTTATTATTATTATTATCTATCTAAAAGGAGGTGTTTTTAAATATTTTTATCAACTTAAATAGGATTGGTGGATCTCAACTTTTGAAGAAACAAGTACAACTTAAAATGATGATTTTTCAATAAAGTATTAAATATTTCTGCATCCAATATTTGATTTCTGTTCATTATGCATTTAAATATTTTAGAAATTCACATTAACAAAAATATCAATTAATTGATTAAACATTACCTAATTTTTTTATATAAAAAACATAATTATTTTGATCAATTATCAATTAAAAAAATTAATTCTGGTTGATTTTATATGGTTGATTTCTATGCAAAAAATATTTTTAATTTGCAAATTTTATTAAAGATGCTTTACAAATAAATTTTTGTAACATTTAAAAAATAGTTGCACATTGATATTTCTATTGCTATTTTGACAAAAATACATTCATCATATTTTTAGTGTGTGAAACAGTAATGGGTTAATTGATTTTATTTATTTTAACTTTAAAGATAAATATTTTAATAAATAATTAATCTACCAAAACTCATTTGGGAGAACATTGTTTGATCCTAACTGATTTTTGACCACCATTGCTTACCAAATTTATTATAGAAATGAGTTTAAAAGTATTATGTTAGTGATGGAATACACCCTAACAATTACTCAGGATGATTCTAAAAGTGTAGAACAAAAGTAGATGTATGAAATACAACTTATAGCTCATATATAAAAACAGCTCAGCTTATAAAAATATTATACAAAACATATACAGCTCATTAAAAGAAACATTATAAGAGTATACTGGCAGAAGTGATGTATGAAGGCACAAACTTGAAAACAAGAAGTCGTTTATTTAAAACATTGCCACAAAGGGCTTCTTTGCAGACATGTTGGCAACAAAATTACAATGATCGGTGGTAATTCAGCTTTCTTGGCTGAAAGGGTGTGATTGACGAGGATTGTGAGTGGTTGAGGACAAGTTGCATATAATTTTATGCATCTGCATGAAAATGCCATTTGCAGTTGTATTTATGGCCATGATGGACAGATGCTGGAAAGGCAAGATGATGCATGATGTTGCTGATGGTATTAGTTAATTAACTAATTCATTTTATTAACTTACTAAATATATCTGTTGCAAATCAACCCACCTTTTGGCGTGTGTTACTCAAAGCACATTTTACACCCATTCCATGTTCGGAAAATCTAAGATTTTCTTCTTATCCCATATCTTTTATCAATGCTGTCATACTTTCCTGGGAAAGGTTTTACTAGGATTTCAGCAAGATGTTCCATTTGTTCCTTATTCATCTACTGTGGTCTCAATATGATGGCATACTATCCCATTTTAGTATGGGTATTGCTTTGGGAGTGCAAGGGATTGTGTATGGTGTTCTAAAGAACACTCTGATTGCAACAGTTATGGATTCTTTATCATAAAGGACATTTGAATTGCCCTAATTTACAAGACTCTGTCAAGGAGCATAACTACTTATTTTGGCCACAGGCATATGAGAAATGCCTGACATCTATTCACCTATCACTCATTGTTGGTAATTGTAATTCTGGGCATTTTTCGCAAACATTACTGTTAAGAAGCCATTGTGTAAGAAAAATTTATAACATTTAGTTTTCTCTTAATTGATTATGAATTCCATATATTTACAAACTGCTTCTGGTATTCATTATTTATCGAACTCCTAATAACCTTATTTGGGGAACACCGTGCCACAATTGCATAAGACAGTCATTTGGCGAAATTTTATTTTTATTAAATGTCTAGCCATATTTAAATAGTAACTTAAAATCTGCCAGGCATAACAAATATTTGTTCTTTTAGCATCCTATTTATGCTGTTCAGCTACAAGAGGATGGGACATTGTCATCCACAATGCAGCAAGTTGTGCTCGTGACTGATTCTTCGCAGTTGGCTGCTTTGCAGAGTCTGGCTCAACAGAATCAATTTGAAACAATCTCAGACGTGACTTGCTCTCAGAACAGTTCTTCTCCGAAGCAAGTTCAGAAATCAAACAGACGCCTTCATAGTAAATCTACAAACTAAAAAATATGTTTTCATACATTGTAAATAGACTATAAACAGACTAGTCATTGGATTTGATCATTCTAATGTCCTTCAATAAAATTCGTTTATTTATAGTTTTTTTTCTATTGATAAATCATTCACTCAATTAAAACTTCTCGTGTTTAAAATGATGGAATATATCCTCAAAAATCATAAAAATTTCTGCACATATTTGTTAGCACTGTAGGACAGAAACATGTAGAATTCTTAAAAATATTTAAGAATGGATTTGGAACATCTTGTAGAAAATTTTTTTTAAATTCAATTTGTTTTCTGTTTATCTGCTACAACTAATTTGTTTTATTTGCCCTTTTTTATTTATTATCTTGTTAAATATTCAAATTTAAAAATAATTTTGCGTTTGATAAAAATTTACGAAATAGCTGTAATCTGTTATTTGAAGCAATTTATTTCCCATTTATCATTCTAACACTTTCATAGGCACATTCTTTTTTTCTTTTTTAAAAAAATTTTTTTTTATTATGTTATGCGTAGAAACAATAACGTTCTCAAAAATAAAGTTTATTACATAATATTTATTTAAAAACATATAACATTTATCCATTTTTAACCTATATGCAATTGTTCATTCTCCTTAAGCATGGTATATTGCTATATTTTGTATTTCTTTATAAATTGGATACATATAATTTTAGAATTAATATTGAAGCTAAAAAACACTTCTTTTGCGTATATAAATAGAAATAACCTATAGTAAACATAGAAGCATTTTTTTCATACTCAATTGAAAACTCTTAGAACATTTGATAGTTTTAAATTTTAAAGGAATCTTTTATTTGTTTACTGCAATACATTTAAAATAATTTGTATTTCAATTAAATTACATATTTAATTTAAAAATAGCATACCAAAACAAAATTCAGAGATTTAATATATTCTTTCTATTAAATAACGTAATAATCATATTTTTATATGAAATCCATTAAAAATTGGTACACTATTTCCATTAAAAAATATTCATTACCGAGAGTTCCAAAATATTCGAAGCTGAAAGAATCATAAAGAAAAATTGTTAGCTTTTAAAAAACACAAAATGTATTAATCAATGCATCCATTACTGAAATGCAGCCAATTCAGTAATGGATGTATTTATTAATATACATTAAATAAAAAATAATTTTTAACATTCTACTCTAATTTTCTTCTTGAAACTAATGTATCTATCAATAAATTATTAGTTTAAATAGTTTTAAATTAGTTTTGTATTGTATTGCATCTACCTTACGAAATAATTGAGTTTCATACCAATCATACGATTGCTAAATAGTATAAAATTAATTTATATGCCTTGAAATATGCTGCTATGAAACTACTGAGGGAGAGAGGAAGTTGCTACAAAAATCATTTTTTAATTTTTCCACCCCTGATTTAAAAAAAAAAAAAGATTTTTTTTAAAGAAAAACTAGATTTGATATTCCGTTTTATTTAAAATTAAATATTTGTCTTTTGAAAGTAATTCTGTAGTTTAATTAAAAATTATTTAAGAACATTGACTATTCTGAGGCTATTTATTACAAGCATTTTTTAAAATTATCCTTAAGTTAATTTACATAATGAAATTGCAATTAGATTAATTTTTCATGTTATTTTAAATATTACATTGAAGTATTTATAACTTATTAGTTTATGATGCATTCTATTACAAAATATTCATATTTTTCTAATACGCAAAGCACTTACATTTCAACCCTATAAAACATGAACTTAATAAATTTTTTGTACATACATTATGCTGGACTAGACCGATCAACATTATTCCTTAAAACAGTGGAGAAGGAAAAATTCCTTAAGAAAGGTCAGTTAAAAGAAAACTATTTTTTTTTAAATGTAATTTAAATATCAATGTGAGTCACAATCTACGTCCAGTCTGTTCGATTTTTAAAACAATAGTTGGTATAATAGGTATCAAATCCTTCTGGATGTATCAACAGCCATTCTAAGGACAGTTATCCACAAACATGGGGAAATCTGTGAATAATCCACAGCACAACCCTCTACATAATAGGCTCTTTTGCATGCTATATTTTAAATACTGTTGTTCTAATGCAGCTGGCAATACAGAGACAGTCAATCTTTAAGTCATAAGCAAGGGCTGCACTGCTGTTACTCATTTATCACTAGCCGTGTCACTCATTTAGCACGTGTAGCGTGAAGATATGTTATGGACGTTTAGTAACAATACATCCACAACGCTCTACGATCATATTAGACCAAGACCTACTGTTTAAAGTGGATTCCGAACCACTACAAACATCCATGGCACCGCCGGGACTCGAACCCGAAACCTGTGGTACCGTGCCATAGCGCTAGCTACTCCGCCATTCAAGCCCTATAACGTATGTTTACAGTATATGATACGGAAAATAAACAATTTTTATGATGCTGCCACTCATGACAATGCGAAACAAACAAGAAAAACGATTTTTTAATGTATTAATAATTTATATTTGATTATCAAATAATTATTTTCTTTTTAATGCTGTTGGCATAATTAAGGTTTTATAACAACCATTATTTGAATTCGTGCAAAAAAATGTTATTTTTTATTTTTAGAACGTTAGTTTACGGCGGAAGCATCGATCGAATGTTTGTTTTTAATACTGTTGACATAGTTAAGGTTTTGTGGCAATCTTTATTTGAATTCGTGCAGAAAAATGGAATGTTTTTAATTTTAGACGGAATGTAGTAGATTTTTCGGGAATGTAGTGTAGTTTTCTGATGTTTTTCTTTTCGTTTTCTTCATTCATTTGATAAGAATAGGTACTGTATCTTCCAACAAAGGATATATCAGATTAAAATGTAAGTTATTATTATTTTTGTTTCCTTTTTAAATAATTTTGTTTTATCATTCGAATTCGGCATCGTAAACAACATGATTTGATTTGACATAATAATAAGAAATTGGCGTATTGGCGAATAATTTTGCTCAATTTTATACCAACGATTATTATCTTTTTTATATCTTTTTTGGCCAAAGTAATGAAAATGGCCAAATGTATTAAAAATTTCATCATGTGTGCACTCCTATATTCTAAAATTAATTATCAAAATTATGAGAAACAATTAACTTTAATTTTAAAATAATATTTTTGCGAATATAGGATATATATTGCCTGTTTTATTTATGAGTTCGCAGAATAATTAAATTATATTCTGCGAACCCATGAGGTGCGCGCATCTTGGAACATCTAATATAAGAGGTTCTATGTTTCACTTTAAGTGACCTCAGTGACCATCCCTAGATAAGCACAGTTGATTGTTGATAGCAGAACAAATTAGACTCTTAATTGAAGTTGTTACAGCTTTTGGTTCAACTTACACCTGCGAATCTTTTTTTTCTAAAATGAAATGGACCCAACGCAAAACACTCTCAAACATAACGGGCGCTAATCTGCAATGCTCATTACGATGTGCAAATACCTAAATGGAGATCGATTGCAATAGCTAAGTGAAAGAATGGAGAAACAAATATCGCACTAGTAAAATAAATAAAATTTTAATGATTTAATTTTTTTTATTTTGTTTATATTTATATATTTTTTATATTTCATTTTGAGTGTTCTACATTTCTTTACAATGTGGTTTTAGTATCATTATTATTATAGTATCTATGTTCACATGTAAGAATAATAGTCAGCACAAAAATACTCATTATGTTTCAATTTTTCACTCCCAAAAAATGTCTGTAGTGGGTTTAAATATAATAGGGGGATATATAATTTGATATACTGCACTTGGAGTTAGGATGCATTTCCAAAGTGGCCTGCAGGATCATTTGGATTGGCCACCCCTGATTTAAGATATCTTTTGGATGCATCAGATGCCAAAACAATCATGTCCAGTATATAGTTCAAAAGAGTGTTTGAGGCATAATTGATTAATTGTTTCTTTTGAAAGGTTAAATCATCAAGATGAAATGTGATTTTCGGGTTCTGACTAACTGGTGAAAAATTAGGAATTTAACTGTAATATTCAAACTGAACTTTGAATGTTCAAACTGTCTAAATCAGGGGTGGCCAACCCGTAGCCCGCCTTGAATATTTTCCCGATCCGTGAGGTTTATCACACTTTTACAAAATATATTTATTTTATAATGGCCAAAGTAGTGGAAACCAACGTATTTTAAAAAATACATTATGTGTAAATCCATATATTTAAAAATTAACTGTCGAAATGATGATAAAAAATGAACTTTGATTTTAAGATAATATTCTTTCGAATATAGGACAGATAGTGCCTGTTTTATTGATGAGTTTACAGTTATGAGTTCTCAGAATAATTAAATTATATTCTGCGAACTCATGATGAGTGGAGAAACAAATATCGCACTAATAAAATGTTTTTTAATGATTTAATTTTTGTTTATTACATTTATATTTATATCTGTTTTATATTTCATTTTTAGTGTTATATATTTCTTTACAATGTGCGTTTAGTATCATTATTATCATATTATCTATGTTCACATGTTAGAATGATAGTAAACACAATAATAATAACTCATTATGTTTAAATGTTTCACTAAAAAAAAAAAAAAAAAAAAAAAAAAAAAAAAATTGTCTATAGTGGGTCTAAACCTAATAGGGGGATATGTAATTTTATATGCTGCCCACGGAGTTATGATGCATTTTCAATATCATTTGGGTTGGCCACCCCTGGTCTAGATGCTGTGCTGTGAAGAGAAATGGAGTGTTTCAACCTAAGATGAATCGAAAGAAATTTGATAAAAAAGTTCTCTACCAGCATAAGCTGCTTCAGAAGTAATAGAAGCAGACTGGCTTTTTTGTGTAAAACAGACAGCGGATCCATTTCGGAAGACCTGTTGCTGAACTTAAAGCTAAGTGGTACACAGTATTTAGAATTTTGAGATAACTATGGCTAGAGGAGATTAAAATAGGCTTTGTATAGTGGGATTCAAGTAGGCAAATATTTAAAAAAAAAAAATGAATATAAAGTGAGCATTATTTTAACATTATTTTTTTATATTTAGCATTCATGCAAATCTTTTGTTTTGTGGTTTTATTGGAAATGAATCCATTACAATAAGGATCACACACAAAGAAGGAACAAGCAGAACATACAGTAAGACAGAAACCGAGAATTAAATCGGTCTCACACGCCACAAAAAGTCAAAGGGAGAAGAGAGTAAATTAAGGGGGAAGACACTTCATTTTAGTCCATGAGGCCCCTGGCCTTCCAATACAACTGCAAGACCTCTCCTTGGGCCTCCCTGTTCAGTCCTGGACATTTCAAAAGAGGTTCTGAATTCATTGTTCCAGCTCTACATATTGGGCAAGTGTTCGAGTTTAGTGGACACCTATCCTGTTGAGGTGTTCCACAAAACAATCGTGTCCGGTTTTTAATCGAAACTTGGCAACCGCCTCTTTACGTGGTCTAGTGTTAAAGATTTATGCAAATCTTTTATTTCGCTGCATTTCAAGAACCTTTATTCATGTAGTATTTTTGCGATGTATTAAGTAAATAAATTTCTGTATGTAATTATGAGTAATGGAAGAAAACAACATTTTTTAATGCATTTTATTTTCATATATATATATAAATATATAAAAAAGCTTAATAATTTAGTTTAGCAAAAATATAGATGCATACAATTTGCTTTGTCTTTGAAAATTGTTTGCATCAATAGCAAATTTTTTTTAAATATTTCAATATTTTTTTTAAAGTTATTCAAATTTTTAAAGCATTCTCTTTATTTAATGCATGTCAAAATTATTAAATCAGTGCCGAATCTATTAAATATTATTAATGGTTTTATAATATTTAACATATGGAAAATACATGTTTTTTTGCTCTGAAAACGATTGAGTGCATATTTTTCTGTTTTAAAGAAACTCTTTGATTAGAAAGATCAATCATCTCAATTTCATTTGATGAATGCTTGATACATTCAGTGTTATCACAACAAAGCAGCTAATTTTTCAACATCACATAAATATTATTACACAACAAATTTATTACAATCACTTTGGCTTCAAGAGATGGATATTAATTCGTACTAAATCACTCTGTATACACGCTCAGCATGTGATACAATAATTGCAGTGTGGGCTGAACTGAAACATTCCACTGCTTTCTATCGTGATTTAGTCAAACCGCAACATTCACTTGTAGTTTTCTTTATTGACAAATACTTTTTCGGAATATTAAATGTTTTTTATTGCAAATTATGTGCCAGCACCTTTTGAAGATTGTACACTCTCCAGGAGTGATCAAAAGTCTTGTCTGAAGGATAAATCATATTCGAATTTTCTTTCCTTCCTTAAAAATAAGTTCGAATTTTTTTGAACATTTCTATTTCTTCGTGAATTCATCATTGGCTATCCAAAAGTGGATGTCCGTTGTACATTCAACAAGATGTTTGGGGAAGTTCATTTACTTGATGATCCAAACTTGTCGGTCGCCATTTTCGTCATAGGCTGATGTTATTTTGTACTTTTTCAATTTCGACGAAGAACTCGGAGATGGAGAGAGGTCGGGTTTCTTTTCATCTATGTAATAATTGTTCTTGCCTTTATTTTTTGAAACGATAACGAACACTTCCGGATTGCTGGCAGAATTGCTGGAAACGTCCGCTGAAGAATCTTGTGCAAACTCTGCATGGACGGGCGGTGCCAGCATTATCTTCTGTGACGACTGTGACAAAGTATCGCTGAACATCTCCGATTGAGCACTCGAAGAAGTGACGTCAGGGTCTTCTATGACTAACACGGATGGAGAATTACTATTTTCATTGTGATGCTGTTTCTGGGAAGGCATATCTAAAAGTTTGTGGGAAGACATGTCCAACAGCTGACGTACCACGCTGTCTGCAATGTTCAAAGAATCCACTGAAGCTGCTGGTCTTCTGGTTTTGGATGGTATCCTGACTGCTTTAAACTGCATGTCAGATGGTAATGGCCTGTACTGTTGGTGGTCGTTATAAACACTTGGGTACATGTGAGATGCCGCGTACTGTGGTACCAGAGATACTGTGGAAGGTGGAAGCATCTTCACGTGGTGGGAAGGATAAGGTCTGTACGGATGCATACCGTAAGCAACGCTGGAAGTTCTGGAAGGTAGCGCCATGGGTTGGTACATATTGGGAGGGGGTGGTAGGTACTTGACGTAATGTCGCGTGCCAGATGTTTTCATGGGATCCTGACGCATGAGGTTCATGAGCGGTTTCAAGGGGTTCAAAGAGAACTTGGAAGAACCAACTCTGTGACGAGGAACTTTTAGTCTGTTGAGCTGACCTTCTGTTGTTGCCCACATAGAGGCCAGAAGAAGAAGAACCGTGAAAATCTAAAAGGAAAGAAGACACTAATTACATATATTTACATAAATAGATAAAGAAGGATGGTAAATTTTTATTCAGTATCATAAATATGAAATATGAATTTTATTCAGAATCATAAATATGAAAATTTTAAAAAATTCCTTTTTGTTAACAAGTCTAGAATAAACTTTCCTAGGAATACGTCACTTCTAACTTTTGTGGAGGTTTGGTTTGCCGCTCTACTGTTATCTTGTGCATACGAGGGCTAAACAGACCGGGAACTACAGTTTAAAGTGGATTCCGAAACCATTAACGAAGATCCACTCCACCGCCAGGATTCGAACCTGAAGCCCATGGTTCCAATAGCCAGGGTGCTTGCTAATTGGCTATGAGGTTGCCGTATGTGGAGGAGAAAACGACATTTTTTTCCGTCTCGGAGCACAATTTTAAAATGCGTTTTCACATAAATAAAAAAAAATTTCTGATTTATTAGAAAAAGGAATATATTAATCTGGAAAAAGAAAAAAAAAATTCACACCCCTTACAAAATTTTGAAACAATCTCAACAAGATTAGCTTTTTAAAATTAAAATTTATCCCAAAAAATTATTATTACAGTATTCTACATTTTTCATAAACATATAAATACTAATAAAAAAAATTCAAAACGTAATATAACTTAAATATACAGACCAAAATTTTTTAAAAAGCGTATTTTATATATTCCTGATTTCATATGATCCATGATCAACAAAATAAACATTAAATTTATGTTATATATTTAAAAAGTGTAACGCTGTTGTTCTAATGCAGCTGGCAATACAGAGATATTTAATCTTTATGCCATAAGCAAAAGCTGCACCGCTGTTACACATTTAGCACTACCCAGGGGGCACATGTAGCTAGAAGATATGCTACGGACGCCAGTAACACTACTTCCACGACGCTCTACGTTTCTATTAGACCGGGACCTTCGGTTTAAAGTGGATTCCGAACCACAACAAACATCATTGACACCGCCGGAACTTGAACCCGAAACCTATGGCACCGAGCGCAAGCCACTCGGCCACTGGCCTCTTAAAAAGTGTAATGATAAGCCTTATTTTCCATTAATATTTAGATTAGTATTTTAAGGTGTGAACATTCCAACATCATCAGAGACCTTGCTGATGATGTTGGAATTTCAAAAGGATCGGTCATTCCATTTTGGGCCTCGAACGCGTCAAATCTCCATTGGTATCGAAAACACTGAATGCGCCAGCTCACACTGCATGGATTCTTCGTGACTTTTTCGCCAAAAATGAAACTCATATCGTTCCACAACCACCGTATTCACACCATGCGAATGTGGCTATTCCCTAAACTCTAAAGACCACCCCGGGGACACCGTTTTGAGTCGATTGAAGAGATGCAACGTGAATCGGCGCGCGCTTTGGAGGCCATTTTTTCCGATGACTTTTTAGCATGCGTTGAGGATCGGAAAAAAAGTTGGCATAAGTGCATTGTGTCCGGAGGGGATGACTTTGAAGGCGATGAAATAAATTTGGCAGAATAATTAAAGAGTTTTTGAAAAAAAAAAAAAAAAAAAAATTGTGTTTACTTTTTGTGCACAGTAGTAAGACAAATATTTGTAAAGCAAGTTCGGCTTGAAAGTGAACCATGGTTATTTGAAATGCGCTAATGCTTTCTCATGAAATACGCTAATGAACATTGACATTGGTTTTTAAGTTTAGAGCAGGTTCAAGGTCGATCATTTTCAAGCAAACTTTCTATTAATAAACAATTTTTTTTCTTCAAAAGCATCAATATTAATATTACGGAGGAAATTCCGCATAATGCTTTATTATGAAATACGCTAATGAACATTGACATTGGTTTTTAAATTTAGGGCAGGTTCAAGGTCGATCATTTTCAAGCAAACTTTCTATTAATAAACAATTTTTTTTCTTCAAAAGCATCAATATTAATATTACGGAGGAAATTCCGCATAATGCTTTATTATGAAATACGCTAATGAACATTGACATTGGATTTTAAATTTAGAGCAGGTTCACGTCGATCATTTTCAAGCAAACTTTCTATTAATAAAAAAAATTTTTTTTTTCAAAAAGCATCAGTATTAATATTACGTATGAAGTTTCTGCATGACTGCGATAATCATGGAAGCCAACAAATAATAAATAAATAAAAAATCGAGATCAGAATCTCCACGCACTTGTAGAGAAGCTATCCATCAAAGAACCAACGAGTCGTGTAGTCATCACCGTTCTTCAACTAACATTTAGTTTACTAAACACTTGATGGACGCTTTTCTGTAACAATGCTCTACACAAGGCTGCATGAAAGGATGAGTAGAAATAGGTGAATTAAGAAGAAGAAGAAGAAAAAATAAAATAATAATCCATCTTGTGCCTCGTAAAAATGGGATCTTAACCTAAAAACGCATCGTAGCGGATTTTAAGAGCCGATCGTCAGTGGGCCATCACTAATTCATCTCTTCAGGGCGCACTGATGTAGCCTCCGGGGAAGAAGAGGATGGTTTCACGAAATCTTTCCTTCAATTGTGCTCGGTCGGCGTTTTGAGAGTGAAATGGGCGGATTCAGACGTCGGTTGAAAGACGATTCAACCGTTGGGATTGGCAGATGAATGTTCTATTCAAAAGTTGTAATGACTCAACTTCTCCCATCTCCTTTTTAAAAAAATAATTATTGGAGGGGGAAGAAAAAGAAGAAATTACCCTACTTTAAAAAGGAATGAAAGCAACATAGTGTTATGGGCATCTTTATAGCTAACACTATATTGTGTTCAATTTCAACAACGGGCATTCTTCTGAGTTCCATTAATAAAACTGCTGTTGTTGTTCTAATGCAGCTGGCAATACAGAGACAGTTAATCTTGTATGCCATAAGCAAGCGCTGCAGCTGCTGTTACTCATTTAGCACTATGCAGGGGGCAAGTGTAGCTTAAAGATAGGCTACGGACGCGAATAACACTAACAACTCTCTACGATCATGTTGGATCGGAGCTCACTGTTTAAAGTGGATTCCGAACCCTAAAACATCCATGACACCGCCGGGATTCGAACCAGAGACCTGTAGTACCGAGCGCCAGAGCGCTAGCCACTCGGCTATCAGGCCCCAAACTCTTCTAACAATATAGCGGCCTGATGGCAAATTGGCTAGCGCTTTGGCCGTTGGTGCCGAAGGCTTCAGGTTCGAATCCTGGTGGTGGCATGGATGTTTGTTGGGAGTTCGGAATCCATTTTAAACTGTAGTCCCGGTCTATTTAGTCCAAAGTGTGCACAAGATGACCGTAGAACGGCAAACTAAACTAAACCAAACCAAACCTCTAACAATATATTGTGTTCAATTTCAGCAACGGACATTCTTTTTGGTTCCATTAATTGTTGTTGTTTGTTGTTTCTTATCCCACTTGGCTAGCCAAGCCCACGAGCCCATACGTACTCATGATTGAAGGGGAAGGAAGCAGCTTCTGTTGTGATGGAGCACCCGTAAGTAGAAACCTGACTTTTGCTCCGTGACGCTCTTACAGTCATAGGAGACCGGGAGCTACGGCTTAAAGTGGATTCCGAACCACTACAAACATCCATGGCACCGCCGGGATTCGAACCCGAAACCTGTGGCACCGAGCGCTAGACACTCGGCCATTCAGGTCCCAAATTTGCCAACGGCACGCGGTGCTCCCAGGTGGTCACCCACCCAAGTACTGACCGCGCCCAATGATGCTTGACTTCGGTGATCTAACGAGAACCGGTATATTCAGCATGGTACGGCCGTTGGCTGGTTCCATTAATAAAACTATTTTGACGAATTTTGAGATGAAACAATTGATACTTTGGATTCATCCTATTATTAGAAAAATTCGATTTCGATTGAGTGTGTGTGACACAAAATTGTTAATTTCACATGTATACAAACACGCATCAATTTCACATGCAATTGTAACAAACAATGTGAATTACGTGACATAAAATTGTTATCACGAGACATACGACATGTCACGTAGAAATTAAAGGGAAAAAAAAAAAAACTTTGACTTTGATTTAACACACATTTATCATATGAAGTTAAGAGCATTTATACTTGCTGTGACTGATTTATTACCCACAATTGTCTAGATGAAAAGTAGTTCGCTTTTCTCCTAAGCTATTTTTTTTCTCCTAATTTGACCTTTGCTCATTCTGTTTTATTTTTTGATTACATGATATATATATATATTTCTTTACAACTGATTTCATCAACATTTACACTTTTGAAATTTTTTTTATTTTTCATTTTATAATTTTTATTAAACAAATAATTCTTTTTTTTAAAAAGGGCATTTAATTATCTCTTTTTCTTATTAACTCAAAGAGCATGAGACCACCGCTACGTTTGAACAATGAAGGAGCTAGAGGCTAGAGGCCAAGGATCTCCGAATTAAGCTACAAGTAATATAAAAAAAAAATTTCGTAAGTCAATTCCTATTTTTTTTTCATTCTATTGCAGAAAGCCCTTTATAAATAATTTTCATTCATTTTTTAAGTTTATCTGGCGCCATCTATGGGTAGATACATGCAACTTAAATCTAAAAGAAACTAAAATGAATTAATTAAATTTAATTACTGAATGAATATTTGAAAAAACTGTATTAACTTCCAGTGTCATCCACTACAAGTTCAAAGAAAAAAAAAAAAGTGCATTTGAACTCGAGTGGATGAATAAAAAGTATTTTATGAACGATTGAAAATTTGAACAAGATATATATAGGGAGAGTGTGAGCTGACAGAAGGAATTGAATAAGAGAAGAGCATCTATGCCTTTATCGTGTGCAAATTTATTCTTATTATTATTCTGGATATTTTTTTAACGTGCAATTTTTTTTTTTTTTTTTAGAGTGTCAGACATTTTTGACAGGTTATCGTAGTTTCACACATTTCGACTTTTATAGTAGTTCGATTATAGATGTTCTATTTTCACCTTTCTTCTTCTTCTTCTGAAATCAGTCTCAGAAGAAGAAGTCAGTTAGTTCAGTTTTTTTTAGTTCTTTTTTTAATTTTCTTCAGTTTTTTTAAAAACATTTTTTAATATTTTTTTTGTCTCTTATTTTAACAACATTTGGATTAAATTGAGATAATGCAGCATCAGCGAGAATAAATTTCAAAGTTACGAGTGAAATCAAATCATTTACTCATTCATATTCAAATGCAAAAAAGTTACTCATTCATGTACAAATGTAAAAAGAAAAAAGTTACTCATTCATATTCGAATGTAATGAAATTATAATCTGCGAACTCACGATGCGTAGTCATCTTGGAACATCTAATATAATAGGTTCTATGTTTCAATTTAAGTGACCTCAGTGACGCAGTGACCATCCCTATATACGCACAGTTGATTGTTGATAGCAAAGCAAGCCACACTCTTAGTTGAAGTTGTTAGCGCTTTTGGTTCAACTTACACCTGCGAATCGTTGTTTTCTAAAATAAAATTGACCCAACACAAAACACGCACAAACATAACGAATGCTAACCTGCAACAACCATTACGATGTGCAAATACCCAAATTGAGATTGCAAAAGTTAAGTGAAAGAGTGGAGAAACAAATATATATAACAAAATAAATGTTTTTTAATGATTTCATATTTTTATTTCATTAATATTTATATATTTTTTACGTTTCACTTTTAGTGTTCTATATTTCTTTACAATGTGCGTTTAGTATCATTACTACTAAATTTTCTATGTTTACATGTAAGAATGATAGTAAACACAAAAATAATAACTCATTCTGTTTCAATTTTTCACTCTTAAAAATGTATATAGTGGGTTTCAATCTAATAGGGGGATAAATAATTGCGGCCCATGGAGTTAGAATGCATTTTCAAAGTGGACCGCAAGATCATTCGGGCTGGCTAGCCCTGGTTTAGAGAGTGGTTTGAAGGAAATGCAATAAGTAGCGATGCTGTTTTTAGAGTGTTTGTTGAAGATTGGAGTTTTTCACATTTCTACTGCTGGCCAAAGAAAAAACTAAGCGTTATTTTCCCGAGACATTCAATACAAAAAAGTTAATGAACAAAATATTACAGAATTGAATTCCTTTGTGCAACATTTAACAAGCTGAAGAAGGAAGAAAACCATGAAAAGCATAGCAGCAATGAAAAAGAAAAAAAATGAGTTATCTCTCACGGTTAGACGATTCACCTGGTAACTTATTATTTTTCTCTTTTTAGCCTAACGCCTTAATACCACAATGCGCAATCAGCGAAATCATTTCTCGGGAAATGTTTCAAATAAAGCTGCTTTCTTGACACACCTCAGAAGAAATGGAGCACCGTGGCGCAAAATTTCAAAAAGAAGATTCCACGATCTGTGATGAGTTCTTTGCTACAAGAAGGCTTGCTTACACGTTCATTTGTAAACAATTCTTTAAAAAAAAAAAAATAATAAGCTTTGCTTTGTTAAAAAAGTAAACTTCCTTTAGCTCTCTTTTAGAAAGTCCTGAATTACGTCTTTAGAATCTGAAATGGATCAGCATAAATATGAAATATAGGACTGAGCTTTTTGCTTTGAAAGCGGTTCGATTTCATTGGAAATGTTATTGCTTTCAAATGATGATCACGTTGATCTAGAGCAGGGGTCTCCAAACTTTCCAGCCTTAGGGCCATATTGTTTACTCCAGTAAGTACCAAGGGCCAAAATCGTTTTAATTTTCTGCCGTTATCTATAATTTCTAGTGTTTTAATGTGTTTTTTTTATCCAAATTATTACAGCAACAATAAGCTATTCGCTGTCGCGGGCCGGATTAACGACACTGGCGGGCCAAATTTGGAACGCGGGCCGTAGTTTGGAGACACCTGATCTAGAGTTATTCTCCATCTGAAAAGCGGGCTGATGGCCAACTGGCTAGCGCTCTGGCCGTTGGTACCGAAGGTTCAGGTTCGGATCCTGACGGTGGCACGGAAATTTATTGATGGTTCGGAATCCACACTAAACTGTAGGTCCCGGTCTGTTTAGCCTAAAGATGACCGTAGAACCGTGACAAGATGACCGTAGAGCGACAAACCAAACCATTTGAAAAATAAATCCAGCGTTACCCAAGGTGCCCTGCAAGGGCGGAGAGACAATCCACCTGAATTCTGTCAACATAGTTTTGACATAGAGTAGTAACAAAATAGAGTTATTCCCTATTTTAAGGAACAGAAAATGGGCAAACATCTCGCGTCTTTTTCGTACTAGAATTGGCGCTGCATTGCCGCTTGGCTCCTCTTCTACCCGCTCATTTATTAGAAAAAGGTCAACATGTTACGACAATGCGAGAAATTCTTTTACTCGAGTTTTACGGCTATTGAACTATGTGCGTATTAAAGCAAGATAGATACATAATATGCACTGTTCATACACATGAAATTTTCATTTTTTAGTCATTTTGGGGAGAAATGACACTAGAAAATTTATTAACAGAATATAAATGTCAAATATTTAGAAAAAATTAAATGTACGCGATGAAAAATGAACCTTTTCTTTTGAAAATCGTTGTAGGACAGTAGACCTTCTTCTCCCTTTATTCCAATAGCATAGATTAATAATCACGGGGGCCTGATGGCCGAGTGGCTAGCGCTCCAGCGCTCGGTACCCCGTGTTTCGGATTCGAGTCCCGGCGGTGGCATGGGTGTCTGTAGTGGTTCGGAATCCACTTTAAACCGCAGATCCCGGTCTAATAGGATCGTAGAGCGTTGTGGGAGTAGTGTTATTTCCGTCCGTAGCCTATCTTCAAGCTACACACACCTCCTGTGTAGTACTAAAATGAGTGAGAGTGGCGCAGCCGTTGCTTATGGCATAAAGATGAACTGTCTTTGTATTGACAGCTGCATTAGATCAACGTGATTTGGACAGTACATCTCTAAGGACGCTATGTGGGGGAAGCGGGGAGTTTGAATTGACTTTCTTTCTTTTTGATCCCAGCGAAAGGCTTACCGTGCCCTGCAAGTCAGAAACAGTAAAACGCGAAATTACAATGGAATTTTTAGTTTGACTTCGTTCGCCGGCTTCGAACCGGCCTCTCCGAGTCCGGAAACACAACGCGCTGTCCACTTGATTCATTTAAGTGGAAGTAACAAATAAGACATTATTCCAGGCGAAAGTTCTTATGAGCATCTCTGAAATACATCAAAACCAAATAGACATTTTTTTTTAAATAAGATTTCTTGGGAAAACTCTTTGTTGTTGTAAACTTAAAATGGTGGAAAACAGCCAATCGTGTAAATCAATTGAAGAAAAACCTCCGTCTAAATATTTTTTTTGTTCTAATTCAGCTGGCAAACACTCAGACAGTTGTTTTTGATGTCTTAGGGCAAGCGATGCACCGACGTTACTCACTGAGCACTAGCTTGAAGCTTGAAGATAGGCTACGGACGGAAATAACACTATTCCCACAACGCTCTACGATCCTATTAGACCGGGATCTGCGGTTTAAAGTGGATTCCGAACCACTACAAACTTGCATGGCACCGCCGGGACTTGAAGGTTCGAAACCTGTGGTACCGAGCGCCAGAGCGCTAACCACTCAGCCATCAGGCCCCTATTGCGACAATATTTTCTCGCATTCCGACTTCTAGGTGGGAGTTTTCTGGGTTTTCCTAAATGAGGGTCAATTACACCTAAAAAAATCTTACGGAAGGCACTGTCCTCCCGTCGGTGGGCTGTTTATGGTACACATAAGAGGAACATGAGCCCTTCCCGTCCCCCTGCAATGTTAATAAAAACTTAATGAAATGTTTGGCATTAAGGTGTTTTCATATTTATAATCTTTATCCAAAAACACTATTAAAAATCGCAAAACTACTGATATTGTAAATCTTTTCAATAAATATTCTAACTCATGAAAACAGAAGTCGAATAAATCAAATTAATTTATCGAAATGAAGACTTAAATTTATTTAAAAGCAATTTTTTTAAAAAAATTTCTGCCTATTAATTTGACAAAAATTTAATTGCTTGTTAATTTGACATTCAAATGTGAAAATTTCTTGTTTAATTTTATTTAAAAAGTACTTTTTTTAAAAAATCTAAAACCCTTATTAATTAGTTCAACTCCTTAAATTTTTATTTTATAAAATAATTTTTTAATTTTCAAAGCTAATTAGAAGCCAATTGATTATATTTAAGTTATTTTATAATGTAAATTTATGTTATTATATTTTGCTCACATTAAGAACAGAAAAAAAAAATAATTAAGATTAAATGTTTTCCCAAAAATATAGATAAAATTAATGCAATTTGAAAAATTTATTAGAACTTTTTTTACTTTGTCAAATTAAATAATTTAAAAAAAAAATTTCTTTTTAAAATATTTGACTACTCACCACCTTTATCTGATTTCGATAACTTCTGATTTTGTAAAAATATATTTTTTTATTTATGATTAAATGCTTTTTGACCATTTCTTTCATTTATATCGAATTCAAGTTTTGAAAAGAAACTAAAAGTTTAAAGAGTAGATTTTGTTTTACATTTCCTTTTAAGTGAACAATGAGTAGAACAATTATGTAGCTTGATGTTTATCTTTATGATTTTTTTTGGTCACTTTAAAAAAATAAATCATGAAGCATTTATGCGTTCTATAAATATTTAAATAATAATATCGGCCATCTTGTGCACACATTAGGCTAAATAGACCGGGACCTACAGTTTAACGTGGATTCCGAACT
>BPLQ01014668.1:206972-442400 GCA_021605075.1 Caerostris darwini
TTTTTTTCTAGCATACAATCGATTTCTTTTTTTTTCCTATGCATTGCTCTCCATAACATGTAAATGTGCATAAAAACTCGAACACTTAAACTCTCTTAAAAACTCTCATAAAAACTCTTAAAAGGCAGATTGCGAAAAATATTTGGAATTCTTCTCACATAGTAACATTTTTTTATATAAAAATTTACTCTTTGTTATTAATAGTGATTATTTTTTCATTAAAAAAATTTTTTTTTTCCCTATTATAAGTAACATAGCTCATGATTTCCATTCTTTAATTCGTCTGATTATTTACCTACATACTATACTTAAAATTTGTTATAACATAATTATTAGTATTTTTTTGTTCTAATGCAATTGGCAAACCCTTAGACAGTTGTCTTGGATGCCTTAAGGCAAGCGCTGCACCGACGTTCACTTAGCACTAGCCAGGAGGTGTATGTAGCTTGAGGATAAGCTGCGGACGCGGACTAACACTACCTCAGCAACGCTCCTGTTAGACCGGAACCTTCGTTTTAAAGTGGATTCCGAACCACTACAAACATCCATGGCATCGCCGGGACTCGAACTCGAAACCTGTTTAACATATTTATAGAATGCACTTATAATTATGGTCTAAAAACGCTAAACTGCGCAATTTCATTTGAAAGTGGTCCATTCATTGAGTTATTTAAAATTTTCTTCGCGCTTGACTTCAGTAGAAAGTTTCGGCCACGAGTTAACATCAGATTACCAGGAATGCTTTTTAAAATACATAAAAAGAATGTCTAACTAAAACTACCATTAACCTATATATATATATATATATATTTTATCAAACTAAACTCACTCTTTTTCCAAACTCGGACGTCCTTTCTTTAAACGTAGAATTCTCGCCGTTTACTTTTGTATCACCTGTATTTATGTCAGTTGTCTGTTTGTTGTTTATTTGTATTAGTTGTGTCGGTTGTATATTTATGTCAGTGGGGCGCTGTGGAAGGTAGCCTTTGCAGTGCTTGTAAAACAGTTACAACTTGTTTTTAACGCATGTCACTTCTACTAATGCATCATCTTGACTTTTAATGCGGTCACCCTTTGTCGAATTCATAAAATAAGTAAAATACATTTTTGATTTAAAACAAAAAGAATGAAAAAGTGAAAATAATTTTGGGACATCCAACCCCGTGACATGTCTCTTTCATGTGTTGGCGGCCTGATGGCCAATTGGCTAGCGCTCTGGCCTTTGGTACCAGAGGCTCCAGGTTCAAATCCTGGTGGTGGCATGGATGTTTGTTGGTGCTTCAGAATCCCCTTTAAGCCGTAGACCCTGGTCTCATGGGAGCGTAGAGAGTCACAGAGCCCAATCAGACTTCTTCTCATCCACATTATTCTCAAACTGTAAAGGGGCAACTCAGCTCAAGACACAGTGATGTGGTGTAGTAGTAGTAGGGGTGGTGGTTCGGAATACACTTTAAACTGTAGGTCCCGGTCTAATTAATCGTCGTAGAGCGACAAACTAAACCAAATTGGCCACCCTAAATGGTGCAGGAAAACAATGAACTCTGGGCCTTCTTATCGCTACATTCGCCCGGATGAGGAGTTTATTGTCATTCTTTTTACCTAAGCATTCCGTAACTGGCACGTTCATTGCCAATGCAATTCTTTGGTTTGAGCATTTTTTTCCAACAACACGTTTCTGTCCATTGCTCCATTAAAGAGCGCTCTGGCCTTTGGTATCACAGGCTTCAGGTTCGAATCCTGGCGGTGGCATGGATGTTTGTGAGTGGTTCGGAATACACGTTAAACTGTAGGTCCCTGTCTGTTTAACCCTCATGTGCATAAAATGATCGTAGAGCGACAAACCAAACCAATCACTAAAGAGTGATGTGTCAAATATTTCAAAAGTATTTTACATTTAAATTTTCAAACGGGAGCAACCTGAATTCAGAACTGAATTTTAAAACGTTTTTAAATTTCGATTTGTTCTAAATTTATCTTGTACTTTCCGAATTTGCAGTGCCTTAGAAACAGGCAAGACCTCCTTACGATTTATTTTTGGATTCTAAATATGTAAATTTTTCGCAAAAAAAAAAAGATTTCAAGGTTTAACTCTGATAATATTCTAAACTAATTCCCGCCCCTCCCCCTCCCTTACATCTGCTGGTGTATCGATTCGCTTCATTTAGGCTGTTTCGCAACGAAGCATTCCCTGTTCCGGTTTGAGTATTATCCTCTATCAAATTTCGTCTTAATCCTGTCCCATCCGTCTTTTACGGGTTTTTAAACAATCCTCCTGTTCACTAAGCCATATATATTTTCGGAATATTTATTCATCTTGCTGCTAAGCAGCTGCTATATTGGTACCAGATGGTGGAATAATAATAATAATAATAATAACAACAAAACAAGTCAAAATGATAATTTTTGGGTATTAAAATTTAAAATATGGATTATTACTTTTATGGTTAAATTTATACGAATTTAATGATGAATAAAAGGTGAATAATTTATTTTTTCGGTTTTGTGAAAAATAAGAATAGAGAGTATTTTTTTTTATCTGGTACATGAAGAAGCCAATGGATTACGCAGTCTATTCAACAGTGTTTTATTATTGAAACTTCTGTCTATAATCCACTATCCTACAGAGAACGAGAAGGGATATTTTTTGATAGGATATTTAAACATCATCATCATCAGGAGCACAACAGCCCCATGGTGGGCCAAGGCCGTCTGCCTGCTGGCAGATTTTTGGACAGGAGATGTTTTCTTTTTTACGGGGTAGGTTTGCCAAACTTACGCCCAACGCTGTACTGTTATATTAGACCGTCTGATGGCCGAGTCGCTAGCCCTTTGGCACTCGATACCACAGGTATCGGGTTCGAGTCCTGGCGGTGCCATGGATGATTGTAGTGATTCGGAATCCACTTTAAGCTGTAGATCCTGGTCTCATATGACCGTAGAGCCTAATTAGACTTCCCACCCACATCATTCCCAAACAGTAAAGGGCAGCTCAGCTCTAGATGAAGTGGTGTGGTGGTCATGTTAAATCGGCAGCTACGGCTTAAAGTGGGTTCCCGATAGGATATTTAAACATCATAATTTTAAGAACACAGATAACGGAGACTTCTCCTTTCATAAACATTTTCTTAATATTTTAAATCGCCTAATCATGAGTTGTAATATAACAGAAACAAAAATATTCGGAAAAAAAAGATTTTTCTTTTTACTTTTGTGTGTTTTCGGCAAGATCGGTTCCTTAAAATCTGTAACAAAATCCTTTTCCTCTTGTTCTATCCACAATTGCTGATGAAGTAGTTTTACGGTAATTATTTATCTGTTTATGTAGTGGGTTGTTTGGAGATATTTGTTAAGCCAAGTTGTAGATTGGTTTGTCGCTCTGCGGTCATCTTGTGCACACGAGGGCTAAACAGACCGGGACCTGCAGCTTAAAGTGGATTCTAAACCACTACAATCATCCATGCCATAGCCAGGATTCGAACCTGAAGCCTGTGGTACCAAAGGCCAGAGCGCTAGCCAATTGGCCATCAGGCCGCTAGGTCTCTTTCAGAGAAAAGAAAGAAAATATGAAATTGTTCATGTTCTGTGGTGCGTATAAGCTGAGCAACATAACTGAAAATCATTTCCTAAATGCAAAAACCAAAAGACTAAATTGCAAAATCTGCATTGGAAGATAAAAAAAAAAAACATAATAATTTATGCAAAATATGGGCCACTTAGCCATCAGGCCGCACCAAGTTTTAGAATCAGACCTTTTATTTTACATGCAAACATACAACCCTCTACGATTAGTTAATATTTAACACACACAATTTGACGAATACAAAAAGATAATTTGAGCTTTGTGAAAGAGCTTCGTTGCTGAGCCGGAATCGGCAGAAGCGCAGCGTTGCGCAAAATACACGACCTCTCCAGTAAGAGTCCGTGGTCTAACTGAACGTGTTTTTCTTGAACACCAAATCCGCTATTTCCAGCAGCAGCGGGAAAATAGTTACACATATAGTTCAATTTTTATTTTAATTTCAAGAAAAAAAATGATAATAAATAAAATTTAGTATGTTTAATTTCTTATTCAAGCTTAATATCAGATTTTTTTTTTTTTAATGTTATTATTTTTTAGGGCTTGATGGCCGAGTGGCTAGCTTTCTGGCGCTCGGTACCGCAGGTTTCGGTCTGAGTCCTGGCGGTGCCAAGAATGTTTGTAGTAGTTCGAAATTCACTTTAAACCGTAGGTTCCGATCTGATAGGATCGTAGAGCATTGCGGGGATACTGTAACTCCGCGTCCGTAGCGTATCTTCACGCTACACGTTCCCCCTTGGGCAGTGCTAAATGAGTGACAGCGGTGCAGGCCTTGCTTATGGCATAAATATTAACTGTCTCTGTATTGCCAACTGCATTAGAACAACAATATTGAAGTCAAGAAAACAAAAATAATAATAATGTTATTCTAATGCAGCTGCAAATACACAGATACAGAGAAAGAGACAGTTAATCTTTATGCCATAAGCAAGGGCTGCACCGTTGTTACTCATTTAGCACTACCCAGGGGCACGTGTAGCACGCAAGCATTTTATTATGATGAAAATAAAAACGAACTTCAATTTTTATACGACGAAATTGATTCCCAATTTAATTTCTTGAAAATAGGATTGCTTTCAATGTTCTAATATTAAAATATTCAATGTTCAATATTTCGTTCAATATATTCTTTCAATGCATATTGTTCGAATATTTCCTTCAATATATTCTTTCGAATATTTCCTTCAATATATTCTTTCAAATATTTCTTTCAATATATATTGTTCGAATATTTCCTTCGATGTTCCAATATTTAAATATTGAATTCAACTTTTTTTTTTTTACATTTAAGAGTTTTCTTTGATTTTCGGGCAAGCTCGATCAGTCCGCGCACTGATGTTTAAATTTCTATTTCATTTTATGTTGTTTTTTCTACAGATGTTTAAATTTCTACTGTTTTCACGGATTTTTGTTTTTAAAATGGATATCAAGCAATTTAAACCTAACGAATGCGTCATTTTACCCCTCCCTCAACTGAATTAGTTTGTTTTCGAAATTTTCCTTTAATTGCTTTGAATTCTAACTTCTACACATTGATTTATTGCTTCAATGATCTAGTTGCGATAAAAGTTTTCTTTTCTTAAAAAAATTCTTCTTTTCTAAAAACAGTAAACACCATTAAAAGGTTTCACCTGGCTTGTTTTTAAAATGGAAAGAGATAACGATTCAAGAAAGTAAAAAAAAAGTGTTTTTTTTTTTTTTTTTTAAATGCAATACACTGTTTTTAAATCTTGTTCAATTTATAACCTATATTAGACGTTTATTTAGTAATAAAGGTTTAAAAATTTTTTTTTGAAATTTAATTAGGTGAAAAAATTTTAGATGTATTCGAAATAAAAACATAATAATAGTATTGAATCATGTGAATGATAATGGATGGTGAGTTCATAGACTGGTTTGCAAAATAATAAACAAACTTATTTTATCATGATGCATGAGTGTTATAAAGTTATTTTTTATACTGAATGCATATTTAAAAACCGTAAGTATACTGTGAAAGTTAGATACTCAATACATCTTATACTCAAAAGAGGGGAAAAAAAAAAAAAAAAAAAACCCTGTATTTTTTCCCATACAATATTTGACATTTTTTGTGCAATCTTCCTTTTTTTAATATAATTATTACAAAAAATTTTAAGCTTTTTATTTAATTCTAACAAGCAAATGACTTTCAATGTCTTGTAATATAATATCATGTATCATATAAAATTTCAAGGGCAGCCTGATGAGCGAGTGACTAGAGCTCTGGCGCTCGGTACCACAGGTTTCGGATTCGAGTCCCTACGGGGCCATGGATGTTGGTAGTGATTTTTATCCACTTTAAACCGTAGGTCCCGCTCTAATAGATCGTAGAGAGTTGTGGAGGTAGTGCTACTAGCGTCCGTAGCCTATCTTCAAGCTACACGTGCCCCCTAAATGAGTAACAGTGGTGCAGCCCACGCTTATGGCATCAAGATTAACTGTCTTTGTATTGCAAGCTGCTTTAGAACAATAACAAATGTGAAAGTAATAAAAAAATATTTATAATTGAAAATTGCTTAAAAATGCCTTTAAATCGTTATGTATGTATATATATATATATATATATATATAAGCAATTTTCAATTATAAATATTTTTTATATATATATAATAGAAAGCTTACTACAGCTTAAGACAGTTTTTTAATCACCTTATCCTATGAGTGCAATATAAAACCAAACGTGCTCTCATTTGAATAACCAGCCATGTTTCTGGTGCATAAGTTTTAAAACCCCAAAAAGACTAATCCTCCATTATTTTGTAATTTGCTGTAATTTAAGGATATTCACATAAAAAAGTTATTCTTTTTATTTTGGCTTTTAACTGTAACATTGTAAAGAAATCCACAGAAAATGTGTCACAATCCTTTTCAACATATTTTCACTCCATAATTAGTGCAAATGATTTTTTTCCAATGCAGCTGGTAATACAGAGACAGTTAATCTTTATCCCATTAGCAAAGGGCTGCACCGCTGGTACTCATTTAGCACTACCCAGTGGGCTCGTTTAGCTTGAAGATATGTTACGGATGCGAGTTACACTACCCCCACAACGCTCTACGATCCTGGTAGACCGGGACCTACGGCTTAAAGTGGATTCCGATCCACTACAAACATCTATGGCACTAGCCGGAACTCGAGTCTGAAACCTGTGGTACCGAGCGCCAGAGCGAGTAGAGCCCCAAAATGTTAAGTTTTTATTTATTATCAAGCAAATCTGTTTTCTGGCCAATGTTCCTGCCTTTTGAGGAAGTTCTCTTTTAAGCGATGCTACATACCATGAGGTTTTCTATCATTTGCAGGTGCAAAAGGAATTCAACTGAGATATCTTTCAATTCAATGCTCCACAAACAAGTTTTGTTAGTTTTTTTCATTTCTTAATTAACAGTTTTAAAAATATAGATAGTTCTTTTTATCTCAAATTTTATTTTAGAGCTGGTATTGTTTCAAAAGAAATTTACAAATTAGAAAGCAGGGGTTAAATATAATGTATTATTTAAGTCAGGGGTGGCCAATCCGAATGATCTTGCGGGCCACTTCGGAAATGCATTCTAAATCCGTGGGGCTGCATATAATATTATTATTTATTAAACGTTATTATTTTTGTGTTTACTGTTATTCTTATATGTAAACATAAATAATACAATAATAATGATACAAACGCACAGTATAAAGAAATAAATAACACTAAAAATGAAATATAAAAAATACATGAATATAATTGAAATCATTAAAAAATATTTATTTGCAAAAATATTTATTGTATTTCTTCCCTCATCGCAGAATATAATTTAATTAATAATATAATTTAATAGAGTTCGCAGAATATAATTTAATTATTCTGCGAACTCATAACTGTAAACTCATCAATTAAACAGGCAATATCTGTCCTATATTCGTAGATCATAGATTCATTATTTTAAAATCATTAATTTTTTCTCTTAATTTCGACAGTTCATTTTTGAATAGAGGGATGCACACATAATGTATTGTTTTAATACATTGGTTTTCACTACTTTGAACATTATAAAATATATTTTGTAAAAATGTGATACATCTCAAGAGCCAGAAAAATATTCAAGGCAGGCTACGGGTTGGCCACCCCTGATTTAAGTAAAACATCGTTCAAATTACTTATTCCTTCATTATCTAAGTGCACACAATTTTTAAAAGCATCAAAATCATAAAAAAGAGTTGCCTGAAATGCATTAAAAAAATTCGAAAAATAAAAATAAGTAAATAAATTGTCAAAAAAGCAAAACTCATTTGATAAACGAAACATAAATAATGAGAATTTGAAATAATATTCATTTAATTTCTCTAATATTAGTTCAAAATTTTAAATGACGAGATTATATTTTATAAACATATTTGATCATTTAAAATATTTAATATTTTACATAATCGAATGTGTTTATGTAAAGTTAACAATTTTTTTTTTAAATGGGCTTTTAATATAAAAAAATATTATATAGATAAAGTATTTATAAAAAATTTTATATATAAAAAATATTATTTGTAAAAATCAAAATATTAATTGTATTATAATTTTAAAAATATTTTACAAACTTTTAGAGGCCAATAAATCGCTTAGTATTTGAGATATCAGTCCAAATTTCGAAAGCAATTCGCTCAATGTAAATAATATATATAAATTAATTTTTTTATACCTAAATTATTTTCTTTAAAATTTTTTAAAACCGATTAGGGAATAAATCCCTCTTTGAAGTTTAAAAAAAATATCCATTCAATCGTGAATGCGCACGAAACTTGTTCTGGAAAAAATAAGTGAAAAAAAAAATGATTTTTTCTCCTTTTCCAAATGGAATGAAAATATCCCATCTTTGCTGAAATTACGAAAGAAACCGATTTCACTTATGTTGCCATTCTCATTTTTTAAATACTTTAAAAAATTCATTCTATATTATTAATATGGTTCGAAATTGGCCTAGGAAAAATCAAGTAAAAAATATTTTGTTACATGTTTAAAAAAATTTAATTAATAAAAATTTTAATTAATTAATTCAAATAAAAATATAAATTTTTTTGTTTTGTTATATATTTAAAAAAAAAAAGATTGTTTCATTTTCCAAATAGAATGAAACTATCCCATCTTTGTTGAAATTACGAAAGAAAACGATTTCACTTATGTTGCCATTCTGATTTTTAACTATTTTGAAATATCATTATTTATTATTAAGGTGCACGAAAATCGTCAAGTAAAAAAATTATTTTGTTCCATTCTCCGAACATAATTAAAAAATTCGAAATCTTTGTGGAAAAAACGATTTCACTTATGTTGCCATTCTCATTTTTAAATGCTTTAAAATATCATTCCATATTATTAAGGCGTTAGGAATTGTCTTAGGAAAAACTAAGTAAAAAAAAAAAAAAAAAAATTGTTATATTTATCCAAACATAACAGAAAAATTCGTAATTTTTGTGGAAAAACGATTTCATTTAAGTTGCCATTCTCATTTTTAAATGATTTAAAATTTCATTCCATATTAATAAGGTGCACGAAAATTGGCCCAGGAAAAAAAAAGTGAAAAAAATTATTTTGTTACATTCTCCAAACATGATTAAAAAATTCGAAATCTTTGTGGAAAAACGATTTCACTTATGTTGCCATTCTCATTTTTAAATACTTTAAAATTTCATTCCATATTATTAAGGTGTTCCAAAATTGTCTTGGGAAAAACTAAGTAAAAAAATTATTTTGTTACATTCTCCAAACATAATAAAAAAATTTCGAACCTTTTGTGGACAAAACGATTTCACTTAAGTTGCCATTTTCTATTAGGATAAATAAATAAATGAAACAAAACAAAACATCCCGGAGGACTTCCTCACCTGTGTGTTCGCCATGAGTCGCATCCGAAAGATGCCGGAGTTTCGTTTTCTGTTGGAAGTGTTCACACCGCGCGCGTTCTTTGCCAAACTCATCAGAGCAATCCCGGGACTTCTCGAACGCAGGTGCCTTTTTATTTTTGCAAAATTGGAAGAGGATCGACAGAGACCTCTAGCAGAAGAAGTAGGCCTCCACTCATGCGAGGACACTACGCTTGGATGGGTGACCCAGTTGCGCAGAGCGGATCTTCACTTGCGCTATTTGAGGTGCCTTACCGAGAACGATATATCGGCTTATAGATGCTGATGACGACCCCCCCCCCTCACTGCCTTCCTGATTGACAGGTGCCATCCAGTGTGCAAATGGATTTTTCGAGAGTGAAATTGTAGACGCAGTCGGTTCGTTTAACCTCAAATGAGGTTTGCTTTTTTCTGTTAATGCATCTCGTGGATCGTCTTGATGAATGGGAAAATGAAATGGTCTAAGGTAGTTCACTTTTTAACTATAAATAGTAAGCATTTTATTATGGTAACTCTATTTCCACTGCCAGTTGTAGCGCACCTTTACTTTTTAGATCAAAGGCAAACTTCACGTGGTTGCAGACCCGTCATTCAAATTAAAATGAACATTTCCGCTGGTTGTTGGACTATTGTCACAGACTTTGCACAGATTTGCCCATTGGCTAAAAATGAACGAATTTTGATTTCCTATAATAATTTGATGAGGATTTGAGATAATAGAATGTAGGAAAAAGGCTTCTTGTGTATCGTTAAGAAGCGAAGCAGCTCATACCAGCCAATTTTTTCACTCATTTAATGAAAATTCATTTAATTTGACTTTGAAATTTAGGCTCGCGTTAGCTGCTTTATCTCAATGTATCTAATTACTCTTAAGAAGAAATCAGAAAAAAAAAAGAAATGAGAAAATATAATGCAAATAAAAAAGATCCTCATATAATCAGTGGACTTCAACTGATTCCAAAAGTATTAATGAAGAAGCGCTGAAATGTGGTGTCGTGCAGAACTTTTGTCACTAAACAATACAAAAAAGTTAAACGCGCACCCCACACACAAATTATGTAATTTTTCGTAGTAAATTAATTATTGATGTGGTTTTGTAATAAGGTTCGTCGCTCATTTCAAATAACCAAGACTAGGACAGGCGTTTATATCCAAAAGCCGGTTTCAAAAGACCTTTTCTCCTTGTACGTCCTATTGAGTGCATTGAAATGAAATATGTTCCTCCGTTTCAGGTTTACTGCATCTTGAGCATAGCGGAGAAGATGTTAATCCAAATTTCTTGAGTCTGACTTTAGAAGGATAGGTTTAGGTGCGAAATCTTCAAATTAGAACTTCTCCTTTTCGATTGATAGGTAACAGACGATGAGTTGGTTTGATACTATTGAAATGCCTCAAATCCCACGCGTATTTTCCATTGTCTTACGTTCATATGAGTTTTTAAATATTGTCTTTTTTCGATGACAATTCATTTGAATAAACATTTAAATGTCACATACACCTCAATCAAAAAATTGTTAATTGTTAATTAACAATTAACAATTGTTTTTCGCCCATCTGATATGTAATAAGAAATAACAGTCACTAAGAAACGTTAGCTTGGTTCATAGGGTCTTCATCGGGTCTTTAATGTTTTGAAGGTGAAAGATACTAGGGCATTTTAATGTTTTTTACGTTCGAGACCGGACACTCTTCACAATCTGGGAGAAACAATTGCCAGAAGTTTTTTGAAACTCTTGATCACAAAAGTTTTAGGATCCGAGAAAGTTTTCATTTACTTGAGGTGATTTAATTTTCCACTGTAAAGCAGCAGTTTGAAAATCCCTGACTTTGAATAAGACTCCGATTAAAAATAACTGACTGTTTTTGTGTTTAGAAGAATCACAATAGTCAAATGGACATTAGTAATACATGCATACATATTCATGGACCCCAAATGGACATTAGTTGATGATTGAATAGATGCATATACACAAATCTCTCTATATACTTATCTATACATCTGTATACATATACAAAATCTATCATCATCATCATCAGCAGCAGGGGCGCAATAGCCCCATGGTGGGCCAAGGCCATCTGCCAACTGGCAGATTTTTAGACAGGAGATGTTTTTTTTTTTTTTTACGGAGTAGGGTTGTCCCTAACGCCCAACGCTCTATGGGACCTACAGATTAAAGTGGATTCCGAACCACTACAAACATCCATGGCCCAGCCGGGACTCGAAACAGATAACTTGTGGTACCGAACGCTAGTCACTCGGCCATCAGGCCCCACAATATTACATATACTTATAAAATAAAATCCTTATTACGTTGTATTTTGGTACATTATACTTTGTATGTAGGTAACGGATATAATTATTCTAATCGTTGTGAACGCCATCTGGCAGAAATTGTTTGTAATTAAATGTCAACGTATTATTAAACTACTATTAGAGAGTTTTTGCATACCGTACGTTAGTTGCCGTAGGACGTCCGTTAGCTTTTTCTCCCTAGCGCGCATGCTCATAGGAAATTATGTTTCCTATGAGCATGCGCGCTAGGGAGAAAAAGCTAACGGACGTCCTATGGTAACTAACGTACGGTATGCAAAAACTCTCTAATATTGAAGCGCCTGGCTTTAATTAAACAAAGGCATAGACACCTACACACACACACACACACACACACACACACATTAAATAATGTACTTTTATTTTTTTATTATATTTTAATTTCTATAGTACATGGTAATTATAATTAAAGTCTCACTTACAAAATGCTATAAAAAAAAGAACTACTCGTCACAATGAGTTCAAATTTGAACTGAAGATACTTGAAGAAAGGGGAAACGGTATGGTATCAAAAAAGTTTCACCGATTTTTCCCATCTAATTTGGTATGACCTTACCGTGGTGGATGAGGCTTTCCACTCACAGTGTCACAACTGTTGAATAACTTGAAGGTCATTTTTTCCGTCCAAAAACCGAAAAAATCTAGCACATTGAACACTACAGTCGGTTGAATGTGCAACTCATACCAGGTCACGCTGTCATTTCGATTCGAAATATCACTGGCAGCTGATATAATAAATATCAATAAGCTTGAAACATCCTGGTTTAAAGTGGATAGTTAAACGCGATTATTTTTGCACCCACACGATACTAGATCAAAGATGTATTGATCCTTCATTAATTATTCAAGATAATCGAGTTCATTTTTACTACTTTCAATCTAAAAGTGAGCGATTGTTTGTGTGACACGGTTTCAACTGCTTTTAAACACTCTACTTTTACGAAATTCTTAACATTTTTGGGTCAATAAAATCATTTTCCTTTCCTTTTGGCTGCTTTTCATTTATTCAAGTGGAGCAGCATTCGCCAGAGCTGCTGATCGACTCCATTTTAATCAACAAATTGTATGAATTTTCTGTCTGTTTGTGTACAATCGATGAATTGTTTCAAATCATTAGTTTATTTATTTTTTTCTGTTTTAGAGGTTAGTGATCGACTTTGTTGTTTTAAACTTTCTTTTGATTTGATAAATTAACTTGTTACACATTTTGCTTTCATTTTTTAATTGTATTTTCCATTCTTCTTGTAATTTATTTTTGCAATCGTACATTTTATCTAGATCGATTAGTCTGCTTTTTAAAAATCCTTTTTTCCTTCCAGGTTTCTAAAACGATATATAGGTTTAAATGTATCGCATTCTTGATTATTCGGAATCTGTATGAAAAAAATTTCTCCAAGCTAAATAATTATATTATGATCATATGTTGTTTATCTTATGCGACAAAATGATCTTGAAAAGGACCATTTGAATGCCGAATTCAAAATAGGGCAGACAGATATATCGAAGCGTTTTCTTTTTATACTAAGAACAAGTAATATAAAAAAAATTTTAAGTCAATTTCTATTTAGGTGAACAAATAAAAATTTTATTTTAGTTACATTAATTAAATTTAATGAATGAATGAATATTTGAGAAAACAGTATTCCCATCAAGTGTCATCCACTACAAGTTCAATAAAAATGTATTTGAACTCGAGTGGATGAATAAATGCGAGTTTTGGAACGGAAATGCAAAAAAAAATAATAAATAATAGTAATAATAATAATAATAATAAATAAATAAATAAAAAAAAAACATTCTTTTTAGTTCGTAGAATATTTCATAGTTAGAAGAATTCTCAAATTGCTATTATATCATTTGCTGAATTGAAAGTAAATTATTTTATAATTAATGACTGGCAATTGGGCAATGAGAGAAATAAAGTGTAAGAAATAAATAAACAATTGAAAATATTTTTAAGGCATTTAAAATATTGTTTTCAAATGCTCTTCCACTCTGAACTGAAGTCATTCTTTACTAAGACGACAGGTGTTGTTGTTTCTTATCCCACTTGGCTGGCCAAGCCCACGAGCCCATCCGTACTCATGATTGAAGGGGAAGGAAGCAGCTTCTGTTGTGATGGAGCACCCGTAGGTAGAAGTCTGACTTTGGCTCCGTGACGCTCTTGCAGTCATAGGAGACCGGGACCTACGGCTTAAAGTGGATTCTGAACCAATACAAGCATCCATGGGCACTGCCGCGATTCGAACCCGATACCTGAGGTACCGAGGGCCAGAGCGCTAGCCACTTGGCCATCAGGCCCCCAGACGACAGATAAGTAGCATATTCAGCTTTACCTAGGATGTATTCCCTGTCACCCCAATTCTGAACGATATTCTGCAGAATTTCCGTGTTTGTGCCTGCCGATCCGTCAGTGGACCGGAAATCATTCCGTTGGTCTCGAAGAGGTGAATGTCAAAACCCTGCATGCTTATTACATGGAAAATCTTGTTCAAAAATGTGAAGGCTGCAATGGGGCAGGGGATACATCCTAGGTAAAGCTGAATATGCTACTAACTGTCGCTTTAGTAGTGAATGACTTCAGTTCAAAGTGGAAGGCCATTTGAAAACATTATATTAAAGGTTGTAATAATTTTTTTTAAATTGTTGATTTATTTCTTGCACTTTTAAAAATTTAGGAGAACAAAAATGCACAAGATTTCCGGTCATGAAAAGTGTCCAAACAACAGTAATGTTCCAAAAAATGTTTCCGAGAAACTAGGAGATGTCCCTTCCACCACAGGTTTCGCAGGTACCACAGGTTTCGGGTTCGAGTCCCGGCGATGCCATGGATGCTTGTAGCGGTTCGGAATCCACTTTAAACCGTAGGCCCGGTCTAATAGGATCGTAGAGCATTGCGGGTTGTATTGTTATTCCGCATCCGTAGCTAATCTTCAAGCTACACGTGCCCGCTTGGGTAGTGCTAAATGAGTAACAGCTTTCGTCGGTGCAGCCCACATTGGAGTGGTCACTGCGACATGGCCAATAAGACCCAGTCGTCGATGTAATTAAAAAAAAAGTTTGAGAAGTTGACCATCTCGATATAAATCTGTGAGGAGGCAAATTTCTCAAGACATTTGTAGAAAGGAAACTTGCAATTATTTGTTTTTATAGGCGCCCTGACTTCATCATCATGATTTGCGCAACAGCCCCATGGTGGCCCAAGGCCGTCTGCCCACTGTCAAATTTCGAAATATGAGATGTTTTCCTTTTTTACGGGGTAGGGTGGTCAGCCCTACGGCCAACGCTCTACAGTCATGTTAGACTGGGACCTGCAGTTTAAAGTGGATTTCGAACCACTACAAACATCCATGGCACCGCCGGGACTCGAACCCGAAACCTGTGGTACCGAGCGCCGGAGCGCTAGCCACTCGGCTATTCAGGCCCCGATTTGAAAAAGATAAATTGGTTTGGTTTGTCGCTCTACAGTCATCTTGAGCTGACTAGGGCTAAACAGACTGGGACCTACAGTTTAAATTGGATTCCGAACCACTCACAAACATCCATGGGCAAAGCCAGGATTCGAACCTGGAGCCTGTGGTACCAAAGGCCACTGGTCTAGCCAATTGGCCATCACGCCCCTCAAAAAGGTAGAGACCCACTAATGCAATATAAAGTGGCAGAAAATCACAAATTGTAGAAACATTGAGAAGTGATTTGAGATACTCAATTACGGTATTTTACTGCAAATGAATTTACTGAAAAAACATTGAGTGGCTGAGGTATTTGATACAACAGTTCTATAGCAATTTATGTCATAATTGTGCCATTGTCTTCAACAAATAGTCATTCATGGCTTTCTGATTGAGGAAAGTTATAATCCGTCGTGTAATTCTTAAGTTGTGATTGCTTGTAATGAGCCCCTCGTCTCTTATGCATGAAATGAAATCGAATCCATGTCATTGATTTCGCTTCAGTTTTTTTTATTCCTTCTGTGTGGGAGAAGAGAGATGATGCTTAATGACACTCGTACTAATTGAGATGAAGAACAAAAAAAAAAAAAAAAAAAAAAAAAAAAGCGCTTCTTTTTCTGTTGTTCTTTTTTTTTTTTCGAGTTGAATTCAGAAAAAACTCTTTCATTGGAAGAGGCTTAAAGTAATTAAGAAAATAGCATAGTCTGAAAAGTAACTCATCTTCACCTATTTTGAATTCTTAGCGTAAAATTAAAATATGGGAATCTGGGAAAAAAAATCTTTGTTCAATTAACATAAAGAAGATAGCACTCAAGTAAAAAAAGGAACCAACGGAAAAATTATATATCCTAATTATAAAGTTTTATTATATGGAATTAGAGTTTTGTAATACTGAGAACAATCTGCCACTCAAATCTGATGGGAGATATTCGTTATGTATAGTGAGGAAATTAGCGAATGTCTGTGCGACCCTCTCAGGGCAAAACAGCTACAGATTGAAGATGATATACATTGAGTTGTTCCATCGTGATGGGTGATAGAGCACGAGTTGAGAAATGTCTACTCCAATAAGAAGTGGGTGGTAAGTTTTTGGTGAAGGAGGGAGAGAGTTCAGAATTGAGTAGATGAGAAGTGGTTTTTTTTCTTTTTTTATCAGAAGCGACTGCCGGAATTTTCCGCCTGTTTTCAAAGTGAGTCCCTTGCGGTTGCGTGAATCAAACCGCGTGTTTAGATTCGTCGTACACTCGAGAACTCTGAAAATCTCCGTCTTTGGATTGAACTGCACTTGTGTATCTATTTTATTTCCTTAATTTTCATTTATTGTAAATAGAGTACTGTATATATATATATATATATATATATATAACTCTATTTACTATAAATGTATCAGTTATAGTATATATATATATATATATACTATATGATGCTTGTAATTAAAAATTGAAGTTTGTTTGAAGTTTAAAAATTGAAGTAACCTGAAAGTGGCCATCTTCTTGAAGCCGTTGTAAGTCTAGTAAAGGCCGAGACGTTAAAAACAAAACAAAACAAACAAACAAAAATGCCATTCCAAAAACAAAATGCCAGCAGAATATACGCTTAGACAAAGTACATAATAAATGATAACATTATATGCTCTTTAATGTTATGATTATAATGTCATGCTTCTATGCATTATAAAGTTATCATCTTGGCTTGATATTATAATGTTAGAGCCTGATGACCTTGACACTATATTGTTATCATTTTAATGTCAAGCTCTGCCATGCTTCTATAATATTATCATTTAACTTAATACTGGAAGATATATATTTTAAAGAACCTCAGCTAATACTAAAAAGCTCATTTCACGGGAATCAACCTACTATGTATTGCGATTGAAATGCAGAACTTTTATAAAGCCTCAATAAATAAGAGAAGGATATACCACAAGCAGCCTGTCTGGGGCAAATTTCCTTTATATTTCACAGAAGGATCCCCATGTCGCTAGGGGAGGGGGTGATTTAATGATTTCATATAAACTGAACAACGATGACATTTTTTATAATCATAATGTCCTATTTGGAGGGGCCTGATGTCGGAGTGGCTATCGCTCTGGCGCTCTGTACCCCAGGTTTCGGGTGCGAGTCCCGGTGGTGCCATGGATGTTTGTAGTGGATCAGAATCCATTTTAAACCGTAGGTCCCTGTCTAACAGGATCGTAGAGCTTTTCGGGGGAAGTCTTACTCCGCATCTGAAGCTTATCTTCAAGTTACAGGCCCCTCCTGGGTAGTGCTAAATGAGTGACGTCGGTGCAGCGCTTGCCTTAAGGCATCGAAGACAGCTATCTAAGTGTTTGGCAACTGCATTAGAGCAAAAAAAATTTCATATTTGCGAATTTGTTTCTTTTACATGAATGAAATATAAATACCTTTTGTGTGAATAGAGTAAAATCAAATATAATTAATTTTGAAAGTTAAACTATTTCTTTGTTGAAATGTTTTTTATTTGAATTGATATTAAATTTTTATTGAAAATTTATTTATTTATCAGAATTTATTTTTTATTGAAAAATTTATTTATTTATCAGAATTTATTTTTTATTGAAAAATTTATTTATTATTTCTTATGAAATATTTTTTTTTTGTCACACAAGTGTTTTATCAAGAATCACAGGTAAAAAAAAAAAATTGTGACCTACATAGATATTTAAACATGAACCTTCACGCTAAATAAGTGCATGAAGTAGTGTTGTATATATAATTTCTGATCGTATCTAATTGTATAAAAATAAACTTCAAAATGTTTGACAGAATTCTGGACGTCTTCTTATACAATAATTATACAATTCTCATCAATAACAATTTCGTTCCTCTAAAATCCTCCATGCGTGAACTTAGTTTAACAGAATCAAAAATGCCTTTTTTTTTTTCGGTAATGCTTTTTATCACGAGAAATTTCGTGAGAGGTAGCATTGAAGGTTCTCACCCCCCTCCCCCTTCCATCCACGAGATTTCCAGGATGGAATCTGTTTTTACTTATCTGAAAGTAATGATGGAATCAAGATTCCTTTTAACTTGACATCATAAAATCAAGCATTTTCAAGCTAAATTCAAGCTATTTTTAAGTCAGTCAAGTGCCAAGTCAAGTCAGTTAAAAATAATTTTGAAATTTTTTTTTAATTTTTTTATTATTTTTTTTTTTTTTTAAGAATCACAATAGTCAAATGGACATTAGTAATACATGCATGCATGGACAATTAGTTGACGATTGAATAGATGGACATGGACATTAGTTGGGCATTACAAATGGATATTAGTTGATGATTGAATAGATGGGCATGGACATTAGTTGGGTATTACAAATGGACATTAGTTGATGATTGAATAGATGGACATGGACATTAATTGGTCATTAGAAATGGACATTAGTTGATGATTGAATAGATGAAGCTGGACATTAGTTGCACATTACAAATGGACAATTAGTTGATGATTGAATAGTTGGACATGGACATTAATTGGTCATTAGAAATGGACATTAGTAGATGATTGAATAGATGGACATAGACATGGACATTAATTGGACATCATAACTGGACCATTAGTAGATGATTGAATAGATGGACATGGACATTGACATTAGTTGGGCATTACAAATGGACAATTAGTTGATAATTGAATAGATGGACATGGACATTAATTGGTCATTAGAAATGGATATTAGTTGATGATTGATTAGATGGACATGGACATTAATTGGTCATTAGAAATGGACATTAGTTGATAGTTCAATAGATGGGCATGGACATTAATTGATCATTAGAAATGGACATTAGTTGATGATTGAATAGATGGACATGGACATTAATTGGACATCATAACTGGACAATTAGTAGATGATTGAATAGATGGACATGGACATCATAACTGGACAATTAGTAGATGATTGAATAGATGGACATGGACATGGACATTAATTGGTCATTAGAAATGGACGTTAGTTGATAGTTGAATAGATGGGCATGGACATTAATTGATCATTACAAATGGATATTAGTTGATGATTGAATAGATGGGCATGGACATTAGTTGGGCATTACAAATGGACATTAGTTGATGATTGAATAGATGGACATGGACATCATAACTGGACAATTAGTAGATGATTGAATAGAGGGACATGGACATTAGTTGGGCATTACAAATGGATATTAGTTGATGATTGAATAGATGGGCATGGACATTAGTTGGGCATTACAAATGGGCATTAGTTGATGATTGAATAGATGGACATGGACATTAGTTGGGCATTACAAATGGACAATTAGTTGATAATTGAATAGTTGGACATGGACATTAATTGGTCATTAGAAATGGATATTAGTTGATGATTGATTAGATGTAAACATGTCTCTCTATCTACTTATCTATATACATATACAAGGGACCTGTTGGCCGAGTGGCTAGCGCTCTGGCACCCGGTACCACAGGTTTTGACTTCGAATCCCGGCAGGGCCATGGATGTTTGTAGTGGTTCGGAATCCACTTTAAACAGTAGGTCTCGGTCTAACGGGATCGTAAATCGTTGCGGGGTTATTGTTACTCCAAGTCCGTAGCTTATCTTCAAGTTACACGCACCTCCTGGATAGTGCTAAGTGAGTAACGTCGGTGCAGCGCTTGCTTATGGCATAAAAGACAACTATTTGAGTATTTGTCAGCTGCATTAGGAAAAAAAAAAGGAATTTTTTGTGGTTTGTTTATTAAGCGAATGTTTCCTATTAATTAAAAAAAAGTCATTTATTTTAGTTTTCTGAATGACAAATCATTTTATGTAATAAAAGAGGTGCATTTTTAAAATTATACCAATTCTGACGTAAAGTATCATTATTCCTCCGACTGTATGGGTAATTATGGAGAATGGGCAATTATAAAGCGGTTTTATTAAAGTAGTGTCGAAATATAGTAATAATTATAGATTGTTTAATGTGTTTTTTATGTATTTCCTAATGACCTGAATTTTTGTTATCCATTAAAAATTCAATATAACTAGGAAAACAGTTCGAAAATGATTAAAATATAATAAATAGGTTATACATAAATTATTTACAAATTTATTTCCAGTTAAGGCTAACTTATTACAGTGTAGTTTTAGAGAAATAGTTATAATAATGTTATTAAAAAATTTTTATAGTTAATATAGGCTCATAAAATTTTTTTAAAAGTTGAATAAAATAAAAAGCACGGTAAGTGCTAAATAAATGAGGACAACTTTTTCTCTTTTTTAAATGAGAGAAAATTTAGTTTATTTTCGTTTTATGTAAAGAGCAATATTATCTGTTGAAATATGAATTTATCGGGTACCACAGGTATCGGTTTCGAATCCCGGCGGTGCCATGGATGTTTGTAGTCGTTCGGAATCCACTTTAAACCGTAGCTCGCGGTCTCATAGGACCGTAGAACATCACGGAGTCCAATCAGACTTCTCTCACCCACATCCTTCCCAAACTGTAAAGGGGGAACTCAGCTATAGGACACAGTGATATGATATGATGTGGTGTGGTGTAATAGTTGTAGTTGGGAGTTCAACAAGCGATATAGAACCCGAAATTTCCACGTGCCAGCCGGGTAGGTCACTCGAACTGCAAAATCCTTCCTTTGGTTTCTTGCGAACCCTTAAATTTCATCCTTTTGGTGCTGGTGTTCGTTTGAAATTGAGATGATGATCCCCGCAAAGGATTTGGGAGGAATATCACTCCCAAAATTTTTAAAGTGGCCTGATGGCCAATTGGCTAGCGCTCTGATCGTTGGTACCACAAGCCCCAAGATCGAATCCTAGCGGTGGCATGGATGTTTATTAGTGGTCCGGTATCAACTTTAAACTGTAGGTCACGGTTTGTTTAGCCCTCGTGTGCACACGATGACCGTAGAGCGACAAAACAAATCAAACCCAAATTTTTAAAGGAGCATTTCAGTCGTAGGCACAGTGATGTGGTGTACTGGTACAGTATTGGCAGAGCTAATTCCGAATTTAGCGCTCTGGATATCAGGTTAATAGAGAGTTTTTGCCTAACGTTTTTTTTTCGTCCGATATTTTTCTTCGTAGCGCGCATGCTCATAGGAATAGCTCAGTAGTGCAGTATTTTAGATACGCATGCGCAATAGGTACAATGTTTCTTATGAGCATGCGCTCTAGGAAGAAAAGAGTATCGGACGATAAAAAAACGTTAGGCAAAAACTCTTTATTAGAGAGTTGTTGCATACCGTACGTTAGTTGCCGTAGGACGTCCGTTAGCTTTTTCTCCCTAGCGCGCATGCTCATAGGAAATTATGTTTCCTATGAGCATGCGCGCTAGGGAGAAAAAGCTAACGGACGTCCTACGGTAACTAACGTACGGTATGCAAAAACTCTCTATTATCTGACCCTTCAATGTATTTTATTCCGATGGGGTCGCATTGAAGGGGTACTTTTTAATTTTAAATCCTTCATACCAGCTTCTTTGATAGCGACGGACTATGTTCGCAAGACATGTGTGAAGTTAAAGACTCGATGGCGTGCCGAACACCATCTTAAATGACCCGAGCCGAGTCATAAACAAAGCTGTTAAGTTTGCGTGTCTGCCTTGACAGAGGAAGAGCCGTGTATTTGGGTTGTGTTTACGAGGCAGATCCTTTGCATGAGATGCTTCTTCCGCCTTGCTAAATTAACCAATAAAGCCAGGGGATTAGCTTAAGAACCTTTTCGGAATGGCTCATCTACAACACACAAATGACTGGCTTATACTTGGTTATCTGCCGTTATTCTTGTAGTTAAGCAGTTGTAATAACGTCTATTATTATTTTGAATCACAATTAAACTTTAATTAACCTTAATTACTTCCTTTGTTTCCGTTTGTAATTACAACATATTTCTGCGTATAAGCTGAAAATTTTAAAGACTTTTTCTATGAGGTAAATGACGGAATACGGATCTCATAAAAAACACAGGTGTTTTTTTCCGTTAATCTGATGGCCGAGTGACTAGGGCTCTAACTTTCGGGTTCGAGTCCCAGCAGTGAAATGGATGTTTGTGGTGGTTCGGAATCCCCTTTAAACCATAGGTCCTGGTTTAATAAGGCTGTAGAGAGTTGGATGCAGTGCTGACAACCCTACCCCGTAAAAAAAGAAACATCTCCTGCCTAGAAATCTGCCAGCAAGCAGATGACCTTGGCCCACCATGAGGCTGTTGCGCCACTGATGATGATGAGAATAAAACAAGAGAAAGACCCAACATTCAGATAGTAGTAAAAATGATTTTTTTCTCAGAAATTTTATTATGATAGTATTTATTATCATAGTATACATAGTATTTATTATAATTATTATATTATTAATAACAAACAATTTTTCAGTTTAATAACAAAGAGAAAATTTGTTAATCTGCTTTTTTTTACATTTATCCGTATTAACAGTTATATTATTTTTCAAAAGAGAAATAATTTATTATATATAAACATCCTAGATGGGCTCTAATGGCCAAGTGGCTAGAGCTCTGGCGCTCAGTGACTCAGGTTTCGGGTTCGAGTTGCCGCGGTGACAGGGATGCTTGTAGTGGTTCTGACTCCACTTTAAACCGTAGTTCCCGGTCTAATACGTCTGTTGAGCTCAAGACTGACGACTCTACCCAGTAAGAAGAAAAATTTCGGAGCATGCCAGTAGTCAGACGGCCTTGGCCTCATCGTGAGGCTCTTGCGGCTATGAAAAAGAAGAATATTTGATTGAACTTTTTTCCTAATGCAGCTGCAAACACATAGACAGTTGTCTTTGATGCCTTAAGGCAACGTTACTCACACAAACGTTACTCACTTAGCACTACACTGGAGGTGCGTGTAGCTTGAAGATAAGCTACGGACGCCGAGTAACATTATCCCCGCAACGCTCTACGATCTTGTTAGACTGGGACATACGGTTTAAAGTGGATTTCGAACCGCTATAAACATGTATGGCACAGCCGCAACTCGAACCCGAAATCTGTGGTCCTGAGCGCCAGATCACTAGATGAACAATTGTTAATAGTTTTGAAATCTTGATCACAAAAGTTTGGAATCCAGAAAATTTTCATTTACTTGGTGATTAAATTTTCTACTGCAACACAGCAGTTTGAGGATCCCTGACTTTGAATAAGACTCTGATTAAAAATAACGGACTGTTTTTGTGGTTAGAAGAATCACTAGTCAAATTGACATTAGTAATACATGCATGAATTAACATAAGTTGATGATTGAATAGATGGACATGGACATGGACATTAGTTGGGCATTGCAAATGGACATTAGTTGATGAATTTTTTTAGGATTAGGATTAATCCTAATTTTTTGGACGTGATCTTCGTCGGTTGAGGAGGAGGGTCGACCCGAGGACTCTTTATCTTCAACGCGTTCTCTTCCTTCTTTGAACTGTTTATGCCACTTCTAAACATTTCTTTCCGATATAGGAATGCTCACCGAATGCCTTCTGCAACATTCTATACGTTTCCGCAAACAAAACTGAATGCAAGTTCTTTGCTCGATTAATTCTGACATTTCAAAAATCTCCGGAATCAGTTTTAGCATCTCATAAAGCCGAGCGTAACTCAAGCACTCATGACTATTTTGACACATTTCACACAGATGTGAAGGACAGTGCCAGCAACCTAAAAAAGAAAAAAAAATTGAAATTCCATAAGCCCCGGGAATTTTAAATTCAAAATGGGTCTTACGTTTTGGAGACAGTAGTATTGATATAGAGAATAACTGGCTGCAAAAACGAACAATAGCGTTTATTTCTTGTTCCCACAAATGAGCTGCGCAAAACGCTATTTCGTAGGCGTGGAACTGTTTATGCTCCGCGGCCTGCTAACGAGTTCACTGAACTGATGAGAAACCGCCGACGATGCTACAGTGTGTATATAACAAAGTCATTAACACACATTTTAAACTAGTTTGAGTCATAACTTTTCCATGCGGTGAATTAAGAAAAGATTTCTAGCCTTTTGTTTTTTTATGAAAACGAATGTGTCTGTTTCAAACGACAGCTCCGATGCTTTTTAACGTATTCTGATTGAATATCTGATTTTCTTTTCTTTAGCGTAGTTGATGTATCGAGTCTCAGAAGTTTTGAAAAATACAATAAAATAATAAAAATTGTCTGCTCATTCGCAAACGATAAAAAAATCACACATTCTTGAAAAAAAAAAATATTGAATGATTTTATTCATTCGATTGGATAGGTTGTTTTTAAATCGTTCTGATTGTGAATTGTAATTTTTTTAAATGTACTAATGTGTCGTCTCTCAATCAATTAATAAATATGAGAAAAAAAATTGGTATTAAACGCATTTATCATAAATTATCCTTAGAATAAAATATCTAAAACATACTTAATCCTCGGATTGAGTCATTCAGCCCTCATATCGAATCTACAGGATGATTATAATTGAAGTTCCACTTTCAAAAATGCTGTCAAAAAATGAACCACTCGTCACATTGACTTTACATTTGAACTGAAGATTCTCGAAGAAGGGGGAAACGGTGTGGTATCAGCAAAATTTCCAAAGTATATTAATAGAGGGCACTGTAAGCGGCATAAAGAAAGCGAATTCAGCTGAATTGAATCGAAATGACAATGTATTTGGTATAAGTTGCACATGAAACCAACTGTAGTGTTCAATGTGCTCGATTGTTTCGGTTTTTTTGACAAAAAAAAAATGACTTCCAAGTCCCTCAACAGTTGTGACACTGTGAGTGGAAAGCCCATCCACCACGGCAAAGTCATACCCAATTGGATGGGAAAAATCGGTGGAACTCTTTTTGATGCCATACCGTTTCTCCCTTCTTCAAGTATCTTCAGTTCGGATTTGAACTCACTGTGACGAGTGGTTCATTTTTTTACAGCATTTTGAAAGTGGGACTTGAATTATAATCACCCTGTAGATTAAAAAATTGCAACAACAAATTGCAGCAATTCATTTTATTGGGCACACTGATTCAGAGAGTGTTTCAATCAACTGCATTTGACAACCCTTCTGATTTGAGAAGTTCCAACTGAATGTCGCTAGTAGGCCCTTCGGGGAGCGTTCTACGGAGGTTTTCTCCCCCAACCCCTGCTACGTTGTGCAAATTCCTACTGATCGTAAAACTGTAACACCAAATGACCGTTCTTTCTCGTTTTACTCTAGGCTAGCAAATGTATTACAGTTACTAGTCAATTAAATTCTGATTATCTTTAATTATTATTTATTTTATTTTAACAACTTAAATTCTACCTTAATGTTTAAATTTACTATTAAATTTAATTTTTACTTTCTCTAGTACTTTTATGATGCATATGCAATGGACCCCTAATTATTTCTTTGCACCTTGAATCCAATTAAATTTAAAGTCAAAATTATTCATACTATTTTCTATTTTTATCTCTTTTCCAGAGTTTTTACTCCGGTAATTATACCATTTTTTTTTTAAATAATTAATTCTTAAAAACTTTTACTTAAACTTTAACTTAATTTTAAACTTCTAGTGCTGAATTATAAATTTGTTTCCTTAATTTCTATTACTTTTAATATATGGAGTTTTAGTAACAATTTAGTTGCAAAGTGAAAAAAGAAATGTTTGTCGTTGTTGGTGGTGAGGATGAAAAGGAGAGATGCACAACGTTCTTGAACGACATTTATTACTCAACTGAGAAACGATACATGACGAAAAACACTTGACAAACAAAAGAGCGCCCTCTTACGGAGAACGAAATATTACATAAGGAATGTAAATACGGTTACGGTCTGAACAGTTGGCGCGTCGTAACCTTCTAGTGTAAAATATTGAAGATGATTTCTGTTATCGCTACAGGATTTTTAACATCCGAAAATTCACGTTATAAGACATTGAATGGGAAATTAAAATGTACTATTGAATCAATTTAAATATTTTAAAATTAACTCTTACATCTTACAACTCAGTTCAGTAGCCAAGGGAATATGCTAAAGTCATTCTGTTATTTTTCGGCACTATACTGCTACTGTATACTGTTCGGTTATAATGTTGTTTTATACTGTGATTAGATGCTATTATACTGTATTATATTGGCTATAGATTAGTATTGTTATATACGGCTTTATATTGGTATTCGGTTGCATTATTACTATATAGTCATAGTCAGTTGTACTGTTGTTGCTATATACTGTTATCTGTTATTCGGTTATACTGTTGTTGTATGTTGTTACTACTCGGCTATTTTTTTACCGACATACGACATGGCGTTTTATATTCTGCATTTTTGAATTTTGTGCAATTTTGTGCATTTTTTGATAATGCCAGAACAACATTATGTTGACAGACGATAAAAAAAGGAACAAGAGTTTGAAAGCAGACGATTTTTCAAGGTGAAAGGATTCGTTGCCAAATGCTGTCCATGAAGTAACATAAGCGGTTGTGTGTTCCGGAAGAGTTGAATTCACATCGAACGGATGGAAGAGCAACAGAAAAAAAGAATCGTTTGATATCTTAAAATGGGCAGCCCGGAGCAATGCCTTACTCTACTGACCCTCTCCTAAAGCCATTAGTGCATGAAGACAATCTATTTCCAGAACATTAAAAATCGTCGTTGCTGTGGTAAACTCGTGGTTATGGTTAAAACTGAGAGTGCATTTGAACTTCACTTACCGGAAGTGGTAGTGTTTTTATTTTTATTTATTTTTTATTTTTATTTTTTGCAGAAAATGTTCTGAAAAACATGGGCTGTCTTTCTCTATTTTGTTATTTATTTATTGTCCTTTTCCACAAATGCTATGCCAATCATAGGAATTCAGTCTCAATTTTGATGGTAAATTATTGATTATTGGTGTAAATTAAATTAAGTAAGTTATTGATAATATTAAGAAATTCGAATATATTATTTGTTCATTAATTTTATTATGAAGATTAAAAATAGTGCGCACAAATATTTCTACAAAATATTATGAAAAATGAAGAAATAATTATAAAATTATCTATGATCTATTAAATATTTGCTTGAAATCTAGAATACTGTACCCCTGAGGAAGTCGCCAATCTTGCAACTCAGAATATTTCGCCAATGTTCCGCCAATTTCTTTAGGGTTACAATACTCTAGAGAAACTCTTTTTTTCCCCGAACAATATAATGACTATTTATTTCTACTTTAATAGTTATTTGCAGAATTTTTTAGTTATAGTAAATAAAGAATATAAATATATGATCTTTTAAATATATATTCCGATAAATTATTGATTATTCTGAGATTGTTCTTATAACGTATGTTTAAAGTATATGATACAGAAAATAAAAAATCTTTATGGTGCTGCCACTCAAGAAAATACGAAACAAACAAGAAAAACGATTTTTTATTTTATTAATAACTTATATTTGATTATCAAATAGTTATTTTCTTTATTATTCTGTTGAAATAATTAAGGTTTTATAACAACCGTTATTTGAATTTGGCGAAAAAATTTTGCTTTTTATTTTTAGAACGTTAGTTCACGGCGAAAACGTCGATCGAAACGCATTAAATTATTCGGTTTTGTGATGTTTCTTTTTAATGCTGTTGACATAGTTAAGGTTTTGTGACAACCGTTATTTGAATTCACGCTGAAAAATGTAACTTTTTATTTTTAGAACGCTAGTTTACAGAAGTAAAAGGCCGCCGGAATGTAGTAAATTTTTCTGTGGTTTTCTGTTCTTATTTTTTTTTATTCATATGATAAGGCTAGGCACGGATAGGTTTTAGTAAGGCAATAAAGACATCATTTTCGCTTCTAACAAAGGATATATCAGATTAAAATGTAAGTTATTCTTTGGTTTCTTTTTTTTTCCTTTTTAAATAGTTTCGTTTTATTATTCGAATTCGCCATCGTAAACCTTTTTTTTTGACAAAATAGAACAAAAAATTGCCGTATTATCGAATAATTCTGGCATAATTTTATCGTATTAAGGATTAATATCTTTATCTGAAGGATACATTTATTTGAGTTAGCAAAACATGATTCCGCAAAATAATTTGGAGATAAAGCGATTAAATTTGGCGTAAAAGCATGTTTGGAATAAAATTTTGGTGAAATAATAATATATTTTCGCGTTAAATCTGTAATATGTGACGTAAAAAGAAAACATTAAAATTCAGCCATAAAAGTGGCAAAAGTTTGGCGATAAAGCGATATAAATTTCCCTAAAGACTATTTAGGCATAATTTTCTTGGCATAATAGTGATAACTTTTGGCATAAAAGCAATTTAAAAAACTAAATTTCGCTTTGTGAAAAAAGTTTGGCGATAAAGCGATAAATGTTGGCTATAAAAAGAATTAAAATTTTGGCAGGATAGTGATAATATTTAACGTTAAAGCTATAAACTTTGGCTTAAAAGCAGTTTCAGGAATAAACTTTGATGTAATAGCTGTTTGGCTACTAATGTTGGCGTAATAGTCATGTTTTTGGCGAAATAGCGTTGCACAACTTCTGCAGCCTGTTTGTTTGTTTATTTGGCGATTTGGCATCCGTGAAGGAGTTTGGCGTAATATCCTTTTATCGCCAAAACTACCTGGTGCATTCATTACTATGCATTCTGGCGATGCATTTGGCACAAAGGGTACATATTCTCTATATTTTCACCAAAACATTTCATTTTGATATAAGCAATATATTTGAGATTGCAAAATAAAAATAACGACAGAAACATTAAATTGCTTAAAGTAGTAAGAAAGAATACATTTTTGAATATTCACAGATCTTCAAATTTTTCAGTTACCCCTTATATAAAACAAGGATTTCTGCATGTTAGGCACTACTCCAATAATTGCTTTCGAAAATAACTGCTGCTCTCTTCACTAGTCCTTTACAAAAATGGAGAAGAGTTTTATGTTAAGAAACAAATTATGAAAATTTGGCAGTACAGAGAGATCCAAAAATGAGATTCCAGTATATTTTCATTGAGACATTTTAAGATACCCCCCTCTGTCCCGTAATAATAGTGGTAGTTGGTGAATCTAACTCTTTCCATAATAAAGGGGGAAATAAAATAAAAATATAACGTAGAATTTATTATCCAAAAAAAAAAAAAAGATTATATTAAACGATACATTAAAAATATTGCTTCTAATTTTTATTTTGAGTGTTCAGATCCATGTGAATAGAATCCTTAAAGTCCATACATTTTCCCAGTATACTTTTTACAGACAAACTTCAACGCGATCTTTCTTATCCTTTCCTATAAGAAATAGTCTGACGGTGTTTGAAACTAATTTTTTTATAGATTTTTCAGTTGAAATTTAAAATACCCCTGAGGTAGTCGCCAATCTTGCAACCCCGAATATTTCACCAACATTCAGCAAATTTCTTTAGGGTTACAATACTTTAGAAGAATTCTTAACTTCTTCTTTTCCCGAAAAATATAATGACTATTTCTTTCTACTTTGATAGTTATTTGTAGAATTTTTTAGTTATAGTAAATAAAGAAAATAAACATATACTCTTCTAAATATTTATTCCGATAAATTATTGATTATTCTGAAATTGTTCTTATAATATATCTTTATAGTATTTGATACAGAACGTAAACGATGATGCTGTCATCCATGAAAATATGAAACAAACAAGAAAAACGATTTTTTTATTTATTAATAACTTATATTTGATTATCAAATAATTATTTCTTTTTAATTCTGTTGAAATAATGAAGGTTTTATAACAACCGTTATTTGAATTTGCGTGAAAAAATGCTATTTTTAATTTTTAGAACGTTAGTTCACGGCGAAAACTTCGATCGAATGTTTCTTTTTAATGTTTTTCACATAGCATACGTTTTGTGGCAACCATTATTTGAATTCCCGCGGAAAAATGTAACTTTTTAAATTTTAGAACGTTAATTTGCAGAATAAAAAGGCCGTTTTGAAGTAGTAATTTTTTTTTGCGGCTTTCTGAGGTTGTTCTTTTTGTTTTCTTGATTCATTTGATAAGGATAGGTATGGACAGGTCTTAGTAAGGCAATAAAAAGATCATTTTCGTCACCAACAAAGGATATATCAGAATAAAATGTAAGTTATTCTTTAGTACTTTTTTCCTTTTTAAATAATTTTGTTTTGTCATTTGAATTCGGCATCGTAAACAACATGAAATAGTTTTTGACATAATAATAATATTAATAATAAAAAAGGGGACTTTAACTTTTCAAAAATGTTTTTTTAAAAAACATTACGTATTTTTAAAATTTTTAAATCTTTATTTAAATGGAGATCCTTATTGCAATCTATTAATGAGGCACTTAAAAACGTTTTAAAATTACCTTAAAACTATGGCGAGTATCTTTTCTTACTATGGCGACCTAAGAGCATAAAGATTGCTAAAACAAAATTGCTTATTATTAATTGAAAAAAAAAAAAAAAAAAAAAAAAAAGGAATTTCGAATTTTTCCGAGTGAGTTCCATACCACCTCATTTTTACTTTTTCTGGAATAACAGAAGAATGCTGATATCTAAAACGAAAACCATAATTTTCGAGATTTCGTTTAGTAAAGGAATCACGTCAATAAGCCAAGCGGATAACAGAACAGGGATGTAACATTTATCTGTCACCATTTCTTCTTCTTCTTTCGTATCCAACCTTAATCTCTTCCTCCTAATATTTTCTTAATCCGCTGAAGCATTTCCAAAGTACGTATCTGAAATAGCTGTTGGCCACGAATGGAAATTATCCATAATGCAAACACGTTGGAGGTCGGCACCATTTTCTATTTTAAATCCGGCGGTTTGAAATGTTTTCAGACGTGCAAACAGAGATTTATTTATTTTCTGCGCGTGTGCTTTCAAGTGCTTTCTGTTAATTGATTAAAGAAGCAATTATTATTAATCGCAAAAACAAAAAACAAACTAAAGATTTTTCGGATTTCAGATTCGAAAATAGACTAACTATGAAGAGAACAAAAACATTTAAATAAGTTAATCAGCTTTTAGCATTGTTATTTGGACAAAAGATAATCAATAAGTGTTATTAAATAAAACTTAAAATAGAAATTTAAATTGTTTCGATAATTATCTTATTTAAATGCAGTTATTTATTATATTGCGATTATAATTTTCATTTTTTTTATAGAATAAGGGGTGAATGTTGAATGCATTTTTCCAGGGATAAAAAGAAATTGATTCTTAATGAATTATAATTTTGTTCACCGACATTTTTACCCAAAAAGTTTTTTAAAGAAAAGACCCATTTTTAATTTAAAATTCTCGGGGCTTATGGAATTTCAAATGTTTTTTTTCTTTGTCAGGTTGCTGGCACTGTCCTTGGCATTTGTCTGAAATTTGACGTCAAAATATTCATTAGTGTTTGAGCTACGCTTGGCTTTGTGAGACGCTAATACTGATTTCGGCGATTTTTGAAATGTCTGAATGAATTGAGTCTGAAAGAACTCGCATTCAATTTTGTTTTCGGAAACGTATAGAATGTTGCAGAGGACATTCGGTGAACATTCCTATATCGGAAGGAAATGTTTAGAAGTGGTATAAGCAGTTCAAACAAGGCAGAAAACGCATTGAAGACGAAGAGCCCTCTGGACGACTCACGTCCAAAAAATTACAGCTTTGGTGCTTGCAAACTGTCGATTTACAACTAGAGACCTTGCTGATGAAGTTGGAATTTCAAAAGGATCGGTCCATTCTATTTTGGGCCTCAAATGAGTCAAATTTCGATTGGTACCAAAAACACTGAATGCGCCATCTCACACTGCATTGATTCTTCGCAACTTTTTCGCCCAAAAATGAAACCCATATCGTTCCACAACCATCAAATTCACACCGTGCGACTTCTGGCTATTCCCTGAACTCAAAAGACCACTCCGCGGACACCGTTTTGAATCGATTGAAGAGATTCAACGTGAATCGGCGCGCGTTTTGAAGGCCCTTCCTGCCGATGACATTTTAGCATGCATTGAGGATTGGAAAAAAAAAATTGGCACATGTGCATTCCATTTTGGGCCTCAAACGTGTAAAATCTTGATTGATACCGAAAACACTAAATGCGCTAGCTCACACTTTTTGGGCACGATAGTATATGGGCATGCATTATTCAGCAACAACTACAGTTACTTTGGGGTCATAAATAACGTACAGTTAAAAAAAATTATTGCATAGAAAGAAATTTGGGATCAATAAAATGAAGGAAAATGTTGAATAAAATATCTTTTTTTTTCATATTTAAATGTTTTTTTCTTATGAAACTAAAGCTATTCAGAAACAAGCATGTCTATTCTCAAGATGCAAAAAACTTGAAACCGAGGAACCCATTTTATTGCATTGCACCAAATATGACGTACAAAGAGAAAAGCTGAAAGAGGCTTTTGGATATAAAGTCATATCCTGTTCTTGTTGTTTGATATGAGCGATGAACCCTATTACAAAACTATATCACTAATTAATTTTCTACGAAAACTTACGTAGTTTTGTGTGTGTATATGTACTAACCTTTTTGTATTATTTAGTGGAAAAAGTTCTACACGACACCACATTTCGGTGCTTCTCTATTACTACTTTTAGAATCCGTTGAAGTCCATTGATTATCTGTTTTTATTTGTATTGCTTTTTCTTATTTCTTTTTTCAATTCCTTCTATTAGCCCACACTCTCCCTATATATATCTTGTTCAAATTTTCAATCGTTCATAAAATACATTTTATTTATCCACTCGAGTCCAAATACATTTTTTTCAACTTGCTGACACTGGATGTTGATACAGTTTTTTCAAATATTAATTCATTAATTAAATTTAATTAATTAATTTTATTTTTATATGGGAGAAATATTCATATATTCACGCTGCTCTTTCTTCTCATTTGCTCATCATTAATTAATTAATAATTAGTTAATAATATCTTTTTTCTCATAACTAATTATTAATTAATTAATTAATGATTATTAATTATTTTATTCATTCAGTTATTAATTATTTTTATTCATTTAATTATTAATTATTATTATATTATTATCAAATATTTTTATTATTCATTTAATATATATTATTCAATTTTTAAAATAATGTAACTTGTTACATAATGTTAATTATTAATTATTTTTATTTTATTATCAAATATTTTTATTATTCATTTAATATATATTGTTCAATTTTTAAAATAATGCAACTACAAATTGGCAATAATGTAAAAAATCGTCTGATTTTAATTTAGCTTATTTTTCTGGATATTATTATTCTTAATTTTTTACGTTTGAAATTTGAAACGATCGTGTTTGAGTATTCTTGTTAATGTATTCTATATTTTTTAATTTTAAATGATCAAAAAGTTTTTAATTAAATTTGAAATATAGCCTAATATATTTGCTTTTATTATTTTATCGTATGCATTTGCTTTTATTATTTTGCTGTAATTCGAGATTGCTGTTCTTTTTATTATTATTATTATTAAATTCCTTCTATTAACTCACACTCTCACTATATATATCTAGTTCAAATTTTCAATCGTTCATGAAACATTTTTTATTCTTCCACTCAAGTTCAAATAAATTTTTTTTTATCTTGTAGTGGACGACACTGGATGTTAATACAGTTTTTTCAAATATTAATTCAATCATTAAATTTAATTCGCTAATTTTAGTTTTTTTTTAGATTTAAGTTGCATGTATCTACCAATAGATGGCGCCAGATAAACTTAAAAAAAATGAAAATTATTTATAAAGGACTTCTGCAATAGAGTGTGAAAAAAAAGAAGGAATTGACTTAAAAAAAATTTTTTTTTACATTACTTGTTTCTGATTTCTTCTCGAGAGTAATTGGATAAATTGAGATAAAGCAGCTAACGCGAGCCTAAATCTTAAAGACAAGTCAAGTCAAACAAGCATGTTCTTTTTTTAAACTTTTATTAAAATCTTTAAAAAAATGTAACAACAGAAAGCATTTTTTAATCCGGCATTTGATACCTCGACACTTTCCATAATCCGGTACGCCGGATCAGCCGTTCCCTTCGGATTTTTCTTGTGGATTCGGTTATTTGTTGAGCCTGACTGCCGGGTCGCGACCCGGTGCTGCTTGCATTTTCGCTCAGTGCTGGTCATAATTGACAATTTTTAATTTTAGTACAGTAACACGATATCACATTCTTATTTAAACAGCTACAATCATGTGTATTTTTTCTTGCCCTAGAGTAGCAGATCAGGGGCCTGATGCAGATCAGGGGCACGAACGATTGGTTTATTTTAAATTTCTTTCATGAGCTAATAATTAAATAATGTACAATTGTTGTAAAGATTTCCTGGTTTCCTTTTACTTCAAAGTGAAAATTAGTGGCATGGTGGCCAAGTGGCTAGCACTCTGGCCTTTGGCAACTACAGGCTCTCGTGGCGGTGGCCTGCAGGTTTGTGAGGGGTTCGGAATCCACTTCAAACTGTAGGTACCAGTCTGTTTAGCCCTCGTGTGCACAAGATGACCGTAGAGCAGCAAGCCAAACCTTAATCCTGCTCGTTCCAGATAATGGAGCGTCAATAGATAATTCCCTCAAGATAAAAATTGAAACGATTGGGATCATAGCGTAGTGATAAAAAAGGGTGCGTCCCTAGAGGAACAGAAAGTTGAGGCCACATCTCCCGCCCTTTTCGCACCAGAGTTGACGCTGCATCTCTCTTGGCTGCTTTTCCTTGTGTGTATGGGCCTGAATGGCCGAGTAGCTAGCGCTCTGGCGCTCGGTACCAAAGGTTTCGGGTTCGAGTCCCGGCGGTGCCATGGATGTTCGTAGTGGTTCAGAATCCACTTTAAGCCTTAGGTTCCGGCCTAATATGACTGTAGAGCGTTGGGCATAGGACTGACAACCCCACTCCGTAAAAAGCAAAACATCTCCTGTCTAGAAATCTGCTAGTAGGCAGACAGCCTCGGCCCATCATGGGGCTGTTGCGCCATTGATGATGAGGATGAGAATAGCGATCACAAGCTGTCTGTTATGAACTATTATTGTAATCAACGTTCTATGTATGAATTTTGTTGTCTTATGTTTACAATTAATGTTTTGATTTATACCACGTTATTTATATACTCTACACATTCAGAATGTATCAGTACTATGTCACACTACTGAGACAAATTACGTCAATAATGCAAGAAAGCAGGCCGCCAAGTGTAAAAGGTGGGAGAACCTCAATATACCGAAGGACCTACCTAGGAGAGCCGTGGTTGCCACCTTCCCAATGGCTAAGGGACACGACTACCTACAAGAGCATCTTTGCTCCGACTCTAACGCCACTGCAGACCACCTCCCATCTTGCAAGTGCACTTGATGATGTCTGACCACGACAGAAGCTACGAGGGGAAGGCAAATCTTTACTGGACGGCGCGAGAGGCCACGGACGGGCGTTAGCTGAAGAGAAGAGATATTAGAGAGTTTTTGCGTACCGTACGTTAGTTACCGTAGGACGTCCGTTAGCTTTTTCTCCCTAGCGCACATGCTCAGTTTCCTATGAGCATGCGCGCTAGGGAGAAAAAGCTAACGGACGTCCTACGGTAACTAACGTACGGTATGCAAAAACTCTCTTATGTGTCAGAATATTCACACACAGTATTCACATGTCTTATAGCGTAGTAATGTAACAGAGCAAACATATTCCTCATGTGACTTTTAGCAAAACGTCACTTTCAGGAGTGACGTGGCGGCTTTGTTTACAGAGAAAAAAAAACCAGCTTGTATTGCCCTGTGTGGGGCTGTCTCGAGAAATCCGGGGCCTGATGGCCGAGTGGCTAACGTTCTAGCGCTCTGTACCACAGATTTCGGGTTCGAGTCCCGGCGGTGCCATGGATGCTTATAGTGGTTCGAAATCCACTTTAAACTGTAGGTCCCCGTCTGTTTAGCCCTCGTCTGTCCCTATCTGCTTGGCGCAAGATGACCGTAGAGCACACAAACCAAACCAGTCGACAATTCCGTACTTTTCACAAATACGGATAAGACTTATTCGTTTTATTTTTTTTTACTCTGAATGAATGTGGAATGATCCGAAAGCAATTCGCATCTCATGCATGCGATAACAGATGATAGATGATAATAGATGATTTTCACATGAACGAATAGTTAGAAGGCTCATCTATCTATCTGAACTCATTCAGATTTTAGTTTTAGGCATGCAGTCCAGGATTCAGCATTTGCCATGAAATAGTCACTCTTTACTACACTATGTTCATTATAACCCTACAACGATTATAAAAAGAAAAGGCTCATTTTTTTTCTTTTGCTGCAAATAAATGCAATGTTATTTTTTCTAAATATTTGGCATTTATATTCTATCAATGAATTTTTCCTACAAAATGATTAAAAAGCTAAGTATTCATTGACACGAATTAACTTTTGTTTTATTGCATTTCGTTTTTTTCAAAACTTTTTGTTTATTACATTACATTCAAAATGAATTAAATATTCATTGACACGAACGAACTTTTGTTTATTACATTTCATTTTTTAAACTTTTTGATTATTACATTTCATTCAAAATGATCAGAGTTAATATTTAATAACAAACATTAATAACATACATTAACAACATTAACATTCAAATAACAGAGTTAATATTTAATAACAAACATTAATAACATACATTAACAACATTAACATTCAAATAACAGAGTTAATATTTAATAACATACATTAACATCATTAATACATTAACATTCAAATAACAGAGTTAATATTTAATAACAAACATTAATAATATACATTAACAACATTAATTCATTAACATTCAAATAACAGAGTTAATATTTAATAACATTTTACACAAAATAACATTTCTTGTATCTTTATTAAGCACAAAGCTAAAGAACTGCATGACTTGAGAAGAAGAATGTTCAGAATCGCTGCGTAGTCCTGTTTACGTTTTCTAAAAAAATGTTGTTGTTATCGTGTCCATGGATTTAAAATATTATCAAAGTTAGATCAAGTCAAAAGTCTTCACGATAGCGGCCGCTAGCAATGGCGCCGCTTCTCTATACAGAGCTTCTCTTAAGTTGGCCTCCATTGGCCCCATACCCAATTGCAAAACATGGGGAGTGAGTGCCGGGCACTCTTGAATGTGGTTAGGTGTAAGGAAAGCAACGTTGGGGCAATTTCTACAGGGGATGTATTCCCTGGTCTTGTCTGGGAGAATCTTCATCCCTCTGTAATGATTAGTTCTGAGTCTGCTAATAACTGATGTCAACTTCCTAGGGCAGTTGAAGTCCGTGATTTTCTAAATAAATACACACAAGGAAAAGAAGCCAATAGAGATGCAGCGTCAACTCTGGTGCGAAAAGGGCGGGAGATGTGGCCTCAACTTTCTGTTCCTCTAGGGACGCACTCTTTTTTATCACTACGCTATGATCCCAATCGTTTCAATTTTTATCTTGAGGGAATTATCTATTGACGCTCCATTATCTGCAACGAGCAGGATTAAGGTTTGGTTTGCTGCTCTACGGTCTTCTTGTGCACACGAGGGCTAAACAGACTGGTACCTACAGTTTGAAGTGGATTCCGAACCCCTCACAAACCTCCAGGCCACCGCCCCGATTCGAACTTAGAGCCTGTACTTACAAAAGGTCAGAGCTCTAGCCACCACGCCACTAATTTTCACTTTGAAGTAAAAGGAAACCAGGAAATCTTTACAACAATTGTACATTATTTAATTATTAGCTCGTGAAAGAAATTTAAAATAAACCAATCGTTCGTGCAAGAAGTTTAAGAAAAATTAACGGAGGAGTAACGCTGAAAGCTATTCGAAGCATGGAAAAGTCAGATCACCAAAACAATATCCGTAATTTTTTTGGTAATAACTACCTATTTTGTTGGATGCATTATTAGAAAATAATGAATAGTAAAAAAAGTTTCTGTATTGTTGTAAACTTCAAAAAATATAACCCAATTTTTTTTTTAGTGTGTAAAAAACAAAATCTAAAGAAATATTCTCTTAAAGTTTTTCTCAGTAAAAAAAAAACTGTTTTGCTTTATAACAAAAATATCTAGGAAACGGATTCTCATTTTACTATGAATTGTCAATTAGTTTCCAATGCGACGTGTCCGACATCTATAGATACATTGTTTCAAAATTAATTTCATGAACGAAATGGCAAAGTCGTCAAAAAGCAATGAAAACTTTTGAAGCGTGAAATAAGATTTTTTTTTATGTTAAGCCAGCTTAATCACATCCTTAGAGGAAATGATTCCTAGAACTTTTTATTCAAAATGTATGGAAGAATATGTTGAGTATGAATTGAAACTTGATAGGACAGTAAAATATTTACTACGCATTTATATATTTTATTTGTTTTACACTTCTACTCGTATTTGCCATGAATAAACCCATAAAATCTAGAGAAATGCATTTTTTTTTTTACCAATTTGTAAATTTTAGTTCGTAATAACATTGCATATGATAACAGTATTTTGACATATTGAACACAATTCTCATAAAATAACTCCATAAAAGAAGCAATTGAAAAAGCTTTAAATAATAGAAAATGGCATGTGGAAAAAATATAGTGATTTAAAAAATAATATCTGTAATATAAAGTACTTGAAATATATCATTTGTAGATAAATTTATATCTTTCCATTTAGATTAAATGTGTAAGTGTATTATATCTTACTAAGCAAAATAGACTACTTTATCAATTTAAAATGAATTCTAACTAATTCAAATTATTTTTAAAGGAAAAGATTTTACATTACTTTTACATAATTAACTAAAGCTAGGGTTTTTTTTATTTTTGACTTTTCAAATCTTAATCTTTAATTTTCAAAACTTACTGTTTTATAAAAAAGTTCTTAATGTTCTTTAAAAATAAATGATATAAAATAATAAAATTCAGTCCTATTACAGTCAAGAAAGAGGGCCTGATGGCCGAGTGGCTCGCGCTCTGTTGCCGGCGGTGCCATGGATGTATGTTGTGGTTCAGAATCCACTTTAAATCGCTGGTCCTGGTCTAATAGGATCATAGAGCGTTGTATGGGAGTAGTGTGACTCGCGTTCGTAGCCTATCTTCAAGCTACACGTGCCCCCTGGGTAGTGCTAAATGAGTAACAGCGGTGCAACCCTTGCTTATGGCATAAAGATGAACTGTATCTGTATTGTCAACTGCATTAGAATAACAACAACAGTCAAGAAAGTATTTTTGCATTACAAAATTAATTTCGGAGACGCTAATTTGTTATGTAAATTTACTCAATTAAAATTTTCTGTTTAATATATGTTCATACTCCTAAAGGAGGATAATATTTTTAATTAGAAATTTAATTTCAAATTTTCCTTTAGTGTTAAAATATAATTAAATTTTCTGATAGTATTTCAGAAGATACTATTGCAGAGTTGGCAAACGTTTATTATTTTCAAAATTTTCAAAATTTTAGAAACTTTAAATTTTAAATGAAAAAAAATTAATCCTCACAAGAATAGTATGCATTAAAATATTTCATAAAGTACATTTTCTTAAATATCTATAAATTTAGATTTTAATAACTATCTATAATTTTCAGTAACTATCAAATTAAAAGTGGATTCATCGCTTGTAACTATTTTTGAAAACCCTTTTCTAATGTAAAATAATTAGATAATACTAATTAATTATTAGAACAATTAATAATTAATAATTAGAACAGCCAATCAACGTTACAAATTGTCTGCAGAAGAAACATTTCATGTAGTGTCGACACAGAAATTAGTTTTTAAATGAATGCTGAGTAAAACAAAAACGAACAAACAAAAAACAGCAATTTTAAATTAAATAATGTAATCCTAATAACATAAAAGTTATGCCATTATTTATTTTTAGACATCTATAAAATTTTGATTTGAATGTTTAAACTGCCTTATGATCTTAGAATAAAAACACATAGCACTAGTGGCCTGTAAAAAACACGTCTCTTTTATTAAATTCCTTCTATTAGCTCACACTCTCCCTATATATATCTTGTTCAAATTTTCAATCATTCATAAAACACTTGTTATTAATCCACTCAAGTTCAAATAAATTTTTTTGAACTTGTAGTGGATGACACTGGATGCTAATACAGTTTTTTCAAATATTAATTCATTAATTAAATTAAATTAATTAATTTTATTTTTATATGGGAGAAATATTCATATATTCACGCTGCTCTTTCTTCTCATTTGCTCATCATAAATGAATTAATAATTAGTTAATAATCTCTTTTTTCTCATAACTAATTATTAATTATTTTTTCATTCAATTATTAATTATTTTTATTCATTTAATTATTAATTATTATTATTTTTTTATCAAATATTTTTATTATTCTTTTAATATATATTATTCAATTTTTAAAAGAATGTAACTACAATTTGGAAATAATATAAAAAATTGTCTGATTTTAATTTATTCATTTAATTATTAATTATTTTTATTTTATTAGCAAATATTTTTATTATTCATTTAATATATATTGTTAAATTTTTAAAATAATGTAACTACAAATTGGAAATAATATAAAAAATCGTCTGATTTTAATTTAGCTTATTTTTCTGGATATTATTTTTTAGATTTAAGTTGCATATAGATGGCGCCCGATAAAATTAAAAAAAATATTTATAAAGGACTTCCTGCAATATAGTGAAAAAAAAAAAAAAAAAAAGAAGGAATTGACTTTAAAAAATTTGTTTTTATATTACTTGTTCCAAAACCAAACGCCCACTGGCGGTGTTACATTTCTTTCTCCCTCTAGCCAGCTCACGCCCATGCAGACAGGATGTTTACATTATCGGGCGCTGACTTTCACTATGCACGTGGAGCTATTTGTCCATGAGGCAACAAACTATTTTTTTTATTTCCAATGGCAGGTACAAAAGACACAACTGGAGCCATGCAAAACAAAACAAACAGATCAGAACAAAACAATATAGAATAGCAAATGGCAACAGAAGAAAAGTCTACGGACCCATTCGGCTCCTAGCCTCCCAATATCGCTCCCACAAAGATGAGTCAGAGATCGCAGGACAGCGTTGAAGGTAAGCACAGTCCATAAGTTCCCGGAGGTTGCAGAACCTGCAGCGAGGCTTGGTTTGTCGCTCTACGGTCATCTTGTGCACACTTTAGGCTAAACAGACCGGGACCTACGGTTTAAAGTGGATTCCGAACAAATACAAACAACCATGGCACCACCGGGACTCGAACCCGAAACCTATGGTTCCGAGCGCCAGAGCACTAGCCACTCGGCCATTCAGACCCCCTGTAGCGAGGATCTTCAAGTACATTTATGCGGTGTAAATGTCTAGCAAGTCAATCGTGGCCAGTTACGAGACGAAACTCCGCAACTGTCCTCATCCGAGGCCAGTCAGAAACATTTGAAATACTGTTCCACCAAGACTTTTGGCAATTTCTCTCCAAAAACTCTTTATCTAAGTTGTTCTTGAAGGTAGGAACAGGCGGAAATTTCTGTCTGTTCAGTCACTATCAGAAAAAGAGAGAAAAAAAAAAAAAAAGACTCACTTCTTGTCGACTCGTCGCAGTGCTCTCTCCTTTCTTCTCCAAAAACCTCCCTATAAAAGAACCGTCAAGAGGGGGGTCAGCTCCCCTCACTTCTCTTTGGAGTGGACACTTTCTCAGCCCATGGTCTATCCCCAGTCAAGGTGGAACAACTCATGGTGTTGTCCATATTCCATCTATAATTGTTTCGACAATCGCTCATTTCATGAGGTCTCATTATCCGTGACATGGATTATCTGCTGTCATATTTGAATGGCAGGTTGTTCTCATTAGTACACTAATTGTATGTAATATAACTGCAAATAACACTGTTTATCTGCTGTCAAATTTGAGTGATAGGTTGTTATTATGTACTTGTTAAAGAATATGCATTCCAATGTATATAAATTACAATGTACATAAATCATATATTGATCCTAAAAGTAAAACTTTTAAGGAGAGAAAGAGCAACGTGTTCTTGAAAACAAATGATGTTTATGCCGCAGGATAATATAGAAAGCAGTAACCGTAACTGTGGAATGCTAACTATATCATCATATTAGTTGCTTTAAATACGCTTAAGGTGAGGCAGCAACTAAAAAAATGCAAACAAATGCAACTTGCAATTTATGACAGTTTCCTTGCTGCATTATTAAAAGCATTGTTATTATTTACAAGAGGAAATATTGTATTGCATTGTTTTTATATTGCATTTATTAAAGTATTGAAAAATAAACTGCCCGTTCTTTGTAAGAACCTCATGAATCTATGTTTTCACCATCCATGGGCAAAAAAAAAAAAAAATCGGATTTTTTATGCCGACTCCTGATTGTTTTCTGTAATTTTATCGTCTATGATATTTATTAGGGCATTTAGAAGAGTCTGTGAAATAAATTCAATGAGATCATGCATTGTGTTGTATTATTTAATGCATTGTATGTTCTTGCGCCGTAGTTTAATTTTTGTACAGTGAAATAAGAGCGTGGCAACTTGATTATTCACATACGCTGGTATACGAAATGGCGTAAGTTTATTTTTGTTAAAGAGGAGCGAAATATTAAGAAATTTATCCAAGATTGCCAGACCTGCTTCTTTCCAGATTCTACACATGGATGTTGAATTTTTATTTTATTTCAATTATTAAAGATACAACAATTTTGGGAAAGCAGGAATTCTATAACAATAGGTGAACAGATTTTTTTTTTAAATTCATTATGTGAATTAAAGTAGTTGCAAAATAATTTATCTCAACTTTTTATATGTACAGGGTGATTATAATTAAAGTCCCACTTTCAAAATGCCGTAAAAAAAGATCAACTGGTCACAATGAGATTAAATTTGAACTGGCGATACTTGAAGAAGAGGGGAAGCGGTACGGCACCAGAAAAAAGTTCCAAAGTGTATTAATAGATGGCGCTGTAAGCTGAATGGCGAAAGTGGATTGGGTTACCAATGATATTTTGAATCAATGAGTTACACATTAAACCAACTGTACCGCACATTGAAATGTTCTTGAGTGTTTCGGTTATTTGACTGAAAAGAATGCCTTCCAAGCCCATCAACACTTGTGACACTGTAAATGGAAAGCCCATCCATCACGGCAAGGTCGTACAATATTGGATGGGAAAAATAAGTTTTTAATTGTTCTTGGGCCAACAACCACACAAAAAGCAACAATTAAACCGCCTGCTAATTATTGCTAATGCCATACCATTTCCCTCTTTCTCAAGTATTTTCAGTTCAAATTTGAACTCATTGTGACAAGTCTTTCTTCTTTCACAGCATTTTGAAAGTGGGACTTTAATTAGAATCATCCTGTATATCTATAAAACTGTACTCTGAAATGAAAGCAACGTTTCTCGAATATTTTCTTTTTCATTCTCAAATTGGGAGCCTGATGGCCGAGTGGCTAGCGCTCGGTACCACAAGTTTCGTGTTCGAGTCCTGGCGGTGCTATAGATGTTTGTAGTGGTTCGGAATCCACTTTAAACCGTTGGTCCCGGTCTAATAGGATCGTCGAGCGTTGCGAGGGCACTGTTAAGGTTCGTTCCCACCGAGGCGTGAGGCGTTTAAGAAGAAGAAAAGAGCTAATCAATCACTAGCCTCACCACGTTCCCCTGAAACCGGTTTGAAATCCACAGCTTCGAGTTACGCCAACTTTCAACTCGAAGCGGAACTTCACTAGGCGTAATGCTATTTCTGTAAAGCGGTCGAAAATATTTTCTTGCCTGCCGCGTGAATCTTCAACGCTTCACGCCTCGGGGGGAACGAGCCTTTAATCCGCATCCGTAGCTTGTCCTCAAGCTATACGCACCTTCTGGGTAGTACTAAGTGAGTAACGTCGGTGCGGCGCTTGCCTTAAGGCATCCAAGATGACTGTCTAAGTGTTTGCCAGCTGCATTAGAACAAAAAATTCGAAATAGATTTAAACAGTGCTTTCTCCCTAGAGAAACCATAAACAAACGACACTGTTTAGAAGTTCTATATGCGTGTCTATAGTTGACTCTTATATGCATTGTCATTACTATGAAATAAAGTAAATCTTCTGAATGATACAACTTTTTTTGTGTCAATATTTACCATTGTCACATGAAAGGGCGAGAAGAAGAAAAGAGTCACGTTGCCCCCCTTCATTCGACGATGGAACGACAAACGATAACGCTTGCTCACGTGCCCGATAACCAAAACAAACGGTTTTTGCTTGATGTTGATAATGCTCTCTGAATAAACTGAAACGCATATCTTGAAAGATGGGCATTCACAAGTGTTGACGTGCAAAATTGTAACGTTTTATCAAATTAATAATTTCGTATCTCTTTCTTCACGTTCCTCTACAGTGGCTGCCGATAGTGTTAGTACACTTAACATATTTCCGTGAAAAACTGTTCTGTCCATTAATAAAAATTAATATTTCAGAAAGATAATTTCATATCCATTATTTGTGCTTAACAAAATTACAACTATAATCCTCAAAACTACATCTACTTTCAATAATGGGTCAACGAGTACTTAGAAGGATATCTTCCATTATCCACTGCAGATTTTCCCCTCTAGACCAGGGGTGGCCAGCCTTGAATGTATTTCAGAGCCGTGAGATGTATCACACTTTTACAAAATATATTTCTTTCATAATGGCCAAACTGGTAAAAACCAATGTTTTTTAAAAAAATACATTATGTGTGAAATCCTATGTTCAAAAGTTAACTGTCGAAATAATGAGAGAAAATTAATTTTGATTTCAAAATAATATTCTTGCGAATATAGAACAGATATTGCCAGTTTTATGGATGAGTTTACAGCTATGAGTTCGCAAAACAATTAAATTATATTCTAGTAACCCATGAGGCGCGCACATCTTGGAACATCTAATATAACAGGTTCTATGTTTCACTTTAAGTGACCTCAGTGACCTCTAGATGAGTACAGTTGATTGTTGACAGCAGTGCAAATTAGGCCGTCAGTTGAAGTTGTTGGCGCTTTGGGTTCAACTTACACCTGCGAATCGTTTTTTTCGAAAATGAAATTGACCAAATACAAAACACGTTCAAACATAACGGACTCTAACCTTAAACACCCATTACGATATTAGTTGAAATTGATCAAATACAAAACACGCTCAAACATAATGGACTCTAACCTTAAACATCTATTACGATGTGCAAATACCCGAATTGAGATCGATTTGCAAAAACTAAGTGAAAAAGCGGAGAAACATATATCGCACTAGTCAAATAAACATTTTTAATAATTTCATTTTTTTTATTCCGTTTATATTCATATATTTTTTATATTTCATTTTTAGCGTTATATATTTCTTTACGATGTGCGTTTAGTATCATCATCATTATTATTAAAGTATCTATGTTTGCTTGTAAGAATAATAGTAAACTTAAAAATAATAACAATAATAATAAAAATAATAGCAATAATAACCTCAACCCATGGTCTATCCCCCATCACGATGCTGCAACTCATGGCATAATTCTTTTTCCACCTGTAATTGTTTCGACATCTCCAGGTCTCATAGACAATCGCTCATTTCATGAGGTCTCATTATCCATGACGAATATCTGCTGTCAGATTTGAGTGACAGGTTGTTCTCATTAGTACAAAACACAAATTGCAAGTAATATAACCATACGCAACACAGATATTTTCTGCCAACTTTAAAGGATAAGTTGTTATTATGCACTTGTTAGAGAATATATATTCTTCTCATCTATGGAACGAAGTGCCACAACTCTTTAGGGAAAAAAATACTACACCAGTTTTAAAGAACACCTTTTACTTAGAGACAGCTTCGTAATTGGAGAAGCGTTTATTTGTAAAAAAAAAAAATCCAAATGATTATTCAATATTAGAAAAGTGTTGTAAATAAGATGGAGGAGACAGAACCTTTTATTCAACTTGTTGAGTTTTGAAATATGACTTGTGAAATGCTATCATGGAGAATAACAACGCCTTTTCGATTCACCAACTCTGACGCCGATGGTATCTGTTTCTGATGCACACTATCAATTGTTGACATTAACACAAGAACAATCTCAGAATAATCAATAATTATTCTGAGATTGTTCTTATAGCGTATGTTTGCAGTCTACGATAAAGAAAATAAAAAATTTTTGTGATGTTGACACTCATGAAAATACGAAACAAATAAGAAAAGCAATTTTTTAATTTATTAATAATTTATATTTGTTTATCAAATAATTATTTTCTTTTTAGTGCTGTTGAAATAATTAAGGTTTTATAACAACAATTATTTGAATTCGCACAAAAAAACTTTTACTCTTTATTTTTAGAACGTCAGTTCACTGCGAAAACGTCAATCGAAAGCATTAAATTATTCTGCAATTTTGTGATGTTTCTTTTTATTGCTGTTGACATAGGTAAAGTTTTGTGGCAACCATTATTTGAATTCGCGCGAAAAAATTTAACTTTTTAATTTTAGAACGTTAGTTGACAGGAGAAGAAGGCTGTTGAAACGTATTAAATTTTTCTGTTCTTTTCTGTTATTGTTCTTCTTGCTTTCTACATTCATTTGATCAGGCTATGCACGGACAGGTTTTAGTAAGGCAATAGAAAGATCATTTTCGCCTCCAACAATGGATTTATCAGAATAAAAAGTAAGTTATTCTTTGGTTTCTTCTTTTTACTTTTTAAATAATTTTGTTTCATCGAAATTCATTTGAATTCGGCATCGTAAACAACATGAAATATTTTTTGACGTAATAGGAAAAAAAAAAATTGGTGTATTAGAGAATAATTTTGGTGTAATTTTATAGTAACAGCGATTATTATCTTCGTCTAAATTATACATTTAAGCGAGTTAGTAAAACATAATTCCACATAATAGTTTGGCGATAAAGCGAATAAATTTGGCGTAAAAGCAATTTAGGAATAAAATCTTTGCAAAATAATGATATATTTTGGCGTTAAAGCTGTAATATTTGGTGTAAAAAGAAAACCATAATAGTAGAAATAGTTTTGCCATAATAGCGGAAAATTGGTGATAAAGCGAAATATTGGGGTAAAGTAAATTTAGGCATAATAGCGCTAAATTTTGGCGTAAAAGGTATAGCATCTGACGCATAAGTATTCAAGGATTAAAATTTTTTTAGTGATAAAAATTTGATGATAAAGCATTGTCTTTTCGCGTAAAAGCAATTTAAAAAACAAAATTCGCTTAGTGAAAAAAGTTGGCGATAAAACGAAATAGGTTGACAATAAAGCATTTCAAGGATTATAATTTTGGCAGGATAGTGATTACATTTGGCGTAAAAGCAGTAAACTTTGGCTTCTGAAAAGCACTTTCAGGAATAAACTTTGGCTTAAAAGCACTTTCAGGAATAAACTTTGACATAATAGCTGCTTGGCTACTAATGTTGGCGTAATAGCGATGAATTTTGGCGAAATAGAATTTTACAATGAGACTGAACTTTGGCAGCCATTTTGTTTGTTTACATGGCGATTTGACATCCAAGTGAAGGATTTTGGCGTAGTATCATTTCACAGTGAAAACTGGTGCTTTCGTTAATATGCTTACTTGGTGACTTGCCATCCTGGTGATGCATATGGTACAAAGGGTACATGATTCTATATTTTTATTAAAAAAAAAAATAACTGAACAAGTTCAGTTTGGCTATCATTAAAACCGATTAACTACAGATGAATTCTCTAAACCAGTGGTTCTTAAACTTTTTGAAGTCGGACCGCGTTTAAGAACCAACAAATAACTGCAGGCGCACTGCATCCACATTTCTTGAGAGAAATAAGCACCTGCTACTAACGTCTCTCAGTTTTATATCCAGATGATCTATTCCACAGATTACTACTTACAGACGGCGGAGTTTCAGAGTATGCAACGGATATTTTTTTACATTGAAAATCACATTGTCGCTAGAGCTCCTATTAGCAACCATGTACATCTCTTAGCGACTCTTGGCTCATTATGGATCTGGATGGCCCAGCGGCTAGAGCTCTCGCGCTCGGTACCACAGGTTCCGGTAATCGACGCTCTTTCGTAAGCAATATTAAATGCAACCGTAACTCGCCACCGGAATATCCAAAAGCCGTGGTGTGTTCATTCCTCAACAAGTGATCTATTTCTGCTGCTGTTGAGTATCACCCTTCCGGCGGAGAGAATCGTGCCAAAGGACGTCTCCCCAAAACATCCCACACATTTCCTATGGGGTTTAAATCAGGCCTTATGCTGGCCAATCCCTTCTATCCATATTTTCACTTTATAGAAACTTCACATCAGCACGCTGGCCTGGTGGCCAATTGGCTAGCGCTCTGGTCTTTGGTACCACAGGCTTCAGGTTCTTATCCTGGTGGTGACATGGATGTTTTGTGAGTGGTTCCGAATCCGCTTTAAACTGTAGTTCCCGGTCTGTTTAGCCTCGTGTGTACAAGATGACCGTAGAGCGACAAACCAGACAAAAACAAACTTGGCTCATTACTTCTTGCTTGTCGACATTTAAGTGCAGAAAGAAGGGAAAAAATGACCATTAAAAATTGATTTATTGAAATAAATGAAATATCATTTAATGATAGCTTTCAATAACCAATTATTAATAACAATGAATTCCTATGGAAACGCAAGAATGAAAATTTATGCATTTTTGCACACATTTTGTCTTAAATTGTTTACTTACATAATTTTGGATGAATAAGGCTTCAAAAGACTTTCTTATTGATATACTACTGTGCCCAAAAAGTAAGGCCAATTTTTTTTCAAAAACTCTTTATTTATTCTTCCTAATTTATTTCATCGCCTTCAAAGTAATCCCCTCTGGACACAATGCACTTATGCAAACTTTTTTTCCAATCTTCAACGCATGCTAAAAAGTCATCTGCAGGGATGTCCTTCAAAGCGCTCGTCGAATCTCTTCAATCGACTCAAAACGGTGTTCTCCGGAGTGGTCTTTTGAGTTTAGGGAATAGCCAGCAACAGGACAGTGCCAGCAACCAAAAAAAAAAAAAAAAAAATTGAAATTCCATAAGCCCTGGGAATTTTAAATTAAAAATGGGTCTTACTTTTTGGACACAATAGTAAATGAAAGATAATTTAATACTAACTTTCAATAACCTATTATTAATAACAATGAATTTCCATAGAAATGCAAGAATAAAAATTTCAACATTTTTGCTATAAATTGTTTACTTATGTAATTTTTGTCATTTAATAATAACGCTTCAAAAGAGTGGACCGCAAATTGCCTTGTTAAATAACAATAGGATGCGATCTAGCGATAAGAAAGATCTGGGTTCTCAAAATGTGTCGGGCTATGGGTGAAAAAAAAAATACTTTTAGGAACGGTCTGGTTAACTTTTGACTAGTGTGAAAAATAGTCGTTGATGAGAAAATTAGTGAATGGCGTGTTTTTCCCGGAACGGCTCAAGTTTTTTTTCGTTATGGAGTGAAAAACAAAATCATTACAAATAATAATAGATCTTGTGAACAAGTCGCTTAAATTCGAAATATCCATTTTGTCCGAGCCTATTTCGTTATTAAAAAAAATCGTTTTCACCTTTTTACGCTTCGTTTGCTGCGAACAGTTTAAAGATTGGAACACCAGTGTGGAATGAATGAAATGTCACTACACGTTTCTCAGAGCTAAGGAAGGAAATTTCTAATGAACTCAAAAACAATTTTTAACTTTTAATTTAAAAAAAAATAAAAAATTTCAACTTATCATGTGTGAACATTTGAGAAGGGATGAATAAACTCAGGAACATGCCAATGTTTAATAATGCACGAAATATAGGAAGCAATGGATTGGGATACTACAAGAAATGGCCAAATTCAATAACCACATGAATATAGCAATGTTGAACAGATCGAGAACTTCATGGTGAATGAATTGTTCAGGAATCTCTACAAGAATATACAGAAGTAAGATAAATGTCGTCGTAAATGAAGAAAAAAGTATTCCAAATTCTACAAGAAACGTTATCACATTCAATAGTCAAAAGAATATATCAAAGTTTGAAAATTCAAGTTGTAAATGAAGAAGGAAGTATTCCAAATACAATAAGAAGCACTGTACAGCTCAATAGACACGGGAAAAGGCCAAAAGGGATAAATGTGAAACTTCAAGAAGAAGGAATTGATCAAAGCACTATGAGCCATTGCAGATATTAATGTTTAAAATCCCAACCCAAAACATGAAAAGTGATTCAAAACCCTATTACAAAACATTTCAATCAAAAGAAATCTCCAGAAAATTCCTTAAGACTAACGTTATTCATGAATCATTTCAAGAGTTAAGGGGCCCAAAGTACCATTTTCTGCCAAATTTTATATGGATATTTATTTGCTTGGCCTTCATTTTCGGATAACGTTACGGACCCTTAACCAGGACAACATCATGTTCACACATGATAATAAATAAAGCTCCTGCTATCAAGTATAAATATATACTATTTTTAAAGGTAATTATTAATGCTATTATTGATATACTATAATTAATTACTAGTGTTAATTATTAATTATTACTATTAAATTGCATTGGGTAAAACTTTAACAACAACAGTCCTTTTTCCCTATATCTCCTTCAAGAAACTACGGCCTGGTGGTCAAGTAGCAAGCTCTCTGGCGTTTGGTGCTCAAGTTCGAATCCTGACTGTCGTAGGGATGTTTGGATGAGTGGATCGGAATCCACTTTAAACTGTAGGTCCCGGTCTGTTTAGCCCAAAGCTTACACAAAATGACCGTAGAGCGACAAACCAAAGCAAACCTCAAGAAACTGCTTCCTTATGGGCAATTGGCTAGAGCTCTAGCGTTTGGTACAACAAGCTTCAGGTTCGAATCCTGGCGGTGGTATGGTTGTTTTGTGAGTAGTTCAGAATCTAGTTTAAACTGTATATCCCGGTCTGTTTAGCCCAAAGTTTACACAAAATGACCGTAGAGCGACAAACAAACCAAACCTCAAGAAACTGCTGCCTGATGAGCAATTGGCTAGCGGTCTGGGTTTTGGTGCTTCAGGGGCGAATCTTGGCGGTGACAGGGATGTTTATTAATTGTTCGGAATTCCTTTTAAACTATAGGTCGAGCGACAAAACAAACCAAACCTCAAGAAACTATCTGAGAATCATGAAATGTTCACCCCTAACAAGTAAGGGTGGAAGTGATGTTCTCTCTAAAGTAACCAGAGTTTTTTTTTCTCTAGTTTTGATATTTCCGTAGGAGCTCCAGTTTCACAAGGAGTGGCAGTGAGAATTAGGAGTTGGGAAGTGCATTACCGAAAGAATGTGAGATCCTTAATTAAGATTGAATCTTTCATACAAAGTGGTTAATCGTCATGAAAATACTGAAAGGTGCGCAATAACAATCTGTAAAAAAAAACAGAAAATTTGAGGCAACAACACACGACTCGAACGGACACCTCGCTATTGAAATTGAAAATTTGCAATGAGAACTGTCACTCATGATTTTCTTTTGTTCTAATGCAGCTGGCAAACACTTGGTTGTCTTGGATGCTTAAGGTAAGCGCTGCACCGACGTTACTCACTTAGCACTACCCAGGAGTTGCGTGTAGCTTGAAGAGAAGCGACGGACGCGGAGTAACACTACCCCCGCAACGCTCCACGATCATGTTAGACCGGGTCCTGCGGTTTAAAGTGGATTCCGAACCACTGCAAACATCCATACCATCGCCGCGAATCTAACCCGAAACCTATGGCACCGAACGCTAGCCATCCGGCCATCATGCCTCCTGCAGAACTTATTCATGATAAAGATCTACGAACCCCAGTTGCATTATTTTACAAAAAAATGTTGGAACTTCATTATTACAATATTGTTAAATATGTTTTTCAAATCAATTAGTCGGATGAAAAGATACCAAGAATTGGTAATTGAAAATATAAAGCAAGCCACAAGTATAAAGAAAAGGTTGATATGATCGAAATGCAGTGAAGACAGAATTCTCACCAGAAGATCTAATTTCAGTTATTAACCAAGAAAGTAGGGGGCCTGAAGGGCCGAGTGGCTGGCGCTCGGTACCACAGGTTTCGGGTTCGAGTCCCGGCGATGCCATGGATGTTTGTAGTGGTTCGGAATCCACTTTAAACCGTAGGTCCCGGTCTAACACGATCGTAAAGCGTTATGGAGAGTGATATATTAAAAAATAAGGAGAAACTAACTGTTCATATATATAGTGATTAGGGGATTATAGTCCTTGTTGCTTCACATCCCCATATACTACTTCATTCATCATCATTCATCCAACAAAGTAAATTTGCTGTATCAGCGGAAAGAACCTGACAAGATAGATGAAAATATTGGATACAAATTATGCAATAAAGTTTTGAAGGACAAAGTGAACAAACTCGGAGGCATCTTAAACCATATTTTAAATAGGCCGTAAACAGTAAAATTCAAGGAGATGTGGAATTAGAAATTCCACATTTATCAACAAATCCTAATCTTTTGAATTTCTCAAGCATCTTAGAAGAAGAAAAAATTCATTGAAAAATGAAAAAAATTCATTGACTTCCTGATCAAATAGAAGAATTAAAGAGTGTTTTATGGAAATTTACATTTCATTTTCAGAAAATTTTTAATGTTTTGGTTTCCGATTTAGAAGTTTTTGGGTTTATAACAGACACCGCAAAGCCCAACTAGTGAAGAAACAACTTCATGTTTCTCATGATCTATTAACTTAAGGTATGTTTCGTTTTTTATCGCACTGTTGTTTTTTTGTATATAATAACTATTTTAACATATTTCTCAGAAATTTGTGCACACTGCGCTTATAATTGTTTATAAGATTTTAAATGCGACCCGACCTCAAAAAGTTTGAGAATCCCTGGTATAGGGTGTTGCAGTTAGTGTTTGTTGCAGAGTATTTGTTTACATCTGAGAATGTATCTGTTTTGTATGCCTTTCAATGTCTGTAATGTTAAAGCGTTCATCGCTATTTTTACTGTTGTTGTATTTGTCTAAATAATTGGTGGCCAATTCGCCGTATGCGGCCCGCCTTGAAAAGTTTTTCGGCCAGGAGATGTATCACACTTTTACAAAATATATTTATTTTATAATATACAAAGTAGTGAAAATCAATGTATTCAAAAAATACACTATGGGTGCATCCATATGATCCAATTTGAGAAATCTGGCACAAAAAGTTGTTAGCGCTTTTGGTTCCACTTACACCTGCGAATCGTTTTTTTTTCGAAAATTAAGTGGACCCAACACAAAACACTCTCAAACATAAGGGACGCTAATCTGCAGTGCTCATTACGATGTGCAAATATTCAAATTGAGATCGATTTGCAAAAGCTAAGTGACAGAGTGGAGAAACACATATCGCATTAGTCAAATAAAAGTTTTTTAATAATTTCATTATTTTTATTTCATTCATATTTATATTTCCTATTTAGTGTTGTATATTTCTTTACAATGTGAGTTTAGTATCATTATTATTATGTTAGCTATGTTTACATGTAAGAATAACAGTAAACACAAAAATAATAACTCATCATGTTTCCATTTTTCCATCCAAAAAATGTCTAGAGTGGGTCTAAATCTAACTTGGGGATATATAATTTTATAAGCGACCCCCTGAGTTGTGATGCATTTTCAAAGTGGCCCGCGACACCATTTGGGCTGGCCACGCCTGCTCTGCATCTTTGTATATCACAAATAAATCACAGCATTCTTCCTGGTGTAGATTCCCTCTTATTGGTTTAGATATGTGTCTACAAAATGATAGTCTGCAATAGTTGTATCTCGTCTCAGAACTTAAAGCCGTGTTCAGACAGAAAACGAGACGAGCGAGTCGCTCTCTCTCCGAGTGTAGTCTCCATCTGAAACAAGCAGAGCTCGAAAAAAAAAAAAAACGATTGTGGTTTAAGCTCAGCTTGACGGTTGATTCACTCCGAGGGTTCTGTTCACACTGAGATAAATCGGCTTATAATTGGTCCTGGGGAATGACTCGCTTGTCTCGTTATCTCATCTGAAAGCGGCTTAAAGCGTTTCCAATGCACAGCAGCCCTGCTCTCATACTTTTTTACAGAAGCCTGGTGGCCAATTTGTTAGCGCTCTGTCCTTTGGTATCCCAGGCTTCAGGTTCGAATCCGGACGGTGGCATGGATGTTTGTTGGTGGTTCGGAATCCACTTAAAACAGTAGGTCCTTATCTGTTTAGCCCTCGTATGTACAAGATGATCGTAGAACGACAAACCGAACCAAACCAAACCATACTTTTTTACATAATGACAGTCGAAATCAACGTACATGGTGGCTTTTTGAGAGTTTCATAGGACTTCATATTGACACTGAGTAATCGTTTGGCTAGGAAGGTGGATACCTTTCGGTAAATCAGCTTCGGCTGATTTTTTCGGTGACTTCCTTGTTGCCAAAATTTTGTGTCATTCATTAGTTTACTTCATTGGCTAGTCTGATGCCTGATGGCCGAATGGCTAGCGCTCTGGTGTTCGGTACCACAGGTTTCGGGTTCGAGTCCCGGTGGTGCCATGGATGTTTGCAGTGGTTCGGAATCCATTTTAAGCCGCAGGTTCCTGTCTCATAGGACAATAGAGCGTCACAGAGCCCAATCAGTCTTCTCATCCACGTTATTTCCAGACTGTAAAGGGGCAACTGAGCTCGAGGCACAGTGATGTGGTGTGGTGTGATGTTGTAGCTTACTAGTGAAAACCTGTTGGCTTTTTGCAGGTATAATTCCCTTGTTGTTTTGAAATTATTTACTGACCTCGAAACTGTCTTTTGCGCCCTGTAAGCATTTCAGACGAAATTCTTTTATTTCGCATCATCACTACTTTCGTCCTTCTGCAAGAATGTATGTTGATACACGGTGAAATGGGGCCTGATGGCCGAGTGGCTAGAGCTCTGACATTCGATACCACAGGTTTCGGGATCGAGTCCCGACGGTGCCATGGATGTTTGTAGTGGTTCGGAATCAACTTTAAACCGTAAGTCCCGGTCTCATACGACTGTAAGGACGTCACGGAGCTCAGTCAGACTTCTATCTCACCCACATCCTTCCCAAACTGTACAGGGACAACTCAGCTATAGGGACAGTGGTGTGGTGTCGTGTAGTAGTAGTAATACACGGTGAAAACAACTAATGGACTCATCTCTGGGACAATGGCCACTGAGACAGATGGGTGTCGGGAAATTGAAAAATAAAAATATTTTTTCTAGCCAATACTCTACATTTCACGTTAATTTAAAAAATTTAGAATTTTTTTTGCATGCATCATTAAACCTTTTATGTTTATTTATAATAAGAACAACCTACCGAAGGCCGATAAAATTGGGGATATTGTTTACCAGTGGGACTTTTAGGAGTAACAATCCCGTATTTGCGTGTTGTATAAATGAAACCTTGTAAACTCTCTTTAGTTTGAATTCATGAAATGCATGGTTATTCAAGCAGTCGATCAGCGTGTTTCTCATAATAAATGGCGCTCCCGTTGATAGTATACTACTTGCAGTCTCATAGGTTGCAAAGGAAATCTTTTTCAACCTTGAAAATCACATTGACGTTAGCGCTCCTAGTAGCCAACCGTGGAAGGGACAGCTTCCAGTTTATCGGAAACCTTATTTGGCGCATTATTGCTATTTGGCGAGTTTTATGTGAAGAAAGAAGAAAAAGCAGCAACGTGAAAGGTCAGTTGTTCGTAATGAAACCAGTCTTTGAATGGAAAAACTGAAAAGGAAAAGAGTAACTAAATTTATTTTTATATATGGACACATATTTCTCTGTAATACCACAGGGAGCACCCAGAAATCTGCTAGGGCACAGCTTTTGAGAGCCATTGGTCTATGCATTGGTGTGTAATATGAGCACCCCATTGTCCGTTCCTTGTATATAAAAATTTAAAATGTGCTTCTCCATTTTGAGCATCCTTATCAAAATGATCGAAGTTAATAGGGATAATATATGATTGATAGGGAAATTGATATAGGATTAGATGATAGGGAAATTGATGATATAGGATTGAACAAATAGAAATTCTATATAGGGAAATTGATATAGGGTTTCTAAAATGTTTGACGAGTATACTTACTAGAAGTAGAAAAATTTTTGTTGGCTAACAATTTTTTTTCATAATTCAAGGTGATTATAATTGAAGTCCTTTCAAAATGCTGTAAAAAAAAAGAAACCACTCGTCATAATGAGCTCACATTTTAACTGAAGATTCATGAAGAAGGGGGAAACGGTACTGCATCAAAAAAAGTTCCAAAGTTTATTAATAGATGCCCTGTAACATGTCCTAAAGAACGTGAATTCGGCTGCCGGTGATATTTTGAATCGAAATGACAACGTATTTAGCATGAGTTGCACATTAAATTAACTGTAGTGTACAACGTGCTGGATTATTTCGGTTTTTTAGACGGAAAAGATGACTTCCAAGTCATTTAACAACCGTGACATTGTGAGTGGAAAGCTCATCCACCACGACAAGGTCATGCCACATTGGACGGGAAAAATCGGGGGAACTTTTTTTTTTGATGCCATACCGTTTCCCCCAAATATCTGCTGTACAAATGTGAACTCATTATGAAGAGTGCTTTTTTTTTACAGCATTTTGTAACTGGGACTTTTAATTATAACCACCCCTGTATATTAGAGAAAATTTAATCAAAAGTTTCATTTCGTTTTTTAATAAAAGACAAATTATTTCAGGAGTCTAATCACCTAAATCTTATTTTTTTTTTTCAAATTATTCTTGAGTCCAATTAGCTAAATAGTAATAATAATAAAAATGGAAGAATTATAATCTTTATGTGGGTTTTATGATCTTTCAAAAAAACTTTTTTAATGGATGTGTTGATAAAACAGGATCCGAATCTCTGTTTAATTTGCTTTGGGAAAATGCACAACATGTTTTAACGACTGATAAGCGATTCAAGGTTACACTCGGCTACAAAGGTTGGATTTCCACGAAAATAATAAGACGTGTTTTTGCTCGTCATTATTATTTCTTTATATTTTCATTGACCATTATGAAAGCGCTTGCTGGACAAAGATGTTATCTTCCTCCACATGCACTTCTGAAAGTAAGCTCACATTACGTGATATCTGAATCTTATCACATAGATGAAACAAAACAAAAAATTCAATCCACATTAACATGTTTTTATCCTTGAATGAAATAAAGAGTTGTTACTTCCTTCAGTTACGTAAATCATCTTCGCATATCTTATCTTAGGAAGTCAAAACACATGTGTCGGGTGATAAGAACTTATCCCATTTTAAAAGGGTTTGAGATGTGGGATAAAAAGACTTCACCTCGCTTACCCTGAGCTCTGGACTATTTCTGAATGTCCATGGAATGGAGAGGGTCCAGAATTTTCTCACAAAAAAAAATCCAAGGTTTCTAAAGAAAGATGTCTGGCCATTGGAGTTCAGTATTTGTAAACAAATTAGGCTTTTTAATAAAAATGAAAATAAAGTACCAGAACTTTGGTTCTGAGATCGGGTTTTTTTTTTTTTTTTTTTTCATGGGGGAACTAATCCTTACTTTTCAGTTTTCCTCATACGGATCCCACACGTACAGCATATCGTTGTAATTATATCTCTCTATAAGGGCCTGAATGGCCGAGTGAAAAAAAAATCGCTCTGGCGCTCGGTACCACAGTTTTCGGGTTCGAGTCCAGGCGGTGCCATAGATGTCTGTAGTGGTTCGGAATCCACTGTAAACCGTAGGTCCTGGCCAAATAGGATCGTTGAGCGTTGCGGATGTATTGTTACTCCGCGTTCATAGCTTATCTTCAAGCTACACGCACCTCTTGGGTAGTGCTCAGTGAGTAACGTTGGTGCAGCGCTTGCCTTAAGGCATCGAGGACAATTGTCTAAGTGTTTGCCAGCTGCATTAGAACAAAAAAAGATATCTTTCTACAATAGTTTTTTGGCAACGACAACGGGTCCCTAATTGTACCGAATTTAAACTTAAATTCTTTTAACTTTAATTTCAATTTTTATTTTTTATGTTACTTTTAATTTATTTTTTAGTATTTAATTTTAGAGTACCAAATATTAAATTTTTTTTAAACGTCTTGTATCTGATACTAACATTAAGCAACCAAAATTGTAAATTATATCTTTGAATGAAGACGAGGAGGTTAAGGGGTCTGTCCCCATGGGTACTCCAATTAGGGTTAGTTGCCTATTAGGGCTTCAAGTAGTAAATAATTTATTACCCATAAAAGAAGTAATATAAAAATATTTTTTTAAAGTCAATTCCTACTTTTTTCACACTTTATTGTAGTAAGTCTTTTATAAATAATTTTCATTCATTTTTTTAAGTTTATTAAGCTGATTAATCTAAATCTTAAATCTAAAAAAAAAACTAAAATGAATGAATTAAATTGAATTACTGAAGTAATATTTGAAAAAACTGTATTAACATCCAGTGCCATCCACTACATGTTTTAAAAAATGCATGTGAACTCGAGTGGATGAATAAGAAGTATTTTATGAACGATTGAAAATGTGAACAAGATATATATAGGGAGAGTGTGAGCTAATAGGAGGAATTGAAAAAGTGGTGTTGATTTGGGAAGCTAGGTTTTTCGTGTCCTTGACCACATTCAATTTTGGACCTTTTCACTGATATCTGTAATTTTTTTAAAATTTCTTTCGCGAGCTTTTTTATACCTAGTATTTACTCAATTTCTTTTTTATGCATACTATTTATTTACAAAATAATTTAATCAATATTAAATAATTTTAATAACAAATATAATTCAGAAGAAATAGGTAAAATTGTTCTTAAAGATCATCTGGCGAAAGCAAAAGACAATTTTATCGTTTGGAATTCTTCTTTTGGGCCTGAATGGCCGAGTGGCTAGCGCTCTGGCGCTCGGTACTACAGGTTCGAGTACCGGCGGTGCCATGGTTGTTTGTAGTGGTTCGGAATCCACTTTAAAAAGTAAGTCCCGGTCTAATAGGAGCGTTGCGGGGGCATTGTGACTCAGCGTCCGTGGCTTATCTTCCAGTTACACGCGTCCCCTGGGTAATGCAAAGTGAGTACGTCTGTGCAGCACTTGCTTTAAGGCATCCGAGATCAAGCTGTCTGTGTTTGCCAGCTGCATTAGAAAGAAAAAAAAATTCTTCTTTTTATTATTATTATTGAAAATGGTTGTGAAGCATCTTGTTTTCATACTACATTCTAAATTTTATGGGTCAACTGTATATTGACCCAGCCGATTACGATTATTTTCTAATTTAGTTTCTGAAATTTTATAGTACAGAAAAAGGAATGATGAAAACAGTATGTGTTTAGGCCCCCTGGTTTTTATCTGGAATGTTACTTAAACTCTATCTAACAATTATACAAATACAAATTGTGTTTTAATTTTAACCTTTTTTAATGTGTATTTTGAGGGTTAATAAATAATTTTATTTTTGATTCATATTTCCTATTTTTCCATGTTTCAAGTTTCTATATATCCTATTACATACGTTATGACTTTACTTTCTATTATGACTTTTTACATGACTTTGTTACATGTTCAAACCAGAGGTAAGAGTCTGTATCGGGGGGGCATTTTTGAGTGTGTCTGAGCCAAGTGTCGGTATAAAATTCCGATTCTCGATCCTTTGATAAAAATAATTTTTATTTTTTCCAGATTTCTTGGAATGAATGTTAAAATGAATTATTAAGGTGGCCGTTTCATGATGTCTTTCAGGGACAGAAAAGGTAGTTGCAGTTTTATCAGCATATCAAGTAAATGTTGAGACTTTCACAGTACTGAGGCTTATAGAAAACTACTTTGATTCTACCTTGAAAGAAATTGTTATAGGGGCTATTCTTTTATTAAGAGCTATAAGAGTGGATGTGTTACATATACAACATCTTTGTGGTTAAAATGTACGATTTTATTTCGCTTATCTGAAGCTGTTCTATAATACTCTGGCACTTGTTAATTGAATACAGTCATTTTTTTTTGTTCTAATGCAGCTGGCAAACACTTAGACAGCTTGGTCTTTGATGTCTTAAGGCAAGCGCTGCACAGACGTTACTCACTTTGCACTACCTAGGGGGTGCGTGTAACTTGAAGATAAGCCACGGACGCGGAGTCACAATGCCACCCGCAACGCTCTACGATCCTATTAGGACCGGGACCTACGGTTTAAAGTGGATTCCGAACCACTACAAACATCCATGGCACCGCCGGGACTCGAACCCGAAACCTGGGGTACCGAGCGCCAGGGCGTCAGCCACTCGGCAATTCAGGCCCCACTGTTAATTTTATAGGACACATATTTTTTGTAAAACTTAGAGTACAAGAATGTTTATAAGGGAGTGCAAGCAAACACTACACATTTAAAGCTGTAAAAAAAATTTGTTTTACAGAAGCTGTCTCTATGGATGCTTTTACTCATATGATTATTAAGTCCTTAAATTTATTTCACACAATTTTCTAAAACTCATTAATAAATATTGTATCGTAAAATGCCGACTCTTACTCCACTTCCTGACTCCTTAGAGTCAAGGCGGTGTGCTAAAGTCAAATCAAATTGGCTAGCGCTCTGGCCTTTGGTACCGCAGGCTCCATGTTCGAGTCCTGGAGGGGCATGAATGTTTGTGAGGGGTTCGGAATCCACTTTAAAGTGTAGGTTCTGGTCTGTTTAGTTCTCGTGTGCACAAAATGACCGTAGAACGACAAACGAAACCTTAGAGTCGAGAGGTAGAAGTTAAAAGTCAGAAATAAAACTTTCGCCTCAGGAATCTGTCGGAGTCTGAAATTTTTTTGTTCAGCTTCCCACCCTCCTGGTTCGAACTGCAATGTTTACATATCGGAAAGTGAAAAAATTTACTTCATGATCATCCTTGGAAATCCAGAGAAAACATTCTTAAGGGTCTTTAAGCCTGTCTAATAATGACAAAGGAAAGCTACACTAATAACAAAATACACGTAAACGAATTCTATTTAGGTGGGGATGAAAATGAAAAAGAAATCATTCCTCTCTTAATAATCCGACAGATTTCATGCAACTGCCGCTGCAGCAATCCTTTTTTTTTTCAGTGGTACTTGATGGTATAGCAAGAAAAATGAAATTACAAATATTTAATTTTATTAATGTCGGTTTATCTACTGACTCAAAACATTTCAAAACATAATATTGCTAAATATAATCAAAACAAGAGCCTGAATAGCTGAGTGGCTAGTGCTCTGGCGTTCGGTACTACAGGTTTCGGGTTCGAGTCCCTGCGGTGCCATGGATGTCTGTAGTGGTTCGGAATCCACTTTAAACCGTAGGTCCCGGTCTAATAGGATCGTAGAGAGTTGCGGGGGCATTGTTACTCCGCGTCCATGGCTTATCTTCAAGTTACACGTGCCCCCTGGTTAATGCAAAGTGAGTGACGTCTGTTCAGCGCTTGCCTTAAGGCATCCAAGACCAAGCTGTCTAAGAGTTTGCCAGCTGCATTGGTACAAAAAAAAATGACAGTATTCAATTAACAAGTGCCAGAGTATTATAGAACAGCTTCAGATAAGCGAAATAAAATCGTACTTTTTAACCACAAAGATGTTGTATATGTAACACATCCACTCTTATTAGTTCTTAATAAAAGAATAGCCCTTATAACAATTTCTTTCCAGCTAGAATCAAAATAGTTTTCGATAAGCCTCAGTATTGTGAAAGTCTCTACATTTACTTGATATGCTGGAAAAACTGGCTTATCTTCCAATTACACGTGCCCCCTGGTTAATGCAAAGTGAGTGACGTCTGTTCAGCGCTTGCCTTAAGGCATCCAAGACCAAGCTGTCTAGGTGTTTGCCAGCTGCATTAGAAAGAAAAAAAATAATCAAAACAATGGATTACATAATTTTCTTTATTTTTATATAATATGTAATATTCAGTGTATTTCAATCTTAGAGTAGTCATAAAACAGAGCGTGTGCCTCTATTTTAAAGGAACAAACAATTGTATCAAATATCTCCTGTCTATTTCGTATTAGAGTTGGCGCTGCATCATCGCTTACCTCGTCTTCCCATTTGTTTGGAGAACGTAAACACGTTATGACGCGATTCTGAGCATTCCGAGATATTCTTCACATTTACTTAAACTATATGCTGGCCTGAATGGCCGAGTGGCTAGCGCCCTGGCGCTCGGTAATACAAGTTTCGGGTTAGAGTCCCGGCGGTGCCATGGATGTTTGGAGTGATTCGGAATCCACTTTAAGCAGTAGGTCCGGTCCTAACAGGCTATTGGAGCGTTGCGGGGGCATTGATACTCCGCGTCCGTGGCTTATCTTGAAGTTACACGCGCCCCCCTGGGTTATGCAAAGTGAGTAACGTCTGTGCAGCGCTTGTCTTAAGGCATCCAAGACCAAGCTGTCTAAGTGTTTGCCAGCTACATTAGAAAGAAAAAAAAAACTTATGCTCACTAAGCATAAAGACAGAAAATAAGTCCTTTCTTTTGAAAATCAATTTCCATTTCCAAACTCGGCTGGCCTCATCTAAAATTGCATATCCCCCTATTAGATTTAGACCCACTGTAGACATTTTTTTTGGAATGAAAAATGGAAACAGAATGAGTTATTATTGTTGTGTTTTACTATTGTTCTTACATGTGAACGTAGATAATATAGTAGTAATGATACTAAACGCGCATTGTAAAGAAATAGAGAACACTAAAAATGAAATATAGAAAATATTTATTTTACTAGTGCGATATTTGTTTCTCCACTCTGCGAACTCATAACTGTAAATTCATCAATAAAACAGGCAAAATATGTTATAAATATCTACATATATATATCATCTATATCGCAAGAGTATTATTTTAAAATTGAAACATGACAAGTTATTATTTTTTGTGCCTATATTATTCTTGCGTGTAAAAGTAGATAATATAATGATAATGATACTAAACGCCCACTGTAGGGAAATATATAAACACTAAAAATGAAATATAAAAAATATATAAATATATACGAAAAAAAATTGAAGGGGAATCAAAATGAAATATAGGGATGGTCACTGAGGTCACTTGAAGTGAAACATAGATCCTGTCATGTTAGATGTTCCAAGATACGCAGGCATCATGAGTTCCTAACTCTTAACTGTCAACTCATCCATAAAACAGGCCCTATCTGTCCTATATTCGCAAGAATATGATTTTAAAATCAAAGTTAGTTTTTTTTCTCATAATTTCGCCAGTTCAGTTTTGAATATAGGGATGCACACATAGTGTATTTTGTCAATACATTGGTTTCCACTACTTTGGGCCATTATGAAATAAATATATTTTGTGAAAGTGTCATGCATATCTCGGGCCGGAAAAACGTTTCAGTCCGCGGGCTTCGAGTTGGCCAGCCCTGACTTAGATAAACAATCCAAGAGAGTTTTTTCTAAGTCTCGGTGTTGAGAAAGGCCTCCCGCCACTGACTCGGTTTGCTGCTGAAGTGCTTGGCAGTGGAGTGCTTGGCAGGATGCAATTGATTTGCCTCATGGACATCCTAACATTGATTCTTAGAATTTTGAAGAAATAAAAATGATTTTTATATCTTTTGAGTCGGGCTTTTAGGTCGATCCCGACTCTTTCAAAAAGACTCTCCTCCAGACTCCAATTGCCCATGTGCGCGGCCTGGTGGCCCAAGTGGCTAGCGCTCTGGTCTTTGATATCCCAGGCTTTAGGTTCGAATCCTGGCGGTTTCATGGATTTTGTTGGTGGTTCGGAATCCACGTTAAGCTGTAGGTCCCGGTCTGTTTAGCCCTCGTGCGCACAAGATGACCGTAGAGCGACAAACCAAACCAAACCAATTGACCATGTTTGGTTCAATTAATTGGCGACATGACGTTTCACATCATTAACAACATATCATTTTTTTCAACAGAATGCATCGCAGTTAAATTTTTTTATTAATATTTCATAAGGATATTAATTAATATAATTAATATTTAATATAATTTGAATATTATCCTTCGTCTTCACATACGTGTGAAAATAATATCAGATTTACAATTTTTTTCCCTTCCATTTCAGGAAGAGTTGATGCGAAAATAAATGATCCCTATTACATTTCAAGCATCAACTGATATTGTAATTACAATAGAAAATTGGGGGCTAACCCGCGGCCCGCCTAGAACATTGTTTCGGGCCGTGAGATTTATCACACTTTTATATAAAATATATTTATTTTACAATGGCCAAAATAGTGAAAACCAATGTATTAAAAACATAAATTATGTATGCTTCCCTATATTCCTAATTAAATTATATTCTACGAACTCATGATGGGCGAGCACATCTATTTGCAAAAGATAAGTGAAAGAGAGGATAAACACATATCGCACTAAACAAATAAATATTTTTTAATGATTTCATTTTTTTTTCGTTTATATTTATATATTTTTTATACTTCATTATGAGTGTTATATATTTCTTTTTTTTCTGCGTTTAGTATCATTGTAATTATATTATCTATGTTTACATGTAAGAATAATAGTAAAAACAATAATACTAATAACTCATTTTGTTTCAATTTTTCCCTCCAAAAAAATGCCTATAGTGGGTCTAAATCTAACAGGGGGATATATAATCTTAGATGCGGTCCGCAGAGTTAGGATGCCTTCTGAAGTGGCCCGCAAGATCATTTGGGTTGGCCATCCCTGTTATAGAAGGAAAATATCGGAATTTATTACAAATGGAGTTTTTCAAATCCTTCTACCTGAAATAGATCATTCAATAGAATTATCTGAATCTTCCTGAAGATACATTCTATTGAAATGATATTTCATTTCTCACGCTATCCACGTTGCGTATTGGATGAATTGAGTAACTCACAGAAAAACGCTCGTGTTACAAAAAATAGCAGGTTTCGAATCGATGCAAACAAGCACCCTCATTTGCCCAAAAATGGTTTCAAAGTGGTCAGGAATTTCGTTCGATTGTTTCGCAACGAGACGGGTTTAAAAATTCCGATAATGTTTCTCAGGATTCTCCTCCGATTTCCTTTTTCCTCTTGTTTTCTTCGTGCGCACACGAGGTTTTGTGTTTCAAAACAAACGGTGGCGTCACGGCGAATCTCCTTCAGATAAAAGAGGTTGCAAAAGACTTCTTCCCACGAATTCCAAACGAGCTAAACAAGCAGCGGCATTTGTAATAATAAAAAATAAAAAAATAGCGTCGCCGACAGAACGTTGAACTGGTTCGTTTGTTGACGGGTAAACGAACTAGTACTATCGCTTTTTTTTTTTTTTTTAAGGAACGCCATAAACAATTCAGATTTGGTTTGCTTTGTCGCTCTACGGTCGTCTGGTGCACACGAGGGCAAAACAGACCGGGGCCTACAGCTTAATCCTTAGACCTGGATTCCGAACCACTCACAAACATCCACGCCACTGTCGGGATTCGAATATGAAGCCTGTGGTACCAAAGGCTGGCCTGGAGACCAAATGATGAGCCAGTCCATTTGATCAAAGACCAAATTGTGTACTATCTATGGACCTGCGAACAGTAAATAAGGAAAAAGTACCGATTTGATACAGTTGCCCATTATTACAGATCAAAATTTTGCTCCCAGACCTTGCACCCAGTTTGAAAATGCAGTTTACGATTTACTAAATGTTCAACCAGTTCAGAACTAGGGATTTTAACTACCATGAGGTGAAATTCTATGTTGAAAGTCTAAAAAAATAGTTTTACACTAAGAAAGTTGCCTACAGGTAATTATCAAAATAATGGAAACTCCTGTGAATTGGCCATCAGGCTGCACAACTCACAGAAGTGCGATGAGAGGAAGACGTCACCTTGCGGGAGAGGGGGGAGTTAGAGGTATAACTGCCCAGTTATACCTATATCTGTAAGGTATAACGAGTTTGACAAGCCACGTGAGATGCATTATCGCCACTGCACCGGGGCAGCTAGCGGAGGATTCGAACTCCTTGCTAATAGCGCCCATTTATACTTGTAGAATATATGGGTATTATTTTAGGGAGCGGGCTTTCTTCAAGTCCTTGACCACTTTCAATTTTAAACATTTTCTATGAGATCCGTAAAGTTTTTGAAATTTCTTTTAAATACTATTCTTACCTCGTATAAGCAAATAGAGAGTACGGAGATGTCTTTAAAGTGGGCGCAAATACTTCACCTTTAAAGTTGTAAAAAAGGCTTTGTTGATTGTGTTTTAAACTGCTTTTATAGATACGAGTTCATTAAAAATTATTGAATTTATTTTATATATTTTTTTTATCAATCCATTCGTAAAAATGAAGGTAAAGCATGAATGAAAGCAAAAATGAAGGTAAAGGTACAGAAAATGAAGGTAAAGCATCAGATAAAATCAAAAAGAAATGAAAGAGGGTACCGTTATCATGCATTATTACTGTGCCCAAGAAGTAAGATGAATTATTTCCTTTTTCAAAAACTTTTTATTTATTCTGCCAAATGTATTTCATCGCCTTCAAAGTAATCCCTTCCGGACACAACGCACTAATGCCAATGTTTTTTTCCAATTCTCAATGCATGCTAAAAAGTCATCGGCAGGGATGGCCTTCAATGCGCGCGACGATTCACGCTGAATCTCTTCAATCGACTCAAAACGGTATCCCAGGTGGGGTCTTTTGAGTTTAGGGAATAGCCAGAAGTAGCACGATGTGAATAAGGTGGTTGTGGAACGATATGGGTTTCATTTTTGGCAAAAAAGTGTCTGATGTGGCGTATTCAGTGGTTTTGGTACCAATCGAGATTTGACGCCCAAAATGGAATGGGACGATCCTTTTGAAATGCCAACATCCTCAGCAAGGTCTCTCATTGTAAATCGATGGTTTGCAAGCACCCAATCTTTAATTTTTTGACGTGAGCTTCGTCGGTTGAGGTGGAAGGTCGACCAGAGGGCTCTTTCGTCTTTAACACGTTCTCTACCTTTTTTGAACTGTTTCTATCACTTGTAAACATTTCTTTCCGATATAAGAATGCTCGCCGAATGCCTTCTGCAACATTCTGTACGTTTCCACAAACAAAATTGAATGCAAGTTCTTTGCTCAATTAGTTCAGACATTTCGAAAATTGCCGGAATCAGTTTTAGTGTCTCCCAAACCCAAGCGTAACTCTAACACTAATGAATATTTTGACGTGAAATTTCACACAGATGTCGAGAACAATGCCAGCAACTTAGAATAGAAAAAAAATTGAAATTCCATAAGCCCCGAGAATTTTAAATCGTAAATTTGTTTTACTTTTTGGACACAGTAGTATGATCATGCCTGCATGCATGAATTTCAATTAGACATCTTCCTATCCGCAAGCGAAGTTCGCAACATTTTAAAGATATAAGTATTCTAAGAAACAATTTCACCCCGAAGCCATGCATCATATTTGTTTTGCAAATTAAAGAATCCTCTTCATTTTTGAGCATAAATGTCACTCAATAGGATTTTTTAAGGACCTGTCAAGTGAATGCTTTCACACGAAATTGTCATCGCATGCTTCAAAGCCTCATTCACATAGAAGCCTCATTCACATAGATGCCTCATTCAAGAAAAAAAGAACCCCATAAATAATTGATACCTTTTATCATCTAGATCGTCCATACTTTTCCCAGCTTAGTCATACAACATCCCTCCTGTCACTAAATCCTTTTTGATGGATCCTCTCTGCACTTATTTTTCCCAAGAAAAAAAAAATTATCAAAGGCAAAAAAGCAACAACTAAACCCTTCTCCGAAGACATCGCACGCTTCAGCGCCGCGGAAAGAAGACGTCAAATCCGCCAAACGGAAAACGCATGTCGTCGAATCGGAAAGACGTCTTCATGGCTTCTGGCGTTGCGCTCCACTTGGTCCTCTGAGAACGGGGCCGATTCAGAAAAACGAGGGGCCCTCGGGGTCCAGAAAGACACCCAGCAAAAGCCCCGGAGGTGTACGCTCCCAAAAACTCAAAAAGCTCATCTTCGGCTTATGCACGCGCAAGAAAACAATCCAAAGTCTTGGACGGCTTTTATTTTGGTGAAGTTATTTTCCTTTCCGTTAGAGAATGAATCGTCTTCTCCTGAAGAGAAAGTCCCAATCGGATAGCTCTTCTTTTGGCCTTTTGTACCATGGGTTTCAGGTTCGAATCCTGGCTCTGGCATGGATGTTTCTGGGTGGTTCGGAATCCACTTTAAATTGTAGGTCCCGGTCTGTTTAGCCCTCGTGTGCACAAGATGACCTTGTTAATAGTAATATATAATTGTTATTGCCCGTTTCATTTATGAGTTTACTGTTGATTGTTGATAACAGAGCAAACCAGACCCTTAGTTGAAGTTGTTAGCGCTTTTGGTTCAACTTACACCCGCGAATCGTTTTTTTCTAAAATAAATTGCACCAAACACAAAACACACTCAAACATAACGGACGCTATCCTGCAACATCCGTTACGATGTGCAAATACCCAAATGGCAATCGATTTGCAAAGGCTCCGTGAAAAAGTAGAGAAACAAACATCGCACTAGTAAAATAAATATTCATTAATGATTTCATTTTTTTTTATTTCATTTCTATTTATATATGTTTTATATTTCATTTTGAGTGCTATATATTTCTTTACAATGAGGGTTTAGTATCATTATTATTTTATTATCTACGTTTACATGTAAGAATTATAGTAAACACGAAACTAATAACTCATCATGTTTTCATTTTTCACTCCCAAAAATGTCTAGAGTGGGTCTCAATCTAGTAGGGAGATATGCAATTTCATATGCGGCCCACCGAGTTATGACACATTTCCAAAATGGCCCGTAAGATAATTTGGGTTGGCCAATCCTTATTTTATCATTAGCTCGTGAAAGAAATTTAAATATATGTATTAAAAGGCTTGTGAAAGAAATTAAAATAATTATTATGTATAAAAAAGCTCGTGAAAGAAATTAAAAAAAAAATGTTGTGAGTTTTTAAGGACGTCACGGACCTATGGGTAATAAAAATAGATTTCTGAGAATAAAATAGATAACTATTTAAGGGCAATAAAGCAGAAAAACTGAAATCAATGAACATATGCTATCAAAATAACTTGATGAAATGCGTATTGTTCGAAATAAATTCCTTTCTATCAAATCGTAGGTTTCTAAATTACAGTTTGCTAATTGTAAATAAAGAAAGCTAAGTTTTATCAGTGTATAGAAACCATTCCTTAGTTCAGGAGTGGCCAACCTAAATGATCTTGCGGGCCACTTTGGAAATACCTAAAGTCTTGGAAAGCACTCCGTGGATATAATTATATATCACTCTATTAGATTCAGATCCACTATAGACATTTTTTTTTTGGGTAGGAAAAATTAGAACGCAATGAGTTATTATTATTGTGTTCATTATTATTCTTACATGTAAACATAGATAATATAATAATGATACTGAACACACATTGTAAAGAAATATTCAACACTAAAAATGGAATATGAACAATATATAAATATAAATGAAATTTAAAAAAAAAAAAGAAATCATTAAAAAATATTTATTTTACTAATGCGATATCAATTTGCACAAGAATATTATTTTAAAATCAAAGCTAATTTTTTCTCATTATTTCGCCAGTTAATTTTTGAATAGATGGATGCACACATAATGTATTTTTTTAATACTTTGGTTTCAACTACTTTGGCCATTGTAAAATAAATATATTTCGTAAAAGTGTGATACATCTCACGGGCCGGAAAAATACTCAAGGTGGGCCACATGCGGCCCGCGGGTTGGCCACCCTTGTCATAGTTACTTATCGGAATAAAAAAACAGAAAGAAGAAAACTATATCCTGATTCCCTTCCGGAAAAAAAGTATATTTAAATAATTTTTATAAAACTTCCATTTCTGAAACGGAGATCGATCGCATTCATCTTCTATCCTTGGGCAGCAAACCATCATCCGTTTCATCTCAAAATGGAAAGAAAAAATAATAAAATCCAAAACATTTCAGAAATTGTTAATCCTTTAAATGCTTTGTTATCCAAACTGCCCATTTGTATGATAATGCGAAGGACTGGGTTACGTGTTTATGACTCTTAAACACGCAGTTTGGAGGTTGAGTTAAGTAAATAAACGGTCTGGAGATGAGAGATTCAGTTAAATTAAAGGGTAAGAGATGATTACGTGATACCGTCACGGTTCAAAATAGCATGGAATTCGGTGATATCTATTCTTCAATTTATAGTCTTTGATACAAAATTGCAATAATTATTAGAGTTAAAACTTGGAGCTTGCAGAAGGACTACAATTTGTGTCAAACTTATCTCTTCCTAACGATAATTTATTGGCCAAACAACTAGAATTGCCAAAGGGAAAGATTATACGTCGTTGCCAACATTATTATGTGAAGCGTCTGTTTAGATCAGTGGTTCTCGAAGGGTGCGCCACTGATATACCAGAGAAATAGATGCCCGGATATAAAAATAAATATAGATGCTCTTTTTCTTTTCCCATACATAAATAGCCTTTATTACAAATAACAAACCTTTCCGGTTGCTTTTTTTTCCTTCTTTCTCCACATAAAAAGTCGACAAAAGAGGCGCTAAATAAGATTTCCGATATTTTTTTGTTCTAATGCAGCTGGCAAACGCTTAAGACAGTTGTTTTGGATGCCTTAAGGCAAGCGCTGCACCGACTTTACTCACTTAGCACTACCCAAGAGGTGAGTGTAGCTTGAAGACAAGCTACGGAAGCGGAGTAACACTACCCCGGCAACGCTCAACGATCTTGTTAGACCTGGACCTACGGTTTAAAATGAATTCCGAACCACTACACACGTCCATGACACCGCCGAGACTCGAACCCGAAGCCTGTGGTACCCAGAGCCAAAGCGCCGGCCACACAGCCATTAGGCCCGGTTTCTGAGAATTAAGAGCATTTCATTCCAGGATTGGTTACCAGGAGCGCTGGTGCCTATGTGAATTTTCAATATTAAAAGAATTACTTGCAGCCTGTGAAATTCCGTCGTCTGTAAATAGTAAACTGACGAATCTACCCTCCCGATATAAAACTGTAAGGATTTAATAGTCGGAATGAATAGTCCTATTTGTCAGAAATTTGTATAGAGGGCGCCTACAATTATTTGTGGGTTTTTAAATAGGTCCCGTCTTCAAAAGGTTTGAGAGCCACTGGCTTAAATCATCGTTCCCTGACGGGAAAGGGGGCGGGGTCTTTGAAGAGACAAATCACTTAGTTCCAATTTTGCTATTGTTGAGATGTAATTTTCTTTTCTAAATGGCACTGGTTATAATTTGAATGTTTTATTATCTCCATCAATAAGCCTATTTAATGTATCTTTTAATGGGTTCATCTATTTATTCCTGTAGTGTTGTCAGTTTAACAATTCAATTGATGTTATGAAAGTAATCTGCTTTATATATAAAACTTTCTCCAAAAAGTAAGACCAGTTTTCCATTTAAATTTCCCGGGCATATGGTATTTCAATTTTTCTTTCTTTTTTAGGTTGTTGGTTACTGCCCTTGACATCTGCGTGAGATTTGACGCCAAAATATTCATGAGTGTTTGAGTGACGCTTGGCTTTGGGAGACGCTCAAACTGATTCCGGCGATTGTTGGAACGTCCAAATTCATTGAGCAAAGAACTTGCATTCATTTTTGTTTGCGGAAACGTATAGAATATGGCAGAAGGCATTTGGTGAGCATTTCTATACCGGAAAGAATTGTTTACAAGTGGTATAAACAGTTCAAAGAAGGCAGAGAACGCGTTGAAGACGAAGAGCCCTCTGGTCGACCCTCAACGTCAACCGACGAAGCTTACATCCAAAAAATTAATGATCTGGTGCTTGCAAAGCGTCGATTTAAAATTAGAGACCTTGCTGCTGATGTTGGAATTTCAAAAGGATCGGTCAATTACCTTTTTCGGCCTCAAATGCGTCAAATCTCGTTTGATACCGAAAACACTAAATGCGACAGCTCACACTGCATTGATTCTTCGTGACTTTTTCGCCAAAAATAAAACCCATATCGTTCCACAACCAATGTATTCACCTGATTTAGCATTGTCGTACTTCTAGCTATTCCCTAAACTCAAAAGGCCACTCCGGGGACTCCGATTTGAGTCGATTGAAGAGACATTTAAAAAATCGCCGGAATCCGTTTTAGCGTCTCACAAAGCCAGGCGTAACTCGAGCACCAATGACTAATTCGATGTCAAATTTCAGGCAGACATCAAGGAAACCTAAAAAGAAAAACAAATTGAAATACTCTATCCCCGGCAATTTTAAATTGAAAACGGGTCTTACTTTTTGGACACAGTAGTATCGTCAACCACCACGATAATGCTCGTCCACATATTGAGCGTCGTGTTGTCGAATGCATCGCCAATAAGGGCTGGGGACTGCTTCCATATCCGCCATATTCTCCCACAGAAGCGCCTACCGACTACCACGTCAACGACACGAACTCTCAGAATTATCAACTGTCTCTCTCCATTCCAACCGGATTTTTCCGCATAGAATCGGAGTCGGATTTTTCCGCACTTCAAAGGAGCTTCTCGCGGACTCCATTTTCTACCGGCTGTCACTCGCAGTCAGAGATAGCGTGGCTCGTTTCTCGACATCAGACGGAGACACTTGGAGCGACAACGACTCGCCTGTCTCGTTCTCTCACCAGGAGACGGATTATGTTTTCAGACTGGACACAAGTATTGCAGCTTTACGCATTTTGTAGAAATGATGATATATATACTAGTATATCTCTTAAAATCTACATCGGTTTGTAAATTAATTTACTTTCAAATTTTTTTTCTCTTCTTTTGTTAGTTAAAGATGGTGGGGCCTGATGACCTCTGGCTCTCCGTACCAAAGGTTTCAAATTCGAGTACCGACGGTGCCATGGATGCTTGTAGTGGTTCGGAATCCACTTTAAACCGTAGGTCCCGGTCTAACAGGATCGTAGAAAGCACATCTGAAGAAAGCAATTTCCATCGACTAATCGCGTTGAACTAGTTGCAGTGGCCAATCATCGTCTGTCATTCCAAAATAAGTATATCGTATTTTTAACCAATTTGTTCTACAGATTTTGTTTTATTGGGGCCTGATGACCGAGTAGCTAGCGCTCTGGCGCTCGGTACCATAGGTTTCGATCTCAAATCCCGGCGTTGACGTAGATGTTTGTAGTGGTTTGGTATCCACCTATAAGTCCCAGTCTAATAGGATCGTAGAACGTTGTGGGAGTAGTGTTATCGCATCCGTAGCCTATCTTCAAGCTACACGTGCCCCCTAGGTAGTGCTAAAGGAGTAACAGCGATGCAGCCCTTGCTTATGGCATATAGATAATTGTCTCTATATTACCAGCTTCATTAGAAAAAAATTAAGATGGTTAATTTATTTTTATATGGCTCTGAAAATAAAAAGAGCATTTCAATCTTTCCAATTCAAACAGGAAAAACAGCAGCATAAATCTATTTTAAATTCTTGTTTTTTCGTTGGTTTTAGAAGTACCTGAAATCTGTCGGCATTCCAGTCGTCTGGCATCGATAAAAAAATTGTGTTTTCTTTTTTTCCAGGGTGTTTTTGTTTTTATCAGCTTAAAGGGTTCATGGCCTCACCGACAGCCAGCCAAAGATAATAGTGTCCGAAAGATAATAATGAAATTCGTTTTGTTTTGTAATTCTTTCCATTTTCATAACACCCCTATTAAAAAAAAAAAAAAAAAAAAAAAAAAAAAAAGAATGCATTTCGAAATTCGAACTTTCCCAGTACAACCACGAGAAAACTCTCAGAGATAGATAGAACGCGAGATTACCGAGAAAAAACAAAAATCAAGTAGTTAGCTGATATATGAGGAAGCAAAACGGAACTTGCATATGCCCTTATATGGCAATGTTATTTTTCAAGGGAAGAAAAGCAAACCAAAAAATTGATTATGAAACAACAATTAAACAAAACTTTTGAATCAGATTTACAATCCACTTCCTATAATGGGTCCACACTCACTGTGCTGCAAAATAATAAAAAATAAAACTGCACACGAGAATGTGAAAACTGCAGTATCACCATTTTGTGCAGGGGTGGTCAACCAGCTGCCCACCTTGAATATTTTACCGGCCCACGAGATTTCTCACACTTTTACAAAATATGTTTATTTTATAACAGCTAAAGTATTGAAAACATTGTATTAAAAAAATACATTATGTGTGCATTCATAGATTCACAAGTGAACTGTCGAAATGATGAGAAATAATTAACTTTGATTTTAAAATAATATTCTTGCGAATGTAGGACAGATATTGCTTGTTTTATTCATGAGTTTACACTTATGAATTCGGAGAATAATTAAATTATATTCTGAGAACTCATGATGCGCGCGCGCATCTTGGAACATCTAATATAATAGGTTCTATGTTTCCCTTTAAGTGACCTCAGTGACCATCCCTTGATAAACATAGCTGATTATTGATAGCAGAGCAAACCAGACTCTTAGTTGAAGTTGTTAGCGCTTTCGGTTCAACTGACACCTGCGATTCGCCGAAAAGGAAATTAACATAATACAAAACACGGTCAAATATAAAGGACGCTAACGTACAACACCCATTACGATGTGCAAATACCCAAATGGAAATCATTTTGTAAAATCTAAGTGAAAGAGTGGTTTTAATGATTTTATTTTTTTATTTCGTTTATATTTTTATGTTTCATCTTTAGTGTTATGTATTTCTTTACAATGTGCGTTTAGTATCATTATTGTTATATTATCTACGTTTACATGCAAGAATAATAGTAAAATAATAGTAACTCATTCTGTTTCAATTTTTCATTACAAAAAAATGTCTATAGTGGGTTTAAACCTAATATAGGGATATATAATGGTATATGCGACCCGCCGAGTTAGGATGCATTAAAAAAGTAGCCCGCAAGATCATTTGGGTTGGCCACCCCTGAGTTTGTGTATAGAGATGAATATCCTCATCATTGGCGCAACAGCCCCATGGTGTACCAAGGCCGTCTGCCTAATGGCAGATTTCGGGACATGAGATAGTGTCTTTTTATGGGGTAAGATTGTCAGCCGTACGCCCAACGCTCTACAGTCATATTACACCGGGACCTACGGTTTAAAGTGGATTCCGAACCACTACAAACATCCATGGCACAGCCGAACCCAAAATCTGTAGTGTAGAGTGCCAGAGCTCTGGCCACTCGACCATTCAGGCCCCTAGATGAACATCCGTAACAATAATTAATATTTTACTTTGGAAAATTATTTACATTATGTTATGCTTTTATCATTATTTCATTACCGCAGTGTCCATGATAAGTTCTTGTCATGATAAGTTGGGAAATAACTTCCAGTGACCTTGGAAAGCCAAGTCTCTTTCATGTGTTGCGCTTTCTGCCTTCTAAGCAACTTTTTCAAACTCGTTTTCAAGTAAATCGGATCAAAATGGATTGTCGAATATTTTTAAGATAATCTTTCAGGTATCTGGGTTTTATTTCTGAAGGTACACCACTTCTTTTTTTTAAGAAGAATATGCATATATATTCTCCCTGACAATAATTCTCTACCAAAAAACCTGTTTTAAAAAGTAGGACCAGCGCAAAACCTTTCTTCGATAAAGAATTTACATTTCAGGTGAATACTTTTTCATTCCCTATAGTACCACAGGTTTCGGGTTCGAATCCCGACAGTGCCATAGATGTTTGTGGTGATTCGGAATCCACTTTAAACTTTCTAATAACAGTAAGTCCGTAGCCTATCAAGGTACACGTGCCCATTGAGTAGTGCTAAATGAATAACGTCTGTGCAGCGCTTGCCTTAAGGCATCCAAGACAACTGTCTAAGTATTTGACAGCTGCATTAGAACAAAAAAAAATGTATTTATCAAAAAATAAAAATAAAAAATATTTAGAGCAGTTGTTATGAATTTATTTTGTCACATCTGATGATTGAAATATCACAATACGTTTGATAACAGTTACAAAATTATTTACTGATCTTGCCTACCATACAAAACAGATGCAGTGAGCAAATCATACATGAATCCAACTGCTTGGAAAAAGTTTTTTTTTTCCTTTTTGTAATTATGTAATTTGAGGATCGATTCTGTTCCCGGAGTTCTAAGTTCAAGGATTTTGAAGAGGTTATTCACTCACATCCGTGGAAGTAAGGCCTGACAAGAAAGTGTTCCGGAGCCGCCGAAAGATAGAGGCAAAACAAACGACGTCGCCGATCACAGAATAGAACAGGAAAAAAAAAAAAAAAAGAAAAAAGAAAGTGCGAAGTAGAAGCTCTCGAGCGATGGCAATTCAAGTGGATATTAATCTCGAACTGGATGATATTCTTTACTCGAAACGTTTACGAAACGGAGTTCTTTATTCGAAAAAACTCCGTTTTTAATGACATTCGATTAGGATGAAAGTCGGGTGCTGAATGACCGAGTAGCTAGCGCTCGGTAAGACAGGTTTCGGGTTCGAGTCCCGGCGGTGCCGTGTATGTTTGTAGTGGTTCGGAATCCACTTTAAGCCCTAGGACCCCGTCCTAACAGGATCGTGGAGCGTTGTGGGGTAGTGTTACTCCTCGTTCGTAGCTTATCTTCAAGTTATACGCGCCCCCTTGGTAATGCAAAGTGAGTAACGTCTGAGCAGCGCTTGCCTTAAGGCATCCAAGACAGCTGTCTATGTGTTTGCCAGCTGCATTGGGAAAAAAAGGATGAAAATCAGTCCTAACTCCTGTTGTTGTTGTTGCAGTTATCGTGTCCATGGATTAAAAATATTATTATTAAGGCAAATCAAGTATAAAGTCTTCATGATAGCGGCCGCTAGCAACGGCGCCACTTCGCTATACAGGACTTCTCTTAAGTTGGCCTCGATTGGCACCACACCCAATTGCAAAACATGGGGAGTGAGTGCTGGGCACTCTTGAATGTGCTTAGGTGTTAGGAAAGCGTTGGGGCAATTTCTGCAGGGGATGTATTCCCTGGTCTTGTGTGGGAGAATCTTCATCCCTCTGTAATGATTAGTTCCGAGTCTGCTAATAACTGATGTAGTCCTAACTCCTGCCTGCAAGGTATGAAGAATGGTACATAAAGTTCATTAAGTACAAGTCAAAGCAGCAAGGTCATCAAAGTAAGGTCAAACAGCAAGGCATACAACTCAAAGCAGCAAGCATTTCTGATAAGGTCTGTCCCAGTTCGAAACAAGTTTAAGAGAGCAATATGAAATTAAAAGGGAAAAATATATAAACAATATTTTTTTAATAATATATTTATAAATAGAGAGCGTTTAAAATAAAGAAAAAATAAAAAAGCAGCAAAGAAAGCAGTGGAGAATGCACCACAGAATGGAGTTACAGCTGCTAGAAATGAGTGGTCGAGTGGCTAGTGCTCTGGCGCTCGGTACCACGAGTCCCGGCTGTTCCATAGACGTTTGTAGTGGTTCGGAATCCACTTTAAGCCGTAGGTCCCTGTCTCAAATGACTGTAGAGCATCACGGAACAAAAGTCAGACTTCTACCTACAGGTGCTCCTTCACAACAGAAGCTGCTTCCTTCCCCTCCAACCATGAGTCCATACGGGTTCGTGGTCTTGGTTTAGATTAGATATCTACTAAGTGGGATAAGCAACAACAACAAGAGAAATGATGACTAAAGGAACAGGTCAGGGTCGAACCCGCAACCAAACAGCAGCAGAACGGACCTTACGCTGACAACTGAGTCAGTTCATCTAGGGCAGGGGTCCCCAAACTTTCCAGCCTTAGGGCCATACTGTTTACTGCAGTAAGTACCAAGGGCCAAAACCGTTTTAATTTTTCTGCCATTATCTAGAATTTCCAGTTAGTTGTTATGCTCAAGTTAAATTTTCTGCGTATTCTGCGTGTAATTAAGCTTTACCTAGCAAGTAAATAAAATAGAGTTATTATCATTCTGTATTTTTTTATCCAACTTATTACAGCAACAATAAGCTATTCGCTGTCGCGGGCCGGATTGATGACACTGGCGGGCCGTAGTTTGGAGACCCCTGGTCTAGGGTAGTTGCACGTTATGTAAGACCGCCCTTGGGCGTTTAGCATTCTCCGGCAGGGAGAAATAGTATCTAGGTAGATTACGAATTTCCTCGTTCGGGATAAAGTCAAGATTTGTATAAAAATTTTCCGCAAGCTTGAGCATAAAATTTTGAATATAAGGGAGGGCAAGACTATGACGAATGTCATCATTTCTAAATAGAAATATCCGCTGAGAAAGGCCGAGGTTTTATTTTCTGGGATATAATATCACATAGAAATTAGTATCGAACTCACGAATTCTGCGTGAGACGATCATTTAACCATTCTACTATTTTGCCCTGATTAGGATGAAGGTAACTCACAATTATATTTTTCATGTGTATACATCTATAAGAAATAGGGGTAATATTCGTAGATACCATAGCAGCCATACAAGCTGTCTTGTTCGTTAAATCATCACCCTGAAACCCCGATAATAAGTCAAATTAAGAAATATATCAAATATTTAAGAACACTAAAGCTAAGCAAATTGTATTCCAGTGGATACCATCACACGTGGGAATTAAAGGTAACGAAGCAGCAGATTCACTTGCAAAGAAAGGAAACCGTGTGAATACTGGAAAGAAACAAGTTCCACCAGAATCTGTCAAGAAATACACTCATAAAGAATTTTTTAAAAAACGGAAAGATAATCTCATAACTAAATCTGGCAGCCTGGTGGCCATGTGGCCGCTCTGGCCTTTGGTATCCCAGGCTTCAGGTTCGAATCCTGGCGGTGGCATGGATGTTTGTGAGTGGTTCGGAATCCACGTTAAGCTGTAGGTCCCGGTCTGTTTAGCCCAAAGAGTGCACAAGATGACCGTAGAGCGACAAACCAAACCAAACCAAACCAAACCATAACTAAATCTGAAGGCAAAAAGTGGCACACTATTCAAGACCGCTGGAGAATCTTTAATAATAGACCACGTGAAGAGGACAACTTTCGTGTCCTGTTCTTAATGAACCGGACACGATTGTACTGCAGAACATCTAAACAGGACAGTTGTCCTCGCCTCAAACACTCACCCAATATGTAGAGCTGGAATAATGAATTCAGAACATCTTTTGAAATGTCCAGGATTGAACAGGGAGGTTCAGCGTCAGGAAGAAGTCTTGCAGTTGTGTTGGGAGGACAGGGGCCTCATGGACTAAAATAAAGTGACTACCCCCTTTATTTAATCTCTCCCTCTTTGACATTTTGTGGTGTGTGAGATCGACTTAGTGTCGATTGCTGTCTTGGTGTGTGTTTGCTTTGTTCTATTTGTTCCTTCTTTCTGTGTGATCTTTATTGTAATGGATTGATTTCTTATATTACAACAACAAGCCATATATTATAACAACAACACAACAACACAACAACAACATATATAAAATTCGCCTCTAGTGCAGGCGTTTTTGTTGCCTTTTTCGTGCCCAATTTGACATCACTTTAGAACAATATGCCATTTGAAAATCTAAATACATTATCGTGTAGACCAAGGGTCTCCAAACTACTGATCGCTAGCATAGACACTACTGACTCTGCATTTAGACGAACCATGCATAATCAATGTCTTTGTGTAATTCTGCCATTTTCCAGAAGATGGCGCTGTACTACTGTAGCGCAAGATGGCATTTCCTCATCCATGGCATGTCCTTGACGTCCTTATGTACCAACAGGATGCAGTTCCCTTTCGCCTCGCGCCGCAAATACCTCACTCGCCGACTAATTCCTAAACGAGCACACTGTAAACAAATGCACAACACTAAAAATGAAATATAAAAAATAGATATAAATATAAACGAAATTAAAAAAAAAATCAATCATTAAAATATATTTATTTTACGAGTGCGATATGTGTTTCTCCACTCTTTCACTTAGCTTTTGCAAATCGATCTCCATACGGGTATTTGCACATCGTAATAAGTGTTGCAGGTTAGCATCCGTTATATATGAGCGTGTTTTGTGTAGGGTCAATTTCATTTTCGAAAAAAAAAAAAAAAAAAAAAAAAATGATGCACAGGTGTAAGTTGAACCAAAAGAGAAACTGAGAGTCTGGTTTGCTCTGCTGTCAACAACGAACTGTACGTGTCTAGGAAGGGTCACTGCGTCACTTAAAGGGAAACATAGAACCTGCTATATTAGATGTATTATTCCAAGGTGCGTGCGTCATGAGTTCGCAGAATATAATTTTTCTGCGAACTCATAACCGTAAACTCATAAATAAAACAGACAATATATGCCATACTCCTATATTCGCAAGAATATTATTTTAAAGTCAAAGTTCATTTTTTCTCGTAATTTCGGCAGTTCATTTTTGAATATCGGGATGCACACATTGGTTTTCACTACTTCGGCCATTATAAAATAAATATATTTTGTAAAACTGTGATAAATCTCACGGACCGGAAAAATATTCAAGACGGGCCACGGGTTTTCCCATCTCTTCTTTAAACGGTAAAACGTGATAAATCTCAAATGTTAGGATGTAGTGGGGATATGCTGAATCAGAAGGCGGCGATTTGAATTCTCTGATGACTTCCGTTCAGAAACGAGAAAACTCGATAGCGATTTTGACACCAAAACGAATTTTTGCTCAGAAACGTGTAGATGGCACCAGCTTAATCACTATTACATCCTCAGAAATGGATGAAGTGGCTATAGAAAAATCCTAGATTAATAAACAAAAACAATAAAATAAAAAAGGGTTGTGGCGACCTAAAGACTTTTTTTTTTGTTCGAAATATAAGAGTTGTTAAAATGTGCGTTCCAATTGCTTCGAAAAAGCTGATAAGTGAATCGATATCGAATGACTCGATTTGATTTCTTATCGAAAGATTGAACACGATGAAGGATTTCCAAAAGCAAGAAATGGGTTCGTTTTGTTCAGGAGAATTTCAAATTTTTAAAACAGTCTTTTTTTTTTTAAATTTTGCTGTAAAATGATAAATCTCATGTTATACATATGTATAGCATGTTATACAAACAAATGCATAACATAAGTCAAGCATCATCGGGCGGTGTCAGTACTTGGGAGGGTGACCACCTGGGAACACAGCGTGCAGTTGGCATTCAAATTTTGGGGCCTGATGGCCGAGTGACTGACCCTCTGATCTGGTACTCGGTACCACAGGTTTCGGGTTCGAGTCCCGGTGGTGCCATGGATGCTTGTAGTGGTTCGGAATCCCCTTTAAGCCGTAGGTCCCGGTCTAATAGGATCATAGAGCGTTGAGGGGGTAGTATTACTCACGTCCATAGCTTATCATCAAACTGCATGTGGCTCCTTTGTAGTGCTAAATTAACATCAGTGCAGGACTCTGATTGCGACATAAAGATTAACTGTCTCTGTATTGCCAGTTGCATCATTAACAACATATGTAGAGCAACGGGTGATGGAATAGGTTTTTTTTAAAGGTAAAATGTCCTCCATTTGCGTATCACATGGAAGAAAACGTTCCACCAGGACACTTGAATGCTGATGAGCGTTGTCACAATCTCCGTGCCATCTTCTCGTTTACGAAAGAGAAGCGAATGAAACGATCGGATTTGAACCTGCACTCTCATTGCCTCAGGTATTTTCGTTTCGTTTTAACAACAAAGCGGGCTCGTGCACCCCGCCGACGGGTGATGAGAGCCCCGTAACTGCGCGTCTTCCACCAGACAGCATGCGATTTGGTGTGTTGCTCTACGGACATTTTGTGCACATTTTGGGCCAATCAGACCGGGACCTACAGTTTAAAGTGGATTCCGAACCACTAACACACATCCATTCCACCGCCAGGATTCGAACCTGAAGCCTTCGGTACCAGCTGCCAGAGTGCTAGCCAATTGGCCAACAGGCCGCAGACAGCCTGTGAGACATTTTGTACATAGTGCCACATTTGCCTTCGAGTGTCCTCATTTCTGGAAGCCAACGGATTCAAACATCGGCCCGCTGACTGCGCGCGCAACCCCTGGGTCGCGAATCGAACTAGACTCGTTTTTGATATAATTTTTTCAATTCCTACTATTAGTTCACACTCTCCCTATATATATCTTGTTCAAATTTCCAATCGTTCATAAAATGCTTTTAATTCATCCACTCGAGTTCAAATACATTTCTTTGAACTTGCAGTGGAGGACACTTGATGTTAATACAGTTTTTTCAAATATTAATTCAATAATTAAAGTTAAATAATTTTATTTTTTTTTAGATTTAAGTTGCATGTTATCTACCAATAGAGGGCGCCAGATAAACTAAAAGAAAGGAATGAAAATTATTTATAAAGGGCATTCTGCAATAGTGAAAAAAAAGTAGGAATTAACTTGAAAACAAGCAATATAAAATTTTTTTTTAAAATATCTTTAAAGCAGAGGTCAGAGACTCCTGGACAGTCTTCAGTTGAGTAGCAAGGAAACAAAACAATTGCCGAAGAAATTGTTTCAAAATGGATATTGGATATTTTTAAAGAAATATTAGAATTAAAAAAAAATTATAATGGCCCTCAACATTTTTCCAGAATTTCTTCCCACTTTACGTTTTGCATTTATAATCCATTTATAAAAGGTGAAATAAAAAAGAAAAACATTCGTCTTCAACAGGGGCGCCGTCAGGATATTTTCCGTCACTTCCCAGGTCGACACAATAAACTGTAACCGCTTGAGAAATCTCTCTAAACTATGCTTTTTCAATTCCTTCTATTAGCTTACACTCTCCCTATATATATCTTGTTCAAATTTTCAATCGTTCATAAAATGCTTTTTTTATTCATCCACTCAAATTAGAATACATTTTTTTTTTTTAACTTATAGTGGATGACACTGGATATTAATACAGTTTTTTCCAAATATTAATTCATTCATTAAATTAAAGTTAATTAATTTCAGTTTTTTTTAGATTTAAGTTGCATGTATCTACTAATAGATGGCGGCAGATAAACTTAAAAAAATGAATGAAAATTATTTGTAAAGGATTTTTCTGCAATAGAGTAAAAAAAAAAAGTAGGAATTGACTTTAACAAAATTTTTTTTATATTACTTGTTTTTTAGAAGCTCGTTCTAATTAATCCTAAAATGTGCAAAAAATTAACGAATGCGCGAATTAATGAAGGATTAAAACGAATGCGCAAGTCAAGTTTTAAGTTTTTATGGAAGTAAAACTTGAATCGTTTTCAAATAACGTTCGATTGTTAAAGTAACAAACTGCCTTCTAACCTAAGCCAATCGATGTAAAATTCACTTTGTTTAATGAAGGAAGATGTCGCGAAACACGACAGAAATTTATCTGTATTTATTTTGACATTGCTCTTGAGAAGATAATTTTTAGAAATCAGATTTCAATTTCCGCAAACTGAATGACCAAAACCTACTTCTCAATCGACGTTCTGTCAAAGGATTGAATAAAAATTATGACTGCAAACAGCACCTTCTAAGAAAAAATGTCTTGCTCCTTAGATAATTTTAATACGAATCAATATTATTATCTGAAATGAGTCACGAAAATTCGTTACGTAATGTGTCACTAAAATTTCAGAAGATTATAGTTTTTAAAATTTGTTATCTTTCTATCTACTCAAACAATATCCACTTATAGAAGGGAGAACACACATCTTTGACTTGAATCCAGCCATCCCTTGATAAAGCTATCGTCAAGATGATATAATTCATTGTTTTAATTTCTTTCGGGTTTTATGTATAGGATGGACAACATATTCTAAAACCCTGTTATTGCATGTTTAATACAAATTTTTATGTTCTTTTTAAATTCCTTCTGTTAGTTCACACTCACCCTATATATATCTTGCTCAAATTTTGAATCGCTCATAAAACTCTTTTTATTCATCCACTCAAGTTCAAATACGTTTTTTGAACTTGTAGTGGATGACACTGGATGTGAATACAGTATTTTTCAAATATTAATTCATTCATTAAATTTAATTAATTATAGTTTTTTTTAGACTTAACTTGCATGTATCTACCAAGAGATGGAGCCAAATAAACTTAAAAAAATGAATGAAAATTGTTTCTAAAGGACTTCTTGCAATATAGTGAGGGGAAAAAAAAAGAAGGAATTGACTTTAAACATTTTTTTTTTTATATTACTTGTTTAATCTGCCGATGCAGATTTCGCAGTTCAACCTTTTGGTTTTTGTATTTATGAAATGATTTTCAGTTTTCTTGTTTTAACTTATACGCACCTCAGACAGTGACAGATTTAGGCTTAGGCCCGGGCCTAGGGCGGCAAACTTTTAGGGGCGCCAAAATTTTCGAGACGACAAAATTTAGAAATCGATTTTGTTTTTTATCAATTGTAAGACCGAATTTGAATGCTTCTTTTCTTGCTTTGACAACCTCAACATGTCAATCTTTAAAGAATTATTTTTTAAAATAATTAATCGTGTAAGTAGTAACATTTAAATTATCTAACATCTCAATAATAGGTACTGAAATAATTTTCGTTGAGTATAACATTTATCTATTGACGTTAGAGTTTTCATAAATTTTTCTTCAAAAATCTAAATGTAGCGTTTGTTTGCTCATCATTATAACCCAAAATATTATTTCACTCTATTTAATTATACCTTTGTCCGGTTACTCAAAATTAATCTTACAAAAAAATAATTTACTCAAAATTAAATTAATTAATTTTTTTTTTAATCTCACATAAATGTTTTATAGTTTTACGTAATGTGAGGCGTTTTTCAAAGATTACCATGATCAATTTAGTAAGGTCGTACTAGAACTTGGAAAATCACAAAAATATAAAGAAATAGGCCTCGTCAGTCGTTATACCAAATAAATTTAATTCGAATCCATTATTACTATTCGTATTATTATTATTATATATAAGGGCGTCAAATTAATTTCGGCCTAGAGCGCCATCGAACCTAAATCCGTCAATGACCTCAGATCTTTAACAGTTTCATATTTCCTTTCTTTTCTCTGAAAGATACCTGAATATATAGCACTTCTGGGTTTTTGTAATGCGAATGCTATTGACTGTTCTGTTATACAATTTGCGCGCAACACTAATAGCTTTTTTTTGTGAAAATTTTAAAGATAAAGCTTATGTAAAGTTCAGATACAACCCTCGCGAAAGAATTCGACGACTCTAGCCGGACAGAGAAGTCTAATAGGACATGCTTCGGACAGAGCTCATCTTTGTGAATCACAAAATGGAGATTATTTAATAGATTACGTCTTTTATGAACCAAGAATATAAGCGTCTTAATCAGGGATGGCCAACCTACATGATCTCGCGGGCCACGTCGGAAATGCATCCTGGGCAACATATAAAGTTATATATCCCCCTATTCGATTTAGACCCACCGTAGACATTTTTGTAGTGAAAAATTGAAGCATAATGAGGAATTATTTTTGGGTTTACTATTGTTCTTACATGTAAACATAGATACTATAATAATAGTGATACTAAACGCACATTGTAAAGAAATATATAACACTCAAAATGAAATATAAACAAATGAAATCATTAAAGTGAAACATAGAGCCTGTTATAATAGATGTTCGAAGATGCGCGCGCCTCATGAGTTCGCAGAATATAATTTAATTATTCTGAGAACTCATAACTGTAAACTCATGAATAAAACAGGCAGTATCTGTCATACATTCGCAAGAATATTGTTTTAAAATCAAACTTCATTTTTTTCTCATCCTTTCGGCAGTTCATTCTTGAATATAGGGATGCAGACATAACGTGTTTTTTAAATGTATTGGTTTTCACTACTTTGGCCACTATGAAATAAATATATTTTGTAAAAGTGTGATACATCTCACGGGCCGGAAAAATATTCAAGGCGGGCCGCGGGTTGGCCACCCCTGATCTAGTAGGACATAGCTGTCGTCATTTTTTTCTTCTTTTTTCTATTCGATTCAAAATTCTGAATTCGGCATATTCAGTTTTTGTTTTCAATGCGTTTTCTCTTTTGTTGAGCCCATCATGACGTATTTGAGAAGCTTTTAGGGGGATCTTTTTTTGTTGTTTATTTAGGAGAAAGTAAAATTGAAATTTTTTTTTTACAGTACTATCAAGGAATTTTATTATTATTCTGTAAACAAAGGCATGATCTTTTGAATATACGAAATAATTATTAAAATTTTTTAAACGGATTGCACAGTTATGAGAAAATTCTGTAAATGCGTGCAGAAAAATGCGAGATTTTAAAACGAATGCGCATTTCATATTTTGGGCTGGTATGAAAGCAAAACTTGAATAATTTTCAAATTCCTTCACATGCCTTGAAACACGATAGAAATTTATATGTATTTCTTTTGACTATTTGCTCTTGAGAAGCTAATTTTTAGAAATCAGATGTCAATTTCCGCACACTGAATGACCAAACCCTACTTCTTCCCAATCGATGTTCTGTCAATGAATTGAATAAACAGCACCTTCTAAAACAGAGTTGGTCAACCCACAGTCTGCCTTGACTATTTTTTTGGCTCGTAAGATTTATCACACCTTTACAAAATATATTTACTTTATAAGGGACAAAGTAGTGAAAACCAGTGTATTAAAAAACTTCATTATGTGTTCATTCCTATAGTCAAAAATGAACTTTACTTTTAAAATAATATTCTTGTAAATATGTGACAGATATTGCCTGTTTTATTGGTGAGTTTACAGTTATGAGTTCGCAGAATAACTGAATTATATTCTGCGAACTCATGAGGCGAGCGCATCTTAGAACATCTATTATAACAGTTTCTATGTTTCACTTTAAATGACCTCAGAGATGCAGTGACCGTCCCTAGATACGCACAGTTGATTGTTGATAACAGAATAAACCAGACGAAATTGAAGTTTCTTTTGTTTCAACTTACACCTGCGAATCGTTTTTTCTAAAATGAAATTGACGCAGCACAAAACAAGCTCAAAAATAACGGACGTAACACCCATTACGATGTGCAAATACCCAAATGGAGATCGATTACAATGGATTACAAAAGCTGAGTGAAAGAGCGGAGAAACACGTATTACACGAATCAAATAAATATTTTTTAATCATTTAATTCATATATTTTTTATATTTCATTTTTATCGTTCTTTACAATGAGCGTTTAGTATCATCATCATTATTATTATTATATTTTCCGTGTTTACATGCAAAAATAATAGTTTACAACAATAATAATTCGTTCTGTTTTAATTTTTCACCCCAAACAAATATCTATAGTGGTTCTAAATCTAGTATGGGGATATATAATTTTAGTATATGCGGCCCGCAGAGTTAGGATGCATTTCCAAAGTGGCCCCTAAGATCATTTGGGTTGGCCAACCCTGGTCTAAATAGTTTTTGTTTTCTTATGCCTAAAAAATAAATAATTTGTTTGACAATAAAAAGAACAACTCTGAAGTGCTTCGCATTCAGGTCTTTTTCACTCTATCTCTTCAACTCTGCTCGATACTTAAGAAAAAAACATAATATACATTCAATTCAAAGCAATAAAGAGTACTAAGCACCTAACAGAGATGCACCGGTAGCTTCCAAAATAGCCTGTTTTCAAGTGAAATCACGGTTAGCAATGCGCCATTTGATGATACCACGATAATTTCGATTCATGTGATCAGCTGGCAGACAATAACATTCCCAGGCCTTTGGGGGAAAAAAAAGTGCATGCTCGAATTTTTCACACGAGCAACACTGAAAACTTGAAACTAACCCTCGCGAAAGGTGCAAGACGATGACACAGCGAATCGCTCAGCATTCCCAAGGGTTGTTGCAAGTGTTTACTTAGCCCGTGACGCAAGGGGGGGGACTGATAAGATAAGGTTGAGCCCTGTTTCGACACCGACTGCTATTGTGAAGTTCTTTTTCTCTCCAGCCTTCCTAGGTGTTATATGGCCACAGTGGGTGCCTCTGACCAAACAGAAAGCATCATGGTACGAAACGATCAGCAAGACAAACAAGACGGTTCTAGGGAACACCATGGGGTGGCAGAACCCTTCCTCTTCACTTCTGAATCCGTAGGCGAAGGACACCCGGGTAAGTTGAAAATCGATTCATAAAAATTGCTCGTTTAAGAACAACTCTATTTGAACTTTTCGATAATCCTTTACGAATTTCCTTATATAAAAAGAATAATGTGTTTTTTAAAAAAAGAAATTCGTAAAGGATTATAGAATTTCAGAATTACTATAGAATAGTTTGCTTTTAAACTTTTCAATAATCCTTTACGAATTTCTTCTCAACCGAACAACCCATTTTTTTTAAATAGTGTTCTGTACAATGTTTTTCCTTCAAAGAATTATTTTTAGTAAATCAGTTGCAATCTACTCATAATGAAAAACGCATAGGAATCGTTTGAGAACAATGCTTTAGAATATGTTTTTAAACTTTTCAATAATCCTTTACGAATTTCCTTTTTTAAGCAACCTATTCTTTTTAAATAATGTTCTTTACAATTTTTTCCCCTACAAAGAATTATTCATTAATAATTAGTTGCAATTTATCCACAAAAAAAAATGCACAGGAATCACTTAAGAACAACGCTAAAGAATATATATATATATTTTTTTACCTTTCCAATAAACCTTTACGAATTTCTTCCTAACGGAACAACCAATTCTTTTGAAATAATGTTCTGTACAAAGTTTTTCTTTCAAAGAATTATTCATTAGTAATTAATTGCAATCGACTTATAAAAATTGCTCAGGAATTGTTTAAGAACAACGCTATTTGAACTTTTCATTAATCCTTTACGAATTTCTTTTTTAAACAACCTATTCTTTTTTAAATAATGTTCTGTATAATGATTTTCCTTCAAAGAATTATTCATTAATAATTAGTTGTAATCTATTCATAATAAAAAAAAAATGCACATAGAATAATTTGTTGTGAACTTTTCAATAATCCTTTACGAATTTCTTTTTTAAACAACTTGTTATTTTTTAAATAATGTTCTGTATAATGTAAAGAATTACTCATCAGTAATTAGTTATTTCATAATAAAAAGGCACAGGAATTGTTTGAGAACGCTATCGAATAGTTTGCTTTTGAACTTTTTAATAATCCTTTACGAATTTCATTTTTTTAAACATATTATTATTTTAAAATACTGTTCTGTACAGTGCTTTTCTTTCTAAGAATTGTTCACTAGTAATTATTTGCAATCTCATAATAAAAAATGCATAGGAATTGTTTGAGAACAAATATAGAATAGTTAACTGGTATAGCGAATACAGTTAGTTAGCAGCCATAGAATAATTTGTGTTTGAAATTTTCAATAATCCTTTACGAATTTCTTTTCTTAAACGACCTATTCTTTTTAAATAATGTTCTGTACATTTTTTTTCCTTCAAAGAATTATTCATTAGTAATTAATTGCAATTTATTTTAAAAAAATCACAGGAATTGTTTGAGAACAGCGAATATAGAATAGTTAGTTAGTATAGTGAATGCTGTTAGTTAGAACTGTAGAATAGTTTGCTTTTGAAACTTTTCAATAATTCTTTACGAATTTCTTTTTTTAAACACATTCTTCTTTTTAAATAATGTTCAGCACAATTTATTTATTTCAAAGAATTATTCATCAGTAATAATTGCAATTTATTGATAAAATAAATTCACAGGAATTGTTAAGAATATGGAATATTTAGCTAGTATAGCGAATATGGCTAATTAGAAGCTATAGGATAGTTTGTTTTTGAATTTTTTAATAATCTTTTATGAATTTCTTTTTTAAACTGCCGATTCTTTTTAAATCGCTTAAATAAGTTTAAATGAAAAAGTCTAGGAAATAAGGCTCTAAGCAGGAAAGCATTAAATTCGTACAATCATTTCAGATAATCAGAACAAATACGAAGTAGTCTTAAAAGTGATCACCTGATTGTGAGTCGTAGGAACTTTATCAAACGCTCTATTTTAATTTTATTCGTCATTGAGAAATTCAGAATTTTCATTTGTTTGTATAGAGAGTGATAACAATCTGTTGAAGAGTTTATAGAATATAGTGTAAGTTTTAAGAAGTTCAACATTATTTCAACAGTTTTAGCATGAGATTATTTAGATTTCCTTCCAAAATTTAATGTATAGTCTTAAAAGAAATCCATAGCATATTTTTACAGCATAAAATTTATTTTCTATTAAAAGTTTTATTCCACTATAAACATTATCGGCCTCATCATTTTTATTTAATTCAGCACGCTGTTCTAATTTTTATTAATGCCAAAATGCACTCTCTCTAACCAGGGAGATGAAGGCATTCGAATGACTTTGCGCTTTTACCGTGAAGGGAAAATACATATCGAAAACAAAACTTGTCTTTTGAAGAAGAGGCATTAGTGAAGTAGACTCTAGCATTATCTTCAAAAATAGAACATGATTATTCAAAATCAGTAATAGAATGGAACGCGATGGTAAATGAATTAATGAATCATGAATTAAGTGTAATATAAAATTTAAATGCAAAATCTTTTCTTTTAATTCCCATTTGCACATTTACAGTTCACAATGATAAAATTCTTGCTCATAGAAAAGAAAAAAGATCAGCATATTATCGTTAATTCGCTTGCATATGCATCATTGTCTTTTGATGAAGAGGCATTAGTGAAGTAGACTCTAACATTATCTTCAAAAATAGAACATGATTATTCAAAATGAGTAATAGAATGGAACCCGATGTTAAAACCATGAATTAAGTGTAATATAAAATTTAAATGCAAAATCTTTTCTTTTAATTCCCATTTGCACATTTACATTTCACAATGATAAAATTCTTGCTCATAGAAAAGAAAAAAGATCAGCATATTATCGTTAATTCGCTTGCATATGCATCATTGTCTTTTGATGAAGAGGCATTAGTGAAGTAGACTCTAACATTATCTTCAAAAATAGAACATGATTATTCAAAATGAGTAATAGAATGGAACCCGATGTTAAAACCATGAATTAAGTGTAATATAAAATTTAAATGCAAAATCTTTTCTTTTAATTCCCATTTGCACATTTACAGTTCACAATGATAAAATTCTTGCTCATAGAAAAGAAAAAAGATCAGCATATTATCGTTAATTCGCTTGCATATGCATCATTGTCTTTTGATGAAGAGGCATTAGTGAAGTAGACTCTAACATTATCTTCAAAAATAGAACATGATTATTCAAAATGAGTAATAGAATGGAACCCGATGTTAAAACCATGAATTAAGTGTAATATAAAATTTAAATGCAAAATCTTTTCTTTTAATTCCCATTTGCACATTTACATTTCACAATGATAAAATTCTTGCTCATAGAAAAGAAAAAAGATCAGCATATTATCGTTAATTCGCTTGCATATGCATCATTGTCTTTTGATGAAGAGGCATTAGTGAAGTAGACTCTAACATTATCTTCAAAAATAGAACATGATTATTCAAAATGAGTAATAGAATGGAACCCGATGTTAAAACCATGAATTAAGTGTAATATAAAATTTAAATGCAAAATCTTTTCTTTTAATTCCCATTTGCACATTTACAGTTCACAATGATAAAATTCTTGCTCATAGAAAAGAAAAAAGATCAGCATATTATCGTTAATTCGCTTGCATATGCATCATTGTCTTTTGATGAAGAGGCATTAGTGAAGTAGACTCTAACATTATCTTCAAAAATAGAACATGATTATTCAACATGAGTAATAGAATGGAACCCGATGTTAAAACCATGAATTAAGTGTAATATAAAATTTAAATGCAAAATCTTTTCTTTTAATTCCCATTTGCACATTTACAGTTCACAATGATAAAATTCTTGCTCATAGAAAAGAAAAAAGATCAGCATATTATCGTTAATTCGCTTGCATATGCATCATTGTCTTTTGATGAAGAGGCATTAGTGAAGTAGACTCTAACATTATCTTCAAAAAATAGAACATGATTATTCAACATGAGTAATAGAATGGAACCCGATGTTAAAACCATGAATTAAGTGTAATATAAAATTTAAATGCAAAATCTTTTTTTTTTAATTCCCATTTGCACATTTACAGTTCACAATGATAAAATTCTTGCTCATAGAAAAGAAAAAAGATCAGCATATTATCGTTAATTCGCTTGCATATGCATCATTGTCTTTTGATGAAGAGGCATTAGTGAAGTAGACTCTAACATTATCTTCAAAAATAGAACATGATTATTCAAAATGAGTAATAGAATGGAACCCGATGTTAAAACCATGAATTAAGTGTAATATAAAATTTAAATGCAAAATCTTTTCTTTTAATTCCCATTTGCACATTTACATTTCACAACGATAAAATTCTTGCTCATAGAAAAAGAAAAAAGATCAGCATATTATCGTTAATTCGCTTGCATATGCATCATTGTCTTTTGATGAAGAGGCATTAGTGAAGTAGACTCTAACATTATCTTCAAAAATAGAACATGATTATTCAACATGAGTAATAGAATGGAACCCGATGTTAAAACCATGAATTAAGTGTAATATAAAATTTAAATGCAAAATCTTTTCTTTTAATTCCCATTTGCACATTTACAGTTCACAATGATAAAATTCTTGCTCATAGAAAAGAAAAAAGATCAGCATATTATCGTTAATTCGCTTGCATATGCATCATTGTCTTTTGATGAAGAGGCATTAGTGAAGTAGACTCTAACATTATCTTCAAAAATAGAACATGATTATTCAAAATGAGTAATAGAATGGAACCCGATGTTAAAACCATGAATTAAGTGTAATATAAAATTTAAATGCAAGATGTTTCCTTTTTTTAATTTTCGTTTGCATATTTACAGTTTATAATGATAAAATTCTTGCACATAGAAAAGAAAAAAAGTTCAGCCTAATATGGTTAATTCGATTGCACATGCATCATTGTAACATCTAGCCATTATCCAATTATTTTAACAGGATGGATGGTGATTATTTTAACATAAATACATATTGAAAACAAAACTTGTCTTTTGAAGTAGAGACATTAGTGAAGTTGTCCGTAAAAATGTTTTCAAAAATGGAACATGATTATTCAAAATCAGTAATACAATGGAACACGACGTTAAATGAATTATGAATTAAGTGTAATATAAAATTTAAATGCAAACTGTTTTCTTTTTTTTAATTTCCATCCGCACATTTACAGTTCACAATGATAAAATTCTTGCTCATAGAAAAAAAAAAGATCAGCATATTATGGTTAATTCGATTGCACATTCATCATTGTCTTTTGAAGAAGAGGAACCAGTGAAGTAGACTCTGTCAATGTCTTCAAAAATAGAAAATAATTATTCAAATCAGTACACGATGTTAAACTCATAAATTAAGTGTAATATAAAATTTAAAAGCAAAATGTTTCCTTTTTTAATTTACTGATAAAACTGATACAGTTACTGATAAAATTCTTGTACATTGAAATAAATAAAGATCAGCCTATTATGGTTAATTCGATTGCACATGCATCATTGGCTATCATTGTAACATCTAGCCATTATCCAACTATAACATTTAAACATGCGAAAGAATAATGTGCCCTGAGGTTTTATTGGCCATTTCATGGTCTTTAAATCCTATTATTAGAAGGGAAACAGCCCATAATAAACGCAAAAAGATACATTACGTAAAAGCTTCGGGAAAATAGATAATAATAATAAGAGATCTTCGTTTTGTTATTCAATTTATCAACTCTGAAGTGATACCGAAGAGATAGTTCCTCCCGATTCAATGGGCTTTTTATCTCCTTTTTAACTTTTTTTATGAAAGTGGGTCAGATAAAAATAACGGGATACCAGTTTAGATTAAAAGAACCGATACAGTGTACCAGTTCAAAAGTAAATATTCGAGTAATAGTGACAGTCTAAATATCTCGAGATGTAATCGGAAAGAAAATTGTTTGCAGGAACAAGGAAGGAACTAAAAGCGTCTTCTTTATTTCCGAATCGATTCAGTGGACTTTGACCCAACTTGTTGAATGAGATAATATTCAAATTCATAAAATGTCAATGAATCGATTTTGAAAATATTTAAGTGCAATTCAGTAAATAGGAGTTGCTTAAAATGCACTTGACAATTTTGCCGAGTCATTTCCGTTTCTGAGCGGAATAAAACTTTCCAGCAAGTTTTAAATAGAGACCGGCTTCTGGTTTTAATTATAAATACTTAAAAGTCAGGGATAAGAAATGAATTCGGTGTAACTTTTTTGCAAAAAGGCACTTTTTTTCTTTGTCGAAAATTGGTTGTTCTTTTTGTGCGTGTGTGTGAAAATGTTGTAGACGACTCATTTTTCTAAAGATAAACAATATTTAAAAAGTATACATCTAAATTCTTCATAATAATACACCTCGCCATTATGAATAGCACGGCAGCCCAGAGTGGGCCAATGCTTTCCTTTCAAGAGATTTCCATGCATTCCTTTGGGTGACAAGTGTCATCTTATTCTTAACCTTTAGTACAGCAAAATCCTCTTCAACTGCGTCTATACATCACAAATTGAATCATCCTCTTCCTCTTGTTCCTGTGGCTTTGCCAAAACGAGTCTTGCTACAGCGTTTAAATCCTTCATTCTAAATACTAGCAGCCCAGTTTAATCTATTGATCTTAATAAATTTTATAACATCTGGGTCTTCATAGCATTTATAATTTTCTGCTTTCTACCTTCTTCTCCAACAATCGCTTTTCTTAATACCTCCAAGAATAGTCCTTAAAATCTTCCGCTCAAATACTTATATCCAAATGGGTCTCAACAGATCTTGCCAAAGTCCATGTTTCAGAGCCATAGATCAAAATAAGTCTAATAAGGGTTTTTAATAACAAAATTTTTTTTTTTTTTTTCATATGAACTATGAACTGAGTATTTAAACAGATTTCTTAACCCATAAAAGACCTTATTGGCAGCCACAATTCTGTTTTTTATTTCAGGTAAGATAAATAATACTGTTGGAATTTTAATTTTTCTATTAGAATATAATATTTAAAAATTTTTAATTGAAGTTCTTACATGCTACATTTAGACTTACGTAATCGAAAATTCGCTAAAAATAATATAATCAATATGCACGCACTAATGTGCGTGGATATTGAAATTACTAATTGAAATATATATTGAAAATACTAATAAAAACGTACATATTGAAATTTATAAATGCCTATTGAAATCGCACAGTGAAATCGTTTTCAGTTGAAAACAATAAAAACAATTTTAGAAACTTCATTGATATAGCGCACATGAAACATTTGATGATTTCAAAGTTTATTGAAAGGCTAACGTATTGTTGAAGAAAATTAATAACCAATCCTACTAATTTTTTGATGACATTAAACATTCTCAATCTGAACACTACTGTATAAGCAATTGAAATAATAACAATGAAAAAACTCCCAGAACAGCGAAAAGCTCAAAACCATAGAATTTAAAAATAATAAATATCTTTAATTAATTATTTTTTCTAAACTGACTGAAATCTTATAATATGTTCTTCCCTCCTCACAACTTTGGTTGAGCTGTTTCTTGATCAATTTGTTTTTCCATTTATTTTTTAATGAGCCCCATTACAGCAGGGGAATTTATATTGATTTCATTTAAGATTGTTGTACGTCTTTCCTCCGTCACTTAAAAATTGTTAAGAAAAATCAAATTTGTTTTTATTGATAACTGAAAAAAAAAATGAACCATTTCTTTTGAATAGTGCTGTATGATAATAGAATTTTCTCTCCCGTTGCGCCAGCAGCATAGTAATAGCCGACAGTAAAGATTATTGTTAAAAACCTTTAAATATTCATCATATTTCAAACCACAAAGTAAAAGTGACATGAGGATTATGTTTGCACCAAATTGGCAATCCTAACGCGAGCACTATTCTATTACCACTCTATGATTAAAAGAGTTGTGTTGATGACAGCTCCATCCGAGCTCTTTTTTAAAAAACTGCTTTTCTTTGTCTTTCAGATAAATTGTGTGATCAAATCAGCGACGCCGTCCTAGACGCTCATCTGAAGCAAGACCCCTTTTCCAAAGTAGCCTGTGGTAAGTAGAACAATTCAGACTGCTTTATTTTGAGTTATTGCTATTTTCTATTTTTCTTAATTTTTTGCTTTGTAAGAGTAAGTTAAAGCACGCGAAAAAAATTTGCCAAAACAAACAAATAATCCAAATAAATAAATCGTTACTGTTAATCATTCCTAAAGTTTACTACTACTGCTGCTACTACTATCACTACACCACACCACTCCGGGGACAACTTTTTGAGTCGATTGAAAAGACATTTCAAAAATCACCGGAATCAGTATTAGCGTCTCACAAAGCCAAGCGTAACTCAAGCACTAATGAATAAATTGACGTGAAATTTCACACAGATGTCAAGGAAAGTGCCAGCAACCTAAAAAAAGAGAACAAAATTAAATACCATATACCCGGGAAATTTAAATTGAAAACTGATCTTACTTTTTAGACACAGCCATCTAATCTCATTGTTTGCATTCGATGTCATATTCTATAATGAAAAAAGTTTGTAAAAATTTAACCATGTCATTGAAAAAATAGGAAAATAAACTTTTTTTTTTATTTGTAAATCAAGTATAGTAAATGAATAAAAAAAAAGAAAATTCCTGGAAAAAATCGGGAAACAATTAATATTGTAAGAATAATTCCCAGTCACTAAAAAAAATGAATTGATGTTTATGTAAACTGAATTATTATTATTTTTTTTTACTGGGAATAAAAATGTAAGCTCATTGAAAACTCTTTTTATTTCAGAAACAGTGACGAAGAACGGAAAAGTCCTTGTGTGCGGAGAAATCACATCTTCTACCAAGGTCGATTACGAACAAGTGGTTCGGGGTGTTCTAAAGCACATCGGATACGATGATGTACAGAAAGGTAACATTATCTAAAATTATCTATCTTTTATCTAAAATTATCTAATTACAAAAAAATGGTTTTGCTTCTCACTCAAAACCAAATAAAGAAAATTCTCAGATAATTTTGCTGGTACCTTAGTTTTTGCACCTTTCTTTACAGCATTTTACCATGAATGCCAATTATCTTTCTATTCTTATATCCGAATTGTATTGTATTGACATTCTTAAATGTATCCTCACTGTTATTTATTTATTTAGGAATCGACTACAAAACGTGTGAAATTGAGGTGGCCATCAACGAACAAAACTCAGAAATCGCCAACGGGGTTCACATAGACAAACACGAAGACGACATCGGAGCCGGAGACCAGGTAAGATTCATTTTCTGCATATTCTATTGAAATGACATTTCTGCGAATCTATAAGGAGGGTATACAGGGTGTATAGGCAGAATAGAATTCATTGTTTTGTCCATACAAAAAATATGCGGTCGTTATGAAGTGGATTTCTATTTATTTATAAATAGAAATAATAGATATATCCCAAACTGTCATATTTTTTAATTATTTTTCGGATTCTAGTTGTTTCCATGAATGAAAGAGAAGTTGTCGCGATAGAGTTGTCATTTCTAACTCGTGTGTCCGCCGCTATTTTAATGAATATTTAATTTTATGGTGTTCTGGGTGGTTTAAACAAAGTACTTTGCTGCGGAACAGCCACACACTTTTATCTTGATGTTGGAGAAGCGTTGCTTCAGATCATTGTACGCCATTGACATTTTATACCACACATTTTATATCTAGAAATATATAATCAATAAAAAATAAAAGTGAAAGATAATGAAATGAGAAGAAATTATAACATTAAAAGGAGGCTCACCATTCGATGGGTCTTGCAATAACGGTCGAGACGCTTAAGAAATTTCTTCTACACTGCAAAGTGCATATGGCAACAGTCCGCTCAGAAAGGCCATATATTATATTTCAGAAGATCATGGTGTCATAGATCATAGATAGAAATATATAATCAATAAAAAAATAAAAGAGAAAGATAATGAAATGAGAAGAAATTATAACATTTAAAGGAGGCCCACCATTCGGTGGGTCTTGCAATAACGGCCGAGATGCTTAAGAAATTTCTACTACACTGCAAAGTGCATATGGCAACAGTCCGCTCAGAAAGGTCATATATTATATTCCAGAAGATCATAGTATATTTCATCTTTAGTGTCATATTTCTTTACAATGTGCGTTGTATTATCTATGTTTACATGTAAGAATGATAGTAAACTCAATAATAACGACTCGTTATGTTTTAATTTTTCACTCCAAATAAATGTCTGTAGTGGATCTAAATCTAATATGAGGATATAATATATATATATATATATAATCGTTTCGGACGGTTGATTGAACCCAAACTCTTTTTTCCAGGGCCTGATGTTCGGGTACGCCAGCGACGAGACGGAGGAATTAATGCCCCTGACGGTGATGTTGGCGCACAAACTGAACGCCAAACTGTCAGAGCTGAGGAGGAACGGCACCTTTCCCTGGGCCGGACCCGACACCAAGACGCAGGTAAGGCACCCTTCACTGCATGAACTCATAAATAAAGAAATTAAAAACATTGAACAATCAACAGCTATTCTTCTGAAGCATTATCATAAAAAATACTTAAATATAAACATTCTTAAATATCATAAATAACAACAATGATTATGATTATGAAGGTATTACTTGCATTGATCTGGTAGTCCTCAACTACTGGTTGTTCAATTGAACTCATTGTAAAGTACACGAAAACGCGATGAACAGTAGCTAATACAAAATGCAAATGAACAATGGACATATAGTATCCCAGGTCATATGAAATTGTTGCCCAGCAAATGCAATATCCTATTTAGTTCAAAACGCGAATATCGCCAAATGTAGTACACTTATTTTACTTGCATGATGCTACCAAAATACTCCAATACAATTGGAGGTTCGTTTGGAATAATCTTTTTCTCTAAGGTGTACTTCCCTCTGGTGGTTTTTAGGCACAGGAAATTTTCCGAGGAAGACTTAGGGGAGTAGTCTACTATCTTCTTACCGTAGTACCTTTGTAAAACAGTAGCTAATACAAAGGTACGACGAACAGTATCCTCTGAAGTCATGTGAAATTGTCGTCCAGCAAATGCAATAGCTCATTGAGTTCAAAACGCGAATATCGCCAAATGTAGTACACTTATTTTACTTGCATCATGTCACCGAATTTGATTGGAGGCTCTTTTGGGAGTAATTTTGCTCTGTAATGTCTACTTCACTCCACAACCAAGTAACTGGGTTCTGTTTGAGATAGTAGTCCTAAAGAGAGCCCCCCAATTCCTCGTCTTAAATTATCAGCAGCAAACCCTCGTCCTTCTACGTACTGGAGTGAGCGCTCTCTGGCCTTCTTGTACGCTGCAATTCGACCATTATCAAAATCAGAAACGTGCTGGTACACATTTCTGCTTCTTACACGAGGCATCACAACAACTTTTCACCAGGCAACAACGTTCAAATGCAATTTGTGTAACAATTCCCTCATTTAAACGCATTGTAATTGTCGCCTGCTTTGTCTGAATGCGCTGAAAAGCTAATCATTTGCATATCGCAGCACCTTCTTTCTGTCGTTCACATTTCACGCCTGTAGCATGTCACCTTCTTGGTGTAGCAACTTTAATTGCCAGTTGTGTAGAACAAGTTGGTCAAGTGTGTTATTTTTAAGTGTATTTCTTTGTTCGTTTCAGGTGACGTGCGACTACCTGTTCGAACACGGTGCCGCCGTGCCCACTCGAGTGCACACGGTGGTGGTTTCGACGCAGCACACAGACGACATCACCCTGGATCTGCTAAGGGAGGAGGTGATGAACAGGGTGATCCTGGAAGTCATCCCCAAGGAGTACCTGGACGACCAGACCATTTACTACATCAACCCCTGCGGTCGCTTCGTCACAGGAGGCCCCATGGTAAGGGTTATTGCTCTGCAACGGTCTAAACAATACGGATAAAAAAAAAAGGGAAATTTTCATTGTTCGTTCCGAAGCTTTCATTGTTCGTTCCGACACTTGAGCACTTATCTATAATTTGTGTATTATAAACCTATTTAGTTATACGACTCTTCAGAATTTCATTAAACGTAAAATCGTAGACTTGCTTAACACTTTCGCTGCCAATATCGCTCCCGGGCGTGATATCTGGAATTTTTAATTTAATTTTTTCTGTTTTCTTCAAAAATTTCCTGACTTTTCCGCCCTTTTATCGAATTTTCAAACTGAGCGGTCACCCTGATATTCGACACTGCAGATATCGGTAACTGTACATTATTTACAAAGTAAATTGCTTTAAAAAACAATTGATCGAATCAGTCATTTTATGTAAGCGGTATATCTAAGGAACATAATGTTTATCATCGTACCGCCCTAGCTGATAGCGGCATGAAGATTAACAGGTAACCTCCACATTTGCGCCAGGTATAGATCGGAATGCGTTTGGGGAAAAGGTGATGCCATTTCAGAGCGACATCCGGACGAGAGGTTTGATTTGGCTTGTCGCTCTACGGTCATTTTGTGCACACGAGGACTAAGCAGACCAGAACCTACAGTTTAAAGTGGATTTCGAACCCCTCACAAACACCAATGCCATCGCCAGGATTGGAACCTGAAGCCTTTGGTATTAAAGGCCACGGCGCTAGCCAATTGGCCATCTCCAGACGAGAGGTGGCATGGATATTTGTTAGTGGTTCGGAATCCGCGTTAAACTGTATGTCCCGGTCTGTTTAGCCTAAAGTGTGCACAAAATGTCCGTAGAGCGACAAAACAAACCAGACGAGAGAAGCAAATCGATATCTGGCTGCGAGAAATCAATTTGATGGGCGGGGAAAAATCGACTTTGGTCAGAGCGCAGCCGATTCACTCCGAGGGTTCCGTCTACACTGAAATAAACCGATTCGCGAGACTAATTTACTAGTTTTCGTCTGAACGCCACCTGATGTGGGGTTTCAAATGGCGTAGTTAGAAGATGGGTGATCTCTTGTTAAATCTGCCGGCGGATAACATCATGTCAAATGGTCCGGCGTTCAAACTTTTAATTTTTTCCACAGGCTGATGCAGGACTGACTGGCCGCAAGATCATCGTCGACACGTACGGGGGGTGGGGCGCCCACGGAGGGGGTGCCTTCTCGGGGAAAGACCCTTCCAAAGTGGACAGGTCAGCAGCGTATGCCGCCAGGTGGGTGGCCAAATCCTTGGTGGCCGCCGGTCTCTGCCGAAGGTGCCTCGTTCAGGTATCCACATATTGCTCTCTTGTATTTGAATTTAAACAATATATATATATATATATATAAAATTTTAAGTCAATTCGTATTTTTTTTTTCACTCTATTGCAAAAAGTCCTTTATAAAATTTTCATACATTTTTTTAAGTTTATCTGGCACCATCTATTGGTAGATACATGCAACTTAAACCTAAACAAAAATTAAATTAAATTATTTAAATTTAATTAATGTATTAATGTTAGAAAAAACTGTATTCACATCCAGTATCATCCACTACAAGTTAAAAAAAAAATGTATTTGAACTTGAGTGGATGAATAAAAAGTATTTTATTAACGAATGAAAATTTGAACAAGATATATATAGGGAAAATGTGAGCTAATAGAAGGAATTGAAAAAAGCTTTCCAAATGCTTAACAGAGTGCAATTAAATTAAATTTTGATCATCTTGTTTTAATATTAAAGTAGGAAATATACACATCTTACAGTAGATCTCATTCGACAGTGTTTGCGTTACAGTTACATTTGAAATGATAGCTCTGAAAAATTGGCATCAGGTTTATATGAACTCTTTTTTCAGTTTTGAAGGAACACCAATAAAGAAAATCAAGCATGCTTAATTTAAAATCGATCTCGATAAAAGAAAAAGAAAGGTGACTCCAATAGGTTAATTTTTTTGATCAGTAATATTATTTAACCTCAGTTTACATAATAGTGACCAATTCCAGCATTTATTTGAGTTCATAATATATCAAGTTACAATGCCACACAAACACTTGCAGAACATCAAGAATTTTGTTTTTTTAAATTTAAATAATCAGATGATATTTTTCCTTTTCAGTTATCCTACGCCATTGGAATAGCAGAACCTCTGTCCATTGCAATATTTTCTTATGGAACTTCAGACAAAAGCAGCCAAGAATTGCTACAAATTGTCAAAGATAACTTTGATTTGAGGCCAGGAAAAATTATTAAGTAAGTCATTCATAAAATAATTCTTCTTGGCTCCAATTTTTTTTCTATATTTCAATGCTCATTGTCCTTACACTATATTAAATTACAATAATATTTTAATCTAAAATTACTTATGCAAATTATTAAAAAAATTCATTCAATTATATAAAGTTTTATGTATCAATTTAGAGATATATTTTATATCTAATTATTTAAAGATTTTAAGCCAGAAATTAAAATAGCTCCTAGTGATTATATATATATATTATATATAGCTTGCTATACTTTGTAAAACTCGGAGTCTTGTGCTTTCTGTATTGAAAACCTTTATATTAAATCAGTTATGGCATGCTGCTCTTGTAGATCATATTAAAACTGCCAAAAGTTTTCAAATGAGCAAATTTATATGTAAATTGCAATTTGGTAAATAAGCGATAATGAATAACAACATTGGAAATAAGTTTAAATACTTTAATTATTGCAATCTTTAGTTTTCCTTGTATATAACAATTCCCACAAATACTTCTTAGAGAAGAGGTGGCACTATCTTAACATTACATAGTTCAATATTAACTTAATAAAATTACCATCACATTCACGAGTCAATGCTTCAATTCAGGAAGAAAAATGAAGTAGTTATCCATTAATTTGTATAAATTGAGAATTGTTTACTCATCCAAAGAAAAACTTTTTTTTTTAGGGAATTAAAATTGAAAACTCCATTTTATCAGAAGACCTGTGTCTATGGCCATTTTGGAAGACAAGGATTCCCATGGGAAGTTCCCAAGACCTTGATCCTATAGCCGACAGTGAATATTAAAAAAAAAAAAAAATTCTATTTTATCACTTGATGGACTAAGGGGAAAAGAAACCCCACTTAATTGAAATTTTCAGATGTCTGGAAAGATTTTATTAAATCAATTGCATTTTGTTAAATGTGTTAGTGGAGATTGAACAGAATTTATCTGATAAAACATAAAACGTTATTTTTGTATATTTGTGTGTTGTGAAGTAAGAAATAAACATGTTTATCTTTGTTAAACAAGACTGTTTTATTTCCTTTTAAAGCCCAATCACATATATAGAATTGCACCAGCTGCCACAGTACCATTTATTTGGTGTCAAAAAAAGCGCACTATTTATTTTTTTACAAAAGTATTCATGCGAGAAGATCACTAAAGCATTATAAAATTTGTATCGAACAATCAAAACATAGCAATGACTACAATAAATAATTCAAAATAAAATATAATCATTATATTACAAATCACATCATGGGTTTCGAAACAGGAAAAAGTGAATCTCCATCACATTTCCCCTACCACTGTCCCCAATCTTATTTTGAGAGAATGTGTGAGCCACACCACTTGCGGCTCTCTAGGCTGTTCGCCAGGCAAAGTCACAACCATGTTTATAAAATCATGTTTCATTTTGAAAGAAACCTAAAAGAATAAAAAAAATTTCATACTTTTAATAGAACCAATATAAGATGCATATTTAAACAAAACAAAGATACAAAATATCAATGTCTTAATTCACTTGAATTTGAATCGCTTACATAAATCTAACTTGAAACATACATTGTTTTTAAAAAGAAAATAAATGTATACATGCTGTTTCCACAATGTACATTTTTAATAATCCAGAAATTCTATAACACCTTTTTAATATCATGGCAATTTTTATAAAATTAGTTTTGTATATACTCAAATTTCCTAAAAATATTTAAAAATTGAAATAAAATTAATACATCATCCAATTGAGTTAGAATAATATTAAAAGAATTTCTGACAAAGGAAAATATACATTATGAAATTTTTAATATGCATTTTTTTATAAATATCAAATTCCTAAACAAATAATTTCTTTTTAATGTTATAACAATAGCAAACAACAATTACACAAATAAAACTTGAATTAACTTATTTTATAAATAAAAAATGAAAAATCAATTAAAAATAATAGTTTTTGAAATGGCAGAATATCATTCCAAATAAGAATAAAAGAAATAATTTGAAAATCAAAAATGTTTTACACTGATATAAGGTGACACTAATAAAAATAAATTGTATGCATATAAGACATTGAATACATAGTTTTCTTTCTTTTCCTAGAACATCACACCTTATGTTTGACTTGAATTCAATGAGCAAAACACCACTTATATTTTAGATTTGTTAAACCTTATGGATGACTCTATAATTATGTCTCTTATCCACTAAATACACTCTGAAGCGTAGTGCCTAAGTATTGGGTTCGAATCCCGGCAATGCCACGTGTGTTTGTAGTGGTTTGGAATCCCATTTAAACCATAGGTCCTGTCTACTATGACTGTAAGAGCATTGGGCTGACAACCCTACCCTGTAAAAAGAAAACATCTTTTGTCTCGAGATCTGCCAGCAGGCAGAAGGCTTTGACCTACCATGGGATTGTTGCGCCAATGATGAGGATGATCCACTAAATAATGAAATGGTTTCAATTTGCTGGTAATTTCAATCGTGAAGCAATGAATTAGAATGGAATAAGATGTATTCAATTAATTTCTAAGCCCTTTAAAAACTAAGCTTTCTTTCAGATACAAAGACTTTCCAAAAATACTTACAACAACATCTTTCGAAGTTGGTACCAATGAAAACATGAAACCCAGCTTATTCGCCTTTCGAAAAGTAACAATGCTGAAAATAGATTAATATTGGTTAGAATTTAGAAAACATTTACAAATTAATAAAAAATACAGACAATAAAATAATCTTTAAAAATTGGCACTCTTGTGGTAATTGGGCCTCAAATTAAGCTCTTGGTACAAAATCTAATTTGAAATAGGAAAAGCAACCCTAACAACAGGAACAGCAGCATAGTTGGTAAAATGACATATGGCTGCTATGCTTAACAAACTGGGACTGAATAAGGATTAGAATGTCAAATGAAAAGTGACAAAAAATCAATACAAAACAAAAGTATCCCTTTATGATTAGCAGTTAAAGATAAGCTCTTTAAAAAGCAAAGAAGTAAACTGAAACAAATTAAAAATATATTAAAAAAAACACAATAAAAATAGAATGTGTATATATATATACACATACTACCATGGATTGGGGAAAAGTTTCTGACTTCTTAGTCAATTTTTTTTCTATTGATTCCTGACACTTTTCCTTAATTGTATGTACAATGATTTTTATTAATGGATTTTGAAGAATTTGTGAAATAAATTCCATGATTTTTATTGAACCATGCATCTTGCAAATTATACTGCTTTTTCATAACAAAGTAATTTTTATGACTTTAAAAAGAGCATTATTTGCTTTAACTTATGACAGTTTTATACTCTAAATTTGCATACAAAAACAGATATATCCTATAAAAATAACAATACTATATTAGAACACGTTTATACAACAACTTCAGACAAGCAAAAGAAAATTGTTCATTTTTTAAACTGGAATTTCTGCAAAATGACCAAATTTTATGTAAATTCCCTATCTTTCTCTCCCAAATCTTGATACGTCAATAGGGCTTCCATAAAAATAACCTTTCATGATAAAATTCAATAAATATTATACTAAACTATTTATCGGTTCATATAAATTTTGTTCTTGGTGGCCGACACCTCCAGTTGGACAGACCCCAGAATTTTGAAAAATTATAGATTATTTTTCTAAAAGAATAAGAGTCAAACTTTAACATCGACTCATGACTTAGACTTCCAAAATATGTCCAACTCCCCACCTCTGAATATTACATACATAATCACTGAATCAAGATAATTCAAAGTTACTATAAAATTAAACATTAAAAAAAATTAATACCTTTCAGAAAATATTAACCCTATTCAATTTCACAGTTGTTTTATTGAAACTAGAGAAATGATTTTGACACAAAATAAATCTAAATCTATACGCAATAAACTTTCTTGATTAGTAATGCCATTTGAAATTTAGTGCTTATTTCCACTGAATTAAACAGCATCAATTGTTCAAATGAGAAATAATATCAGGACAAAAAGAGTTAATTATTATTGTTCACATATCCTAATAATTAAAAAAAAAAAAAGATCCTCTGACATCTAATGAATTATTCTCAAATAACCCTAAGTAAAATGCTAAATGTGTACTTTGGATCATCTTTGAAACTTTGATTGTCATTTATGTCATCGAATTCAGCAGTGTCGTCCCTTGGGGCCAAGACCAATTCTCCGGGAGGGAGTTTCACCTAGAAAGAGATTAAAACTTTATTTTCAAAGAAATTTTTTTTTTTTTTATATCTAGTGTCAAAATATGTTTATTTAGAACCTTTTAAATAAACCCAGGTCATTAGAATTTTTTTAAAGGTTGCAACAGATAAAAAAAAAAAAATCTGAAGTTATAAGAGAGGGAGAGGGGGAAAGAAAAAAGATACATATAGCTCGGCTACCGATTGCATAGAACGGTAAACATACAGTTTAATGACATAAATAAGATTGGATTCTTTGTTAGGGGTTACTCCAATTAGTTTGGCACAAAGCTGCTTTCATAGAAAGTAAAATAATGAGTTGTAATTTGTTTTCATCTAGTTTAATATTATACCAGCAAAAATTTTAATTATTAATAATGAAAATTCTTTTTATTACCATTAAAACCCTTCCTAAATGATACATCCTTCCCCATGACGCTGCTCTATTTTAAATATGCCTGATTTTCTAAGTGATTGGTGGTCACATTATACATTTAATATCTAAAATAAGTAGATTCAAACGATAATGGATCAACTGTATTATGCTTCAATGTAATAATGCTTCCTTCATAGAGCTGAAGCTTTCCCTCTTTTTGTTTTCCTTGAAGAAATATCCAATGTTTTCTACAGTGGCATCTTGTTTAATCATTGCAGAACACTCTTATTTCTGTTGTTTGCTTTCAGTTAAAAGAAAATTGTCCTTCTTTCAATGGACCTATCTTTGTTTAGAAAATTAATGTGCAAATGTATCACTCTTTAATCTGGCACATTTTGATAATAGCTGTGCCAAACAAGCAATTTTTCTGGAATGTAAAATGTCATTATAGTTTTAACAGGAATACCAAAGATAAATCTCTCTAGATAACAATTTAAATTATTCGGACATGTCCATATTTAACATGTTTACTCATATTCTGAACCAAGGTAAATAGTATAAATATACGATATATGTAAGCAGCACTGTGTCACTACCTGGCTGTCAAACTCAATAGATGCCCAAACACAAACAAACAAATAATATATATAAAAAATAATTAAAGTCAATTCCTAATAAGGTTAAAGAAAATTTTTATTTTATTTACATTTGATTAAAAAATTATAATTAATATAAATATGTATATACATATGACAGAATCACTCTATTAAGTGGCAAAATAGAAAGCGAATTTCCTTGCAATTTTCCCTTTTCCTTTCTATACATGGCATTGGACTATTATTTTTGTTTGTTACTATTTATTCGCTTTCTATTTTTTTCGTTTCTAATTTATGAAGCTGGTGGTGGTCTATAATATCTCATTCTATCCATCTCTTGTAATGCTTCATTATTGCAAGGAACTTTTCCAGTGAGTTTCGAGCAGTCAAATTCTTCAATTAATTTATCGATAAATTATTGATTTTCGCAAGAATTGAACTCGCATTCTTCACCTTCACAAAAATACTGAAATCCTCGCATTTTACCAATTGAGCTACTGCCTGTTGACTTCAATTTTATTGCAAACTGCTAAAATTCTATTTAAAGTATTGAAAATTAATTTAATTTAATTAATGAATTAATATTTCAAAAAACTGTATTAACACCAAGTGTCATCTACTACAAGTTTCAAAAAATATATTTGAACTTGAGTGGATGAATAAAAAGTATTTTATAACAATTGAAAATTTGAACAAGATATATAAATATATATAGGGAGAGTGTGAACTAACAGCAGGAATTGAAAAAATACGAAAATGAAGGCTCACTAGATGACGGATCTTAGATTGTACTAAACTATTGAATGCTGGATTAAATAGTCAATACTGTACAACACATATGCTTACATAAAATAATGCTTGCACACACATGCTTACATAATATGCTTGCACACATATGCTAACATAATATGCATAAAATAATGCTTGTTCTAAAAGTCACCACCTAAATTCTAAATTTCACCAAACACTGCAGGATATTAATAGTGAGGATTTTCTCCACTTCAATGGCAGTATTATAATGCTATACTAATGCTATGATAATAAGAAATTAAAAAAAAAAAAAACTATTCAAAGAGAAATTTATAGCTGGAATATCATTTTATAGGGGATTACCTACATATATAATTTCAATTTTTATCAATTTAAAATATCACTTACAGTAGATAAATCCTCAGAGGGTTCTTCGATAGGCTCAAAAGTAATGTGAGCAAGATGAGGTGTGGGATTGATTAAAACCATTTCAACTAAGCAAGTCTGAAATAAAAAGAACATCGTGAAATTTAAATAGATTGAGGTTGCAGATACAGAAATACAAAACTAAACTTTATTTTTTTTTTAATCTTTATAGCAGAAAATTAATTATCAAAATTACAGAGTTAACATTCAAGTCACTGAATATTGAACCAAAAATCATTTTGTCTACTCGTTCACCTTATTTAAATTCAAATTTCTTTATAGCATCTTTCTGTACTTCTTATATTAAAATCTTACATTTATTTTCTTAATTTATTAGAAATCCATTTATTATTTGTAATCAAGAATTTAATTAAAAAAAGCTTCAATCACAATTGATAATAGATCATTACTTTTTTTTTCAATTTAGCTACTAAAACACTTTATATAATCAAAAATTTATTTAATTTAAATAATGAAATGAAAATGAGAGAGAAATTTGCATATTTCTGAATATAAGTCAAGAATGAGATTTTTTATTGAAAAAATTTATCCAAAGCTCAAAACCTATATAAAAGCATAAAAAATTTCAAAAAGGGAAAAAAATTCTAGTTTGCAAAATCTTGAAAAAGATGATGACATTTATTTAGACATTCCAATAAGTGACAAAGAATTTGACTAACTATTCGGTAACACAGATACTGACACAGACTTTGAAAAACCTTTTTTCTTTTTGCATTAAAGTTGCATTCAAAATACTCAAAAAGCAAATTAAAAGGTTAAAAATCATTTAACTTTTCCAATGCTATTTTTATGTGTTCATTATTTACAGTATTCTATTATTTTGTCTGGTGTATGTTTTGCTACTTTCCCGTTATCCAACATCAGATTTCTCAATGCACTAGCACCGTAAACAATTTAAAAAATAAAAACTCATTTTCACTTATTCCATTAATTTAAAAAAAAATAAAAATGACCTAAATTAAATGATACACCGGTCACCCAACTAATGGAAAAGTACCTAGATATTTTTTAAAGATCCATACAGTAGCTGACCACCATTATTATTAAGCTTTTGAAAAAGTTCTAAAAATTCTCAGCTTATGCATGGAAATATGTTAAATTGAATTAAAAAACAAAATAATTTTAACTGTTATAAAAAAAGTAATCTAAAAAAAAAATTTTTTTTCTTACTTCTTATAATATTCTTCTCTACTAATATAAAATATATAATACTCTTCTTATTCTTGTAATATGAAATATTTATTGCAATCATACTTCTGGGCTAAGTGATCTTATTTATTGTGAAATTGATTTAGCAATTGTTTATTTCTTAATATTGATTCATTTATTTGACTTACCTTTTCTAGATAAAGCTTTGAAATATTTTTGATCCTTAATTCAGGTATATGATAGCTAGAATAAACAAAAAATAATAACTTGGATAAAAAAAACTTATTCATGAAAGCAAATTATAACAAAAAACAAAAAAAAAAACTTTAAAACAACACAACAAGAAAAAATTCTTACAATGCTGCTAATTGAATCTTAAATTTTATAGATGACGGATTGTACTCTGGCTTGCTAAGATTATGTTCACATACCTACAGAAAATATAAATGGAACCTCTTTTTAAGCAAAAGTAAATGAAACAATTTTATTATAAAAATGACAATCTTATATTTGATTAGTTTTTGTTATTCAACAAAATTTAAAAAATTAAGTATGCCTTTTCATCCCATAATATTTAAATATTAACAGAGCATTCAGAAAAAAATCTCAAAATTATTAAATATTTATGAGTATATAATAAATCATACGAAACAAATATAGGAAGAGAACTGAAAATATTTTACAAATTTTTTTTAAACTTCTAATTTAATTTTTATTCAAATATATTCTGTGAATTTGAAATCGTACAGTGTTTTGAATTTGTTCGATATACAATAATATAAAATGAGTACTTTTCACTCAAATTAGTAGAAATTCTAGATTTCTTTTTTAGAAATTACATTCAATTCATTCTATTGAGAACCCTACAATGAGATTTAAAAAGGAAACACTCACTTTACAACGCTGAGATCGTTTTATGTGCATGTATTTGTTTTGAGGATGCAACTCAGAGGTATTAGCAGGCTGAAATTGCGGCTGAAACAGTCTTTGCTTCAGAGTACAGACTGGAAACATAATTAAGACAGATTTTATATGAAAGCACACTTATCAATTTATTTCATAATTAAAATATTTGTACAGTTCAAAAATAACAAAAGATTCAAAAGCAAATATTGCATGATAAAAACCTTATTTCAGAATTTATATTCTACATATTAATAAAGGATGAAATTTTATGCGTACAGTAGATGCTTTTTAATCTGGCATTCTACGGTTTGGGACTTTCTATAATACGGAATCAATCGAATCATTCATTTTTAGATTTTTGCATGTGGATTTGAACATTTGTTGTCCATGACTATCTGACCTCAGCACAATAACTGATAACTTATTTAAACTATCATCATTCAGTATTAATTTGTGTTGTGTTTCTTTATCAGTACAAAGATATTCAATATATGCATTCTGATGTTGTAGTGGCTAGAATGTCAGACATTTAAAGTGTCTACATTGATTCAGAATTAAAAGTCAATACATTCAATATATGTTTTATTCGTTTAAATCTTTATCTAGACTTATTTATTTTCAGTGCTCCATTAAATTCTATTGAGATTAAATAATCTGACACAACCATCATTCCAAATGTTTCCAATTAAAATGCATTTACTGTACCTCCAATAGAAAATGTATGAAGGTGATAATGCAATAACTATACAAAAAAGCAATATGTGATATTTCTAACTTATATAAAACTGATTTTTCTTTAAAGAAATAATGAAAACGAATGAAATTTTTTCATACAAAATACAAAGAACCATGTAAATAAGAATTACACTTAAAAGGAGGAAATAATAAAAATTGTAAATCAGGAAATGAATGTTAAATTATTTTTATAGAAGAATCTTCATGCGGCGGCATTACTAGCGGCCGCTATTGTGAAGACTTTTGACTTGATCTAACTTTGTTAATTATATTTTAAATCTATGGACACGATAACAACCACAACAGAAGAATCTTCAAGTATAGTTTCAGTGTTATTGAAACTTAAAACCCAAAGCCATATAAAAAAAAAAGTCAATATAAAACATAGCACTATCATTAGTAAAAGCAACCTTAATTCATTAATTAATATGAAATTTTTTCTTATGGCTTAAATGCTTTTTATGCCATAAGTAACACCAGTTTTCATTCAGAATAGTAACTTGTTTGGTTTGGAAAAATTCGAATGTATTATTATCATGCTAATATTACTAACAATTGCAAAATATTAAGTTAATCTTTATTAAAACTTTATGTTAAATGACTGATACTTTAAAATAAATTAATTCTGAGAGAGTAATAAATTCATAATAAAAATAAAATGTGCAACAATTTCCTGCTTGTAATACACATTATAGAACATGCAGAAGTTAAAAAAAAAAGTTCTTGTATAATCCGCTGGGCATCTTTAACACACCCTATAATAATTTAGTTTAGTTTTTATACTCATACATAAAATAAATGTAACATTCTGTTGTTTTTAAAGAGAAATTTTGATGATGTAGATAGATAAAAAATCAGTTACAAATTTAAGATAGTGGAAACCAAAAAGAAGATATGCATTTCAAAACTACATTGACAACAGCAAATATTTTTTCTAACTATTTGTTTCTTCATATTTTCTAGAGAGAAATCTGGATCAACATGAGCAATAAATATTGATTTGGCTTTCTACAATGCTTTTTCAATTTTTGCTTATAATCTGTCCCAAGACTTTTTTTTTATAAACTAACATACACAAATGTCTTAAAAACATTGTATTTTATTTATTCCTGTTAAAGTACAGATTGCCGCTTGATCACAACTGCTCAAGTCTTTATTTTTCTCATAAACAAAATTCTGTTTTTTAAGACAAAAAAAAAAAATTTTTCATGGGAATTTTATAAAAATAATTTTCATGAAAACTTCAAAAACAAATTTTAAATAACTAACAACACCTAATTTTTTTTCATGTATAATCAGCAAATCTTAAGCAAGAAATTATAATTTCTCAAAAATAAATAGTTTAATTTTTAAAAACATTATAGGACTGCAATCAAAAATTCACTAAACTAAAAATGTAATAGGGTCAAGAAATAGATAACAGGAAAAAGATGGAATGATTTGGAGAAAAACTATATTTGACTTAGTAGAAAATCCAACATACCTGATGATAAATTTAATGGCTGAGTCAAATAGCTCTCTGGTAAGGGTTCAACATCAGATGTTGCTTCAGGTAATGTCAACTGTTCTGATGCTTCAGGTTCTCCTTTACTGTAAAGAATTATAAAATTATTTCGATAAAGAAATATATAGAATTAAAATTAGAAAACTTTTTACGCTCATGAAACAAACCTTAAAGTAGGTGGCAAACCAGCTAATTTTCTAACAACTGTAGCAGACATACCATATTTATCCTGTAGAATAAATTTTAAAAATAAATTCTTAATTTATTACCAAGACTATTATAAACTAAGAGTAAACAAAACTTTCAAATTATTTTTACTTAATAAACACAGATCATATAAATTTATATTAGAACATGAGAATTAAAAGAATGCACAATTTTAAATCTGAGTGTACTATTAAGAGTAAAGAATGTACAATTTTAAATTTATGGTGAAAAATTTATTATTTGATTTTTTTCTGTTAAGTTTAAATATATGGACATAATTAAAGATCCAGAATAAACATAAATAAAGAAAGATAAATCCAATAAAGAAGTTAGAAATAAACTATCACAATTAAAAATATAAAATTTTTTTTACTTTTCCAAAGTAAAAATTTGCATTGCAATAAATTAGACTTACTGAAATATGTAAGTAACTGTAACGCTGATTTATCTTTTTTCTTTCTCTTTCCAATTTTTCTTTTTGAGCAAGCAGTCGATAATATTCCATCAGTTGAGATATCTAGTAAGAATCATTTTTAAAACAAAATTACAATGATAAGAAGTCAATTATCATTTTCCTCTTTCATTAAAAGATTATTCATTAATTCTTTTGAATATAATTATATTCCATTTAATTAACTGTCAAAATAAAAAAAGGTCTTTTAATTATTTAAAAAACTATAATTTTTAAAAAAAATTCCTCCTAATTTCAAATTAAAATCATTACAAGGGATTATATTATTTCTCTTTTTTATATCATATATATATTTTTAAAGATGGAGGGAAAAAAATATTTTTTAAAATTGAAACTGCTCACTCTTTTACTATGAGGATTCTCTGCTTCTTGCCAACCACCACTTGCTGAAAAGAAAATATAACATTTAAAAAGAAGTTGAAAATTAGGGGGACAAGAATAAATAACACAAGTACTATATAACTGATAAATTTAGCAAGATAAATTCAGTTTATACCTGTAGCTTGATCAGGAATTCCTACATCTCGCGATGTCCATCTGCAAAAGCCACAGATTAAATAATAAACCTTTTTTGGCATAGTTTTTGTGGCATCCTCTGGATTTGGAACTTGGGCACTTGTTGCACGAGTAGAAAGAGTGTGCATGCAACTGGGGCAGTCAAAACAATTAGAGCACCTTTTGAAGAAAAACAGTAGGATTATTCCCAATGCATTCAAAAATCACTCGTTTTGAAAAAAAGGCATCTGATATTTAACTATAAATTAATTATTGAAAAAAAAAATAACAGCACAGAAACTAGTTATTTATAACATTAAATTTGATTAATTAATCTATAGCATTCATCAAATGAAAAACTCTTAATAAAAAAACACTCATTATTTTAAACTTTTTTTTCCCTACATCAAACTGTAGCAATATTGGCCATAAGAACTGTAGCAGCTCAATAAAATTTAGCCTTAAAGTTGTCAGAGTTAAAAGTCATAAAATCAAGTGCAGTGCATGTTGTCAAATTTAAAAAGTCCATGGCTTTACCTGACGAGCACAGAGGACAGACATCATTAGTAGCTACAGCAATGTGGTGTATTATTTTAAACTATTCAAGTAAAAAGGTCAGAAATGTTTTTCATATTGGAATTTGGTAATTTAATAAATTAATAGTTTAAAAAAACTAAAAAATACGCTTTTAGAGTTAATCAAACTAAAAAGTAAAAAATAATTGTTAACATAAGAATAAAATGACTGACGAGAAAATGAATGTCACTGTTCTAAAAGCGTGGGGTGCTTTGTATGACATTTTTAAACTAACTCTGCATTTCGGAATGAAACTAGTGAGAAATTATAACGATTGATATCGAGCACCCCACGATTTTAGAACAGTGACATTCATTTTCTCGTCAGTCATTTTATTCTTATGTTAACAATTATTTTTTACTTTTTAGTTTGATTAACTCTAAAAGCGTATTTTTTAGTTTTTTTAAACTATTAATTTATTTTTTACTTTTTAGTCTGATTAACTCTAAAAGCATATTTTTTTAAAGTTTTTTTAAAGTATAATTGTTTTTACTTTGTTTTCCACTTGGCTTTACTTAGATTGAATGCAGGTCGAGTACCTGTGCGCGAAGCGCACATCTACTCAAAATCAAAAGTTTACATACTTTTTACCCACCGAAATTTTCGGCCAATAGGAAGAACGCAATTCGACATGATCGCAGTCCTATGCCTTTGAGATCCGCCTCTTTTTTAGCCACCGAAATGTTCGGCCAATAGGAAGAGCGCAATTCGATCGCGGATCAGTTGATTGACTCGCCAGTAGATGGCGCCATCAGTCCCAAAATCGAGCCCAAAAAGTGAGTTACATACAAACATACATACAAACATACAGGTGAAGCTAATAAAAGCGTATTAAAAATGTGAAATAAACACAAACATTATATTTTAAGGCTAAATTGCAGTTTAGGGAAACAAACAAATTTGGCAATATTTTTTCTGCTACCAAATGGGAGATAAGCTGCTCAGGTTTTCCCCATTGGGAATTCGTTTGTCTGCTGGAGCTCATGTTTTCAACTTTCTTGCTTACCATGACACAATGACTTAAGTATTGATCATGATTATTAATAGCTATTATTAATTTATCTATTGCTTATGTATATTGCTTTCCTTATCAATAACAAAACTATTTTATATAGAAAATTTATTTATAGGAATGAAATTTTCGTAATAATTTTTTTTCTCAAAGGAGTTTCCATGATAATATATATCAATCATGCTTTTAAACTTTATTACAGTAAATGAAAGTAGATACAGTTCTATAAAATTATTTTAAAGTAAAAATTTAAAACTCAGTAAACTTAATTCCTTCATTTCTTAAGTGCTTACCTATCAAAGTGATGCCTAGTCAATAGAATTTTACTTTTTGGACAAGGGATCAAGGTATTACTTACAGTTCTTGTATAGGTGATACAATAACAGAACTGTAAGTAATACCACTCTAATACTAATATATCTGGTACAGGTGCTACAATATACTAATACTACAATACAAGTGCTACAATAGCATTTCTGCACAGTTTTGAAATGCTAAGATAAAAGGATTGATATAAGGTTGGGTTGATTGTCATCCGAAAAGGAATCTATCATTTTCATCACTATTTAGCAGAGTTCATTTGATGAAGATTAAGTGGAAATGTGACATCATAAGATCTTTTTAAAGCACTTTTTATGGGACATAAAAGATGTATACAAACCACAGTGATACTCGTGAAATTGTGTCAGATTTGGAAAGAAACAGAGGAAAAATTTAAATTTAGTGAAAAAAATTTCTGGCAACTCAGAAGTAAGTATTCCCATGTAATAAAATATTAAGATAGATTCGGTTACACAAAATGCAATTTAAAAATAATAACAATCTTGTTTTGTCAGAAAATTTACATTACTTTCTATCTGTATAAATATAAATTGTCACTCATCGATCGAATTTGTCCACGTAAAATAGAATCACATATGAAAATATTAATTATTCATACTCATAACTTTTTTATTTGCTTTTAAAATATACATAATTATATCAAAGTCTATATCAAGTAACAATTTTAAATAAATGAATGCAAAAATCTTACTTGTTCTTTTTTAATCTTGCTTCCGGTGATGGCATATATTCCAAGCAATTCTGACAGTAATGAGAGTCAACCTAAAATAATGTATTAAATTAATAGCTAACAATTTATAAAAGCTATACTATAAAACAGAGATGGCCAACCCAAATGGTCTTGCGAGTCACTTAGGAAATGCATCATAATTTTGTGGGCCACATATAAAGTTATATATCCCTATATTAGATTTAGACCTACTATAAACATTTTTTTGAAATGTAAAATTGAAATTATTTATTATTATTCTTACAAGTAAGCATAGATAATATAATAATAATGATACTAAACCGACATTGTAAAGAAATATATAACACTAAAAATGAAATATAAACGAAATAGGGGGCCTGATGGCTAGCATTCTGCTGCTCGGTACCACAGGTTTCATGTCCCGGCAGTGCCATGAATGTTTGTAATAATTCCACTTTAAACCATAGGTCCTGGTCTAATAGGACCGTAAAGAGTTGTGGGGGTAGTGTTACTCGTATCTGTAGCATATCTTAAAGTTGCATGTGTCTCCTGGGTAGTGCTAATGAGTAACAGTTGTGCAGCTCTTGCTTATGGCATTAAGATTAACTGTCTGTATTGCCAGCTACATTAGAACAATAACATAAATAAAATAAAAACAATGAATTCATTAAAAAATATTTATTTTACTAGTGCAATATTCGTTTCTCCACTCTTTCACTTAGCTTCTGCAAATCGATCTCATTTTGGGTATTTGCACATCATAATGGGTGTTGCGTCTATTATGTTTCGTGTTGGGTCAATTCCATTTTCTAAAAAAACGATTCGCAGGTGTAAATCAAACCAAAGCACTAACAACATTTTGTACCAGATTTCTCAAATAGGGAAATTTCTCTTTTGTGACATTGTGTTATAAAAATTTATTTTTGATTCTGATTTTTCAGAAATGTGTTTTAATTCAATATTGTATTGTAAATCAACCAATTTTCATTTGGTGATATTCTGAGGCCCACTCGATTTCAATATGAAAGGGAGATGAATACATTTCAAAAATTTTATTGTATTTGTCTAACTCTAAATTAGACAGTTAATTTTTAAATATATAGATGTACATATAATGTATTTCTTAAGATATTGGTTTTCACTTCTTTGGCCATTATATTTTGTAAAAATGTGATAAATCCTCGGGCAGGAAAAATGTTCACGGCGGGCCGAGGGTTGCCCACCCCAGCTTTAAAATATCAAAACCAAATAGATTCAAACCTCATGAGAAACACATTCGCCACATCTTAAACTTGAACAATGGCGACAAAAATAAACTTTTGTTATAGGTCTTTCAGCTCCACACGTACAAATGTATAAAACATTATTTGGTTCAAATATTTTCAACATCTTTAAACAGTATATCAAACGTCAATTATTTTCAAAACAAGCAGACGAATACAATCAGAAACAACTCCAACAGTGTTGCCAGAAAAGTGCTTTAATAATAATATATGTTACTGCGGCTTACATATAGAAACTAAAAGTTAAATTTAACTTATTTCTTAATATTCAGTATCAATAAAATATAACTAAAATTATATACTGTATTTTTAAAAAATTTTAAATAACTTTTATTTCATTTAATTGTATCAGACAGATTTTAATCAATACATTTTGCGTAAGATGTAAAAAAAAAAAAGGATTGCGCTAAATTCATGGCTGACGCTGCAGTTACATGGTTTGTGTTTTGACGCAGAGGGGCAAGTAGTGTTTAGGTATGCAATAAAAATGTCAATAAATAATAGGTGCAGTTATATTTAAAGGAATTTTTACATTTCATCAAGATCCAAAATTGAGTGTATATTTTGATATTCACTATCTATTCATATTTAGCTAGTTAATTTTTATTTATTAGATTTCTTGCGTTTTAGACTACTGGATCAAGAGCGTAAATGAATGTAACTTCAATGTAAGCAAATTTCTTTTTTATTTCCCCTTTCCTTCTAACTGTGTACTCAGATAATATTATTAAAATATTGTATCAAATTATTTAACTATTTCTATTGATCAGATATAGATGAAAACATATGGTCTTCATGCATTAAACTATACTACTTTTTATAATAAGTTTTCATACTACAGTTTCATAAAAATAATGCAGATGCATTTCTATTTTAGACAAATTATATTTTTAATTTCTGTTATACAAAAACAATTTATTATAAAACAAGTCTTATTTTTTGCATTATATTATATAAACGTGATGTAGAAATCATATAAACGTAATAGAAATTATATAAACGTGTGTACATAAATAAATTAACCATGTGCTGTACATTTATTTCCGAATCATAACTCTGTTAATTTCGTTTTTAAATGTATAAGACTTATGCATTAGATAAGCAGTAGAATATTTTTTTTTTATTCAATGTTTCGTTTTATAATCAAATTACATCACCTGAATTTTTGGTTGCATTCAATTTTTATGGGACTGTATTGCATTTTCTTTTTTTTTCTGAAACTCTTTAAAATTAATATAAAAATCAAATTTATTGATATTTATATTAATTTCACTGTTCTCTATCAAATTTATTGATATAGAACAGTGAAGTCTATATGAATAAGTAATAATTAAAGTCTATATAGCTTTCAACATGTATATGGAATATATTTTATTATATTTTGTTTTATTATTTTTTATTTTATTAAATTGAAATATATAAAACAATCACAGCTGTAATCTTTATCATATTAAAATTAATTTTTATTGGTGCAGTTTCATTTAGTTTTTAATCAAAATGAATTTATTTCAATCATAATAAAATTTTGAAATAGATTTTAATTTTTACCCTTATAAAATTTATTGTGGTGTTTCAAATTTATTCAGATTTAACCATGAAAGAGATAAAATCCTTATTACATATTCATTGTGTATATTACTTTGGTATTCTTCATCTTTTTTTTTTTTTTTTTTTTTTTTTGCATATTATCACCCAATATTACTTAACTATCAATGCTATTTAACATTAAAGATATATGTATGCTTTATATATGTATGTCTTATAATCTATAAGAATCAAGTTAATCATTATAAAACTAAAAATCTTAATTTTTTTTCTGTATCCATTAATATAACTAAAAATAATGAAAAAAAATCATATTATTTCTAAGAAAAGTATAATCATATTTTTATAGTAAAATTGCATTTTTAAATATTAAATGAAAAATAATCTTCTTTCACCACTCATTAATTATTTAAGTATTATTATTATCATTATTATTCCAGTTCAATGTCATTGATTTAACATTTAAAAAAATGGTGTTATACATTAAAATTGATTATTAAAATATATTTTTTAATTTGCAATAAATGGAAATATTTTTATAAAAATGCATTAAACATTTTTATGAGTGATTCATGAAAAACCAAGTGTTTTGTGATATTGACAGATAATTTTTTGCTTTCACTATTATCCTATTAAATATGATCAATGCTGTCACTTAAGTTAAAATAATTAAAAAAAATATTGTATTTATTTTAAAAAGTATATATTTTTTTAATATATAATATAAATTATATAAAATTTATACTTGTTTTTTAATTTATTTTTATAAGTACTAGAATCAAAATAGCAATTTAGGAGATAATAAAAATAGAACTTATAGTAGTAACTTTAAAAAATAATTTGGTTGTGTTCTTTCTTAAATTAATTATAGCTGAAGAATTTTACAATTAAAAATTATTTAATTTCATGATATCCAATTGCAGTTTTAAATTATATTTATCTATGAAATATGTTCACTACTATTATTACTCTTTTCTGTCTTCTGGCCACAAACAAAAAATTGTCATAGGATAAGCAAAGAATAAAATAAATAAAAAATATATTCAAAATATTGTTGTGATATATACAAATATTTAATCACCAATTATTTAATTTTAACTCATTTTGAATATCTGATTACATTTTAATAATGGTGTTTGAAGTACCAGAATATCATTATTTTTTTTTTAAATCGAGCTGTTAGTTAACATTTCCCTTCGTTGGTATGTTTCCTTTTTTTTCCTTCTTTCATATTAAAACAATGTATAAAATAAAAACGTGTATATTTTATCTAGTTTTTTTAAATGTATGGCATATAAAGTAAATTTTTGCATTATTAAGAATTTCTATTTTTGAACATGCAATTATTCATTTCATAATAAAAGAGCTTATTTATTATAATTTCTTAGTGTCTATTTGATTAACTTCAAAAATGTATTATGTAAATAATGTATATTTCTTATTTCAGTTCCTTTCCCATTACTCTTCTGAATGGGCGCATGCTATTCCAAGAAGGCTAGTGGAGGGAATCGTTCTTATACAACTGTCCAAATGGCTTCCACTAAGCTGGAGGAGGGATCAAGACTTGTAAGACCCACGCCTTACACACGAACTCAGAATGCAAATATTGATTATGCAGCCAAGAAAGGCATTCCACTCTCAGCAAAACACAATTCACTAACCACCATGGATCAAGGTGATCTGAAGAACATGAAAAACACTTTCCAGTCAAACATTCCTCGATTTAGTTCTAGTCTACCTGTTTCAGCATCCGTTTCAGGAGAACAAAAAACCATTTCAAATTGTAATGATAATGAAGCTTTGCATGTTGTAAATAACAATGCTATAGTCAATTCTCGTTCAGCTTTTAATGTTTCAAATGCAACTTCACCTGTAAATAAATTAACTGTAAAGGATTCACTGATTAAGCCAAAGAATTTAGGTAGTAAAAGTTGTCCAGATAAGATTCTTAGTCCTGATGTACCAGAAAAACCAGTCAAGACTCCTCTGAAAGGATCTGGAATATCTCGTATTTTTATGGGTAAATCTCCTTCTTCACACAATAGCCCAGAAATTCAATACAGTTCTAAACTGCAGCAAACTAAAGATTCTAAATTCAATAATAGAAATCCTAGTGGTGTAAGTCCTGTATCAAAATCACCGTCGGGTAAAGGATTTGAGAGTCGAGACAGCTTGTCTGATTTTGATTCTGGACTAGGTAATAGTTTAACAGATAAAAACAAGCCAGAAGATTCAGATACCATTAAAGATATAGAACAACTTGAATTTCAAGAAGAATTCTCTCCTAATATTAGTGTAGATGCTTGTTCCAATCGTCCAACAAGCACACCCAAATCTTCTGCTTCTGAAACAAAACTTTCTTTGAAAGCACCTACTTATAAAAGAGAACCAAATGGAAAATGGAGTTTTGATGAAAAGCATTTTGGAACAGAAACTGTACGTACTGCAGAACCAAAGCCTTTTGCCAATTCTAATGGGTCTAGTCCCAAAGGAAAGCATTCATTCAAAATGAATGCATCAGAAAATATATTTTCAACTTATGCTTCATACAAGGGTTTACTGTCATATCAAAAGAAATCTTTCCAGCCCGCAGATGTTAAGTTCAATCTGAGAGAGAAAGCCAGTCATCATCAGCCTGTACAACAACAATCAGCTAATATCTCCAATATCCCTAAAATGAGGAGACAGACGGCAACTACTGCTGGTGGCAGTGTATTCTATTGTCATGATGAAGCTAATAAATGTAGTTTTGATGATGAAAAGACCTTGACAGAAAAGCCACCTCAATATAATTATAAACAATCTAGTCTAGATTCTGATGAAAAGTCGGACAGCACAGAAAATGGAGTTTTGAGTCCTCCATCTGAAGAAAATAGAGAATTTTTAATTGATGATGAGATAGCAGATCAGCCAGGTTTAACTATTGGTGATCCTAAGTCAGAAGATTCGGATGTGCAATCTTTACAGTTGGCTATGTCTGAACTGCATGCCCTGCAACTAGCTAGTACATCAAAGAAAAGAACTGATAGTGTTAGTAGTTATTCCAGTCGCAAAGGACGTAGTGACCATAGGGATAGCTTAATATTAGGATCTGAACTTGGTTCCTCATGTTCCAGTATTGCTTCGGATGATTTAATGCTGGACTATGAAAAAACGTTTGATGGTTTCCCAGAAGGAACTATTAATGAAGGGTATGTTTTAGTTGCATTTTCTTTATTTTTAAATTATTTAAAGTATAATAAAAGATATCGCTTAAAAAATTATCTAGAGGAATTCTAACTAGGGGACTTTAATCTTGATCCAGGAAGTCTGCATGCTTGAATGAGAAATAAAATCGTTATTATTTTGCTAGTCTATAACTAAGTCATTTGTAATATTTCATATGAATGTATAAAGTAAATTATAGGTATTATTAATTGTATTTCTGATTATTAATTGAAATGACAGATTATTTTCTATCACAAAGGTTTCATTCAAAACAAAAATATCAGCCTTTACATTGACAATATGAATAGTCTATTTAGTAAATAGGAATGTGCCTGGGCAAAAGCATATGTATAATTATTATATCATAATTTTTATTTGTTTTGAATATAATTATGAATGTAATTTTATTTATATATCATAATTTTTATTTTGTTTTGATTGAACATATTTAAATTTTTTTAGATATATGAAATTCAAATGTTGAATAATAAGCTAATTTTTTTTGTGCCTGCTTATGAAATTTATGTTCTTTTTCCTGTTGATTTATTTTCATTTTTTGAATTTTCATGGCTTTCATTTTGCTGGTAAAAATTAGCCTATAAACAAAAATAAAAAAAAATCTTGATCAAAAGAGTAATAAAAAATTTAATAGCATTTAACAAGCATATAGAAGCATTAAGAAAATGCCATTTATGCTTTAAAATGCTGTTAATAAAAAAATCCAAAACAGAAATAAAGTTATGTAATTTTATACTATGTGAAAATTTATTTATTATGAATTTTTAAGTTATTATTTTCTTTTATGTGTAAGGAATTACTGTATAAGGAACAAATTATATGCAGATTTTTTCTTTTATTTATAAAATATTTTGCTTATATTTTTATCTTCTATGTATGTTAGTAATACTGTAACTGATGCATAAGTATGCTTAAATCATTTTCTTGTCCCATTTATTATTATTTGTTTATATTTTTCATTTAAATAAATCTTGCGTGAACAGCTGTTAATATAAGATGACTCAAATGAATGCAGTCAAAACAGCTGAATAATATATAGGAGACATCACTGTAATAAGTAAAGCAGCTATATTTTATTTATCAATGGGAAGGATTTATTTCCATATTTTAATTTCAAGAAATATCTTTTATTTTGTGTATAAAAATATAAGTGAACATTTAAATCTTTGCATTTTTATAATTGGTCAACTCTATGAGTGGTGATTTGCTGTGAAAACAAGAACAGTGATATATAAATATTGTGGATTCATTATTTGATTCAAAACTGAATCTTATTAGCAAATAATTCTTGTATAAATTGATAGAAAATTTTTTTATTGTAATTGCTACAAAACATGGTTATGTACATGTACTTAACAGAAAATTTTATATTTATATTAATTTTATATTTTTAACACATTATTTTAATTTTTTTAGATATATGAAATTTAAATTTTAAATAAGAATTTTTGTGAGCCTGCTTATGAAATTTATGCTATTTTTAGTGCTCCTGGTAGTTTTCTGTACTGTAATTTTTGTCATTTAAATTCTTATTCATAATTTTTCTACATTAAAATACAATATCTTATCATAATACAATTTAAAAGTAATTTATACTTTTTAATCATTTTAAGACTGTAATGTACAATAAGTAATTCAAATAAAAGCCAGTTTCTTTCAGAAATAAAAGTTTTCTAATTTATATATGTTTTTTGCTTAATAATCGGGTACATTGGTACTTTTTTTGAAGGAAAAAAAATTAACAAAGCATGAAAAATCCTTTTTCTATAATCATATATTTTCGTTATATTAAAATTCTTCATAATAATATTAAATATTTTCCTATTTATTTTTTTAAATTGATATCAACGTGAATTATAAGTTTCATCGAATTTTTTTTTCTTTCCCTTTAGACCAGCTTCTCCTATGAGAAAGCTTTCAGAAGTTGATGAGGTTGACAGTATAGCTCCATTAAAATCTGAGAAAAAAATTGATTATGAAGATAAAACCAGGTAATATATTTATAATGATATTTCTGCCTTAACTGAAAAGAAAATATTTTAATTTTATTTCTTCTATATTCCTCTCTTGAATCAATGCTGTTTTATATTGAATTATTTAAACATATTTATTTATTTAACAAGAAGACTGAAAAATAACTAGAAGTTTCAATGAATTTAAAATTTTACATTAGTTATCAGGATAATGAACATCCTTTTCAACTTGATGCTTATAAGCAAAAAGTTTTTTTAATTAATTTTAATATAAATGATATTATGGACAATTTTCTTGATTTTATATGCTTTTGTATTTTCTAAGGGTTTCGAAGTTTCTTTAAAGCTTTGAAATTAAAAATGTATATTACAAAGAGAGTGTTTTCAGTGTCAATATTGCTGAATTTTTCCTCTTGGCTTTATGCTTTTTATTACATTATTACTTTGACTTTTCCTTGTTTCTTTGTGATATAGATGCTATTCATTTCCTCCTAGATATCTAAAGATGCATTTCTTTTCAAATTTTGCTAACCTACTATTTATTTGCAATTATAGGCTGGGTTTTAAATGTTTTTATAATTGCTAGAAATCGGAAAAATGTTTTGATGAGAGTAGATAAAGTTGAGTGGGCAATCTTTGCTCTCTTAGAGCATCTTAATTCTTAAAATGTATGAAAAGAATTATGAGTATAGGCGAGAAGAACTGCTGTAAGTAATCTTTCTTTTGTGAGAACACCTTTTTTTTTTTTTTTTTTTTTCATTTATTTTGTATTATTTGATTCTTATTAATTTTTTACTATCAAATTTACTTTAGAGTTAATTGTTTACAATTTTAAGGCTATCCTCATGCTTTCCACAGTTTCATAGTTAGATATATAATTTAATTTATCAATTTATTCATCTTAAACATATTAATTAGAATTATTTGTAAGAAATAAATGTTTTTAGGCTTTTTGTCCATTAATTATATTAAATTTTTTAGTATATTTTTGCTTTTTTATTTATTAAATCATTAGCATCAGAAGATAGATCTTAAAAGGCACATATTTTGGAATTTCGTTTGTGACATGGCATTCTGTTGGAAAAAATCGTTTAGATATATTTAAAAGATAAACATACATCTTTCCTGTATCTTAATCAGGATTATTGTTGCAAAGAAATAAACATAAGAATCTGAGTATTGTATGTTAACAAATATTATATTATAATAATATTTAAAGTTGCTCAAAAAATTAAAAAAAAATATATATATATTTTCTTGAACACATTGATTTTAAAAATTTTGTCAGCCTTATAAAATCCTATTATATTCAAGCATTTAAAATTCACTCTTTTCTGAAGAAGAGTCATGTAAAAATTATATATATATTATGGCTATTGTATGAAATACTTTTTAATTTTTTTTTATTTAAGAGACAAAAATGTAGAATATTATCTCATATCTAATGTTTATTAAATAATATAGTTTTAGCTATTATTACATGGATGTATATATTCATTTATGTATGTATTGTCATTTGGTACTTAAAATAAGATATATTCATTTTGATTGTGTTAATTGTTGGATTCTATTACATAACTTATCATTTCATTTATACTTTGACATTAACATATTGTTCTCTACTGAAAAAACTGAAACAATTTCTTATTTTAATCTGTAAAGTTTGGAATGTATTTCAGTTTGCATTGCCAACTTGTAATATGCACTTTTAAAATATTTCACTACATTGTTTTTCTTCTTTATGAAATTATTGAAATGTTTTATTTTAGGAAGCGTTTGCATCGCAGAGCTTCTGGACCACTTTCTACTCCAGCTGAAAGACTCGAATGGCGACAAAGAACGGCCAGCCTACCTCTGAGGCCCCCACGCCAAATGATGGTGTCAGAAGCTGATGATGGCGGTCTCAAACTGGATTCTTCTTCTTACAGGTTATTGTGCCAAGATCTTAATGGGGTCAAAACTCTTCTTTTGAGACTCAAATCAGTTATTCAAGAGGTATTAGAATTAAATTTTATTTATTATTAAATATTTTTTTTGCATATTTTTTTGTTCTTGCTTAAAAAACGGCATTAATGTGTATTTTTTTATTTATTTATGCAGGCTGAAACTATTAATCCATTTGACCAGGCTAATCCTAATGTAAGTAAATGTTAAAAAATGTAAATTTTATTGGATTTATTATTAGTTTTGTGCTACTAATATAAATGTTTTTAGAAAAAACACGAGAAAGCTAGAATGTTTCATGTTTTAAATTAAAATTATTCTTGTGGAATGTAGCAATATGTCTAAAACAAAATAATTTCTGTTCAATTGGAAATAAAAAAATTCAATGAACTTATAAAAATCTGTTTAGTAACATTTGATTAAAGCTTATAATTGAATCATAGGAGCAGGTATAGTGAATTCGTTTGCCACATTTTTTCAACAAACTTAATGTCAAACAATGTATTTATTTATTATAGCATATTAATATGATTGTTGCTAATTAACTGGGTTTTATTTTGAAGCATCAGTGGCATTTTAGTGATTAAAAACAAAGTAAAATCTCTATGTGTTATGTGTTTTTATAAAATTTAATTTGAGAGTGTATTATTTTTATTTGCATTTTCATTTCTGCTTGAACATTTACTAAAATTCTGTATCTGCTTTTAACCATCATATTTGTTCTTAGAATTTTTTTATTTCTAGAATTTATTCTACCATACGCTGGCTCAAGCAGACTTCCCTTCAAGTCTTGTTTCGCTGTCAAAGGGAGATGATAAAAAAGGAACAGATTTAACAGCAATTGTTGAAGTAAATTAAGCATTTTTATCCATATGGATTTTTGAAATCTGGATTTATGTGTGATATTTCAAAGTAATCATGAGAATAAATTGAATTTATTCAAATAAATTGCTTTTTAAATTCATACTTAATTAAAAACCAGTGCTTTTATTTCAGTTTTATTGCATGATAACCATGCAAATTTAGTTTGGCATGCGAAAATGTGTAGAATAAACTTGGTTTTGTTAAGTATTTAAGCATTTTTGTTAATTGTTCAAGCTAATTTACTTTGCTATTTACTATACATAATCGCGTAATATATATTTATCAGTTCATGTTTTTCTTTAAAGGAAAATGCTGATTTACGACGGCAGCTGGTCCTTTTACAACAGCAACTTGAGGATAAAGATCACACAATTCATTTGCTTCAACAACAGATGGTAAATTTTGATTTTTATGATTGCTGGGGAATTTTGCTATGCACTTATGTGTATTTTATCTTTTTTTATTGTTTATTTTTGTAGACAAAATATTTGAAAATCCAGGCTGGCTGCAATCATAATGCATCTGCTTCTAATGCAGCTACTCAAACGGATAGAGTGAGTTAATATTTTTATGATTGTTAGTTCTGTACCAAGTTTGTTTTATTAAACAGTGAACATCAATTGAAGTTTATTAACAAATAACTCCTCATGTAATAAATAAATTACAAAATATGCAATTCTTGTCAAAGATTTGGGAGGATATCCAAAATGAGTCCTGTCTCCAGGTACCGATTTCAGCACCAATTATGTGATAAACAATTGTAACTAATGGCAATTTTTTTTAAATGCAAATTCTTATTGATAGGCAGGGAATAACATCTAGTGAAATAATGTCTTATTTCTACCCTTTTCTATGTCAGAAAGGTTGCTGTATCTATTGACTTTCTTTGTACCATTTTCACTTTCTTCATCTAGATTTCAAATAAGAGTAATACCTACTAAAATACATTTTTATTAATTAATTATTTACTTTATTGTAGCATATATATAGAGTGTATTAATCTTAGAGTAGCATCTTTGTTTTGTCTAAAGCACAATCTTGGCTGTTTCATGTAATCTATTTTACCAGTTTCATAATATTGTACCAATTGGGATTATTTATCACTTTCTTGGTGAGTGCTAACTTGGTGCCAAAACTGGTGGGACTCGCTATGGATATTCCTGTAAAGGTTTAACAGTTAACTCTAAAGTAATTATGTTCCTTTAAGTTAATTGTTAACTTAAAAGTTAAAAAGTTTTTTATTGCAAATTTAAGTATTGAAAAATTATAATGTTCACTAATTTTCTTAAAAGTGTATAATGAATGTTTTATTTTTAGAGTCATTCTCTAACTGGATCTTTCTCTTCAAGTTCATCTGCTGATGATTCAATTGAAACTTTAGTTAGGTAAGTCACTCATCGTTGTTAAGAAAAGTTTATTTTGGGGAAAATGCATAAATTATTCAGTGCATTTAGAAGAAGAAAGTCTTTTAATTTAAAACACTTCTTTATAGTGAAACTTGGTGATATAAAATTTTTGTTATATAATAAATATTTTGTTTTCCTTGAGTTAATAAAAGTTAATTTGTAAAACTATAGCTATATCAGGTAAAAATTAAAACATTTTTTTAAGGTTATTTATAAAAGGTAGATATATAATTTTTAAATTCTCCGCCTAAGGCTGAGATAATCTATAACAGGTGGTATTTATTAGATTAAAAAAAAAAAATGAAATTATGTGCATCACATTTTAGCTAATATTTTCAAATATCTTTATATATACACTTTTGCACTGACACTGCAATAACTTATTTGCTTTTGGAAGTGATTTTCTTTTTCCGATTTAATTTATTAAGTGGTTACTACTGGTAATACCATTTCTGTTTTAGAATATACATATATTATGTATTATGAAAATATTGAATATTCCATTTTTTAAAGTACTTTTAAATTAACATACAATAGATATATAGCTCTGCATTACATAACTGTAGAAAATAAAAAAATTTCAGTTTTCATAAACTAAATCAAAGAAATACATTGATAACTTTTATGATAATAATGAACTATTAGCCATTTTCGATATAGAATACGTCAGTCATTATAATTAAAAACAACCTCAATTGCATTTGCAAAACACCCAAAAATAATTAAAAACAATTTACCATGCAGTAGCTCCATCAAATGAGAGGTATCGGATAAGAAATGTTTTTAGTCAAGGTATCAGTCATATTTTCTTTCTGTCATTTGTAAAAGGAGGAAATAAAATGCACAAAAACAATTTTTTTTAACAAAAAATGACTAGGGTAAACAATAAAAAGATAAGATTTTATTTATTTATTTATAAAAGGATAATTAAGATTTGTTTCTTAAGTTTTTAGCTGCTCACCACATAAAAAAAAAATATAATAAGTGCTAAGTCAAACTCACAATCTCTTGCTTAATGCATAGAACTTATCTGGGCTTTTGCTAGTTGATTTAAATAAGGAAATCGATTTCTTCAAAGTAATTGGTCCTATTTTGGTGTATGCGAACATTATATTCCAAATGTTTTAAAAATAAGTGTAAAAAATATAATGTAAATCATTTTCACCATGTTCTATTTCCGTCGGAATGGTATTTTCAAAATAGTAAAAGAAGAAAACAAAAAAAAAACCACTATTTTGCATTAAACAACTTATGAATGGTTTATATATCAACCTGATTGTGTCAGTAATAATTGATTTCCATTGTATCATGATTTTTAATGTATAAATTTGTAATATTTTGAATGTTCAAAATTTGAATCAGCGGCAAAAAAATAAAATTAATAATAAAAAAATGTACTGTAATTTTTTTATATGTATTCCTTATATATGTAAAATAAAAAGTTTTTTTTTTTTTTTTTTTTTTTTTAATGTTCAGCTTCAGGATAACTAAGGTAGGCATTTGTTCATTTTTATACTGCATGTGCTGTTCATTTGAACCATGCATCTCCATATTTCTTTGTTTGCATGCTTTTACATCTATGAAATAAATCGATCGCTTTTGCTTTTATTATCTCGGTTAATGGGAATAAGATGCTATTCTTAAAAAAAATTTTTATTGCAGAATTCTTCGACAGTTGGCAACTTCCAAATTTTGCTATCCATTTTCTATATTTTAAAAAAATGAATTGATTTTAAAAAACTTCACTAAAATCTTAAAAAACAAAATACACACACACAAAAACCTGATAAAGGTGCAATTGACATTCTTTTTAAAAATCTAGCTTTATTTAAGTGCAGAAGCATTTTTTCCCCCTACATCAAACTGCGGCGATATCTGCTATAAGAACTCTAGCAGCCAAATAAAATTTAGGCTTGGTAAAGTTGTCAGAATTAGAAGTCATAAATTCAAGTGTAGTGCATGTTGTCAAGTGTAAAAAGTCCATGGCTTCACCTGATGCACAGAGAGTTCAAACATCATTAGTTGCTACATCAATGTGGTGCAAGTGTATATAAATGAACACAATATAGTAACCTCTCTTTAATCTGCCACATTTGGGACCACGACTGTACCATATAATTGAGCATTCAAATGATTTTAAGGGGGTATCGAAGATAAAAGCACTGGAAATAAAGATGTGCATATTTATATTTACACACATCGGAATCCGTGTAGCCAATATAAATATCTGATGAATGCGAACAGCAACAAATGCCCAAATACATATGAAAACGATGGCTCGCTTGATGATGGACGATAAAATGTGCCATGTTGTCAAATGCTGGATTATATAATGTGCTACTGTCGAATATTAGTTTAAAGAGAGGCTATTGAATTAAAAAAAAAAAAAAAAAAAAAAAAAAAACACCAAGGACATTTCAGGCTATTTACATTTGAAAATTTTGCACTCATTTGGTGGCTGACACTCTGTTAATCAAAAAGTACCAGTACTAATTTTATTGTAATATTATATTGTTTCTTTTTTTTAAAAACTTCTTAAATGGGCATTTTTTGTTCATAGAAATTTAATGACTGTCCTATGATAAGTTGTCATATTTCTTTGGAGAACATGTAAATTAAATAATTATGCTAAATTTTAATTATATATCAAAATAAGAATCTTTTGATTTTTAAAATATATTAAATGCGAATGATATCTACTGGTTGACAGGACTATCGTTTTTTAAGCTAGCCCTTCTGGACGTCTCACTCAATATGATAATGTAATTTCTGAATTTTTATTTCACATCTAAAACAATTTTTCATTTAAAGGATCAAATCATAAATGTTGCAAGGAACATTTTTTACACATGTGTTTTTAATCACACGAGAAAAGAAATAAGTTTGATCAATTACACATGCGACTTTTATTGACCAATTTTTATTATCTTAACATTTAAAGACAATTTTCCATAGTCTTTAATTTTGCTTTATTTTATTTTATTATCTTATAAAAATGATAAAGAAATAAGTTTGCACACAAGAAAAGAAATAAGTTTGATCAATTACATATGTGACTTTTATTGACCAATTTTTATTATCTTAACATTTAAAAACATTTTTCCATAGTGTTTAATTTTGCTTTATTTTATTTTATTATCTTATAAAAATTATCCATATTTAAAAAATGTGTGAAATGTTGTGTAATAAAATTTAAGAAATGTTGCACTGTAGTTATATTTTAATGATTTTTTTTTTCTTCTTATTCTTGCTGCTGGAATGAAATAAATTTCAAACTAGAAGATGATTTTTTAAAAAAGTAAAATTCTTCAGCAAATTTATAATTGATTTTTTTAAATCAATAAATTGGCATTCAACTAAAGCTGTCAGAAGGTTTTTGTTCACATTATAACACATAATTTAGGGTTGATCCTGATATGCATTCAAACTATTTTATATGAAGCTTTTATTTATCTAAATGAAAACTTTGTTGATCTATGTCTTGCAAGTGCATGATATAAAGCATTATATCATTTGGATACATATCATCATAATTTAAATATTCTCTTTTGAATTTTTTTTAGTGTGCAGGACGATTTTGAAGACTCATTTAGGAAGAAGTCTCTTGTAAGTATTAAAATATCTTCTACTATTTTGTAGAATTCTTCATTCATATTTAAAAACTCTTGTGTTAATTGACAGTATTATTTTACAGGAACAAGATGTATTATCAGAACATCTGAATGAAGTGGTTCGTCTGCTCGACCAAACTTCTAATGCTTCCCCAAATCATTCAGAATGCTAAAAACAATAGATTTTGTTAGACGTAATTTCAATTAGATAGATGTTATTGAAAGCATTCTTGTCTTGAATAGTAAATAATCTGTGTAACTCAAGTATATTTTTAATTTTTGTGGTTATGTGTGCATAATTGAATATTCTATTCAATTGTGATATAAAATATTTCTTTCATTTTATAAACTATTGGACAGTCATAATTTCTTTTTTAAAAAATAAATAATTTTGCCAATTACTGACTAATTTTTAAAAATTTTATTTTGAAGTAAAATATGTCTCTTTTATGCAATTTGCATATTGCACATGTTTTAATTTTGGAGGGGGGGGATAGAGAGATTTTAAAAGACTACACAACCTCCACCCCCTCTCAAAAAACAAAAGTGATTTTTTAATATTTTCCAAAAACTGTTCGATTCAGTGTTCAGGGGAAGTTAAAAATTGAAAAAATTGGATTCCTTTTTTAATTTTTATAACTTGAATGACTTTCTTCTGACTCAAATTCAGATAGAAAATAAAAAAATATTTTATTTAAGTTTGTATAAAAATAACCTGTGATTAACAGTTTGGAAGTTTTATAATTTCTCTAATATATATATAATTTTTTTTTAATGAAGATATATTTTTCATTCATCTTGCATCTAACCCTATTGAAAAGTTAAAAAAAAAAAAATATGGTTGCTTAAATCTAATTTTTAATCATTTTGGTATAAGACTCCGTTCAGAATATTTATTGTTGCAGCTATGCAAATGTTTTTGAGGTATAAAATTAGGCTTAAAATTTCCTACATATTTTTTAAATTATTTTCTTTTTCATTTTGCTTTCTTATAATTAAGTTTTAAGAATTTATTAAAATAATCAATAATAAATATGTATTTGTTTTAATAAAGTAGACAAAAGCAATTTTTTCTGTATTTTAATTTACATTTTTTATTGATAAATTTAAATTTATACTAAAATTTATTTAAAAATACTGTAAATGTTACTTTACAATGTTTGATTTTCTGTTATTATATATATATTTTTTAATTCTGTAATAGGTTTATGTGTGAAATGATTCCATATTCTGTTTTTATTGATTTTTAACTTATTCCATTTTTTATTTTTTTATTTTATGCATTGTGATAAAATATTTAATAAAAAAAGTCTGAATGTAAATAGTATACATTTTAAGTACATCTGTATCCAAACAATAACTGCTACTATGATAGACTTTTATTTAAAAAAAGAAAATAATGAAATTTTAATTAAAACGGATTTTATAATTCTTTTAAAGTATTGTTTTTTAAATGTATCTTACAATTTTAATATAAATTTCCTTTTCCTTAAAAAAAACTCTTCTCATTGTATTGAATATCGCATGTAAATCTACAAGTAAAAAATTATTTTATATCTATAGATTTTTAGTGCTTGTTACGAAAACTTTTTTTTTTTTTTTTTTTTTTTAAGTCAATACAATCTGATATTGTAAATTTTCTTCTATATTTTTAATCATTCTTGATATTATATGAAACAAATTCAATTTTAAATATTCAAACATTATATTGACTATAAAAAATACCAATATACTTTTTCCTATATTATTTTTTTATACATTTTTATATGTAATTTAAATGTTTATTTTATCCATAGTTGGTTTCACATAAAAAAAAAAATTTCTGTTTAGAAAGGTTTTCATGTACTTAAGATTGTTAAACAAATATATTGTATAAATGGAAAATTTTATGTATTTTCTGTCACTGTTCACAATTTTTTTATATGTTTTATGTTTGTTTAAAAAAAAATTTGCCATAAAAATCATCTAAAAGAGAAGGTATAACTGATTTACCTTTGTATAATAGAGTACCTGATTTTGTAAATATTTGTTATGCTTTCAGTAGAGTCATTAATTTTTTTTTTTTTTTTTTTTAAGTACTAGTAAAATCTTTTGAATTTTTTTTTTAATAGCAAAAGTTCTCTATTTCCTCCAGCAATATCAAAAATAAAAATAATATGCTGTTTAAAATTTAAAAAAATATAAGATGAAGTTGTAAATAAAATATTCATTGTTATCATTCACATCATTTTTGAATTTTCATTGAAAAATTCTTTCAAGTTTTTTCTGAATTTTCTCAAATTTAATTAACAAAATTTCTTTTTATTTGTAAATAGATTTATTTTCTTACATGCAAAATTTCAATTTTATATGCATTTTTCTAATCTTTCCTGTGTTAGTTGTTTAATATTTTGCATAAAATGTCAAAGAATAAAAAAATTATTGAAATATGAATGCATAAATTCAGTAATAATGGTAGACAAATATTTGTGTATAGATAAAAAAAAGTTTTTACTCAAAAAAGATTTTTAGGTTTTAAAATGAAATACTTGTTTATGATTCTCTCCCTTTCCCCATAATAAAACAAACCACAAGGCTTTATTGCACTCATACTGTGATACTGGTTCATTCAGAAATGACTCTGCTTCTATTAGAATTATTATTTTTTTTCCAACTTTGCTTTGTAATTTAATGGATTTTTGCTCATCTCTAATAATGCACTTCTTATGATCGATCTTGTGCCAAATTAGAAGATTCAGTCATTTCAAATTTCACTCTGATAGTTTACAATATGTTGACTGTTAGGTTAATACAGTAACTTCTCTTAAATCTGGTATTCAATAGTTCGGCTCATACAATAATTTGACACCGATTGAGCCTTCACCTTTAAACGGATTCGGGTGTTTATTAATCTTGACTGCCGGATGGCGATACAATGCTGCTTGCATTTTCATTAAATATGCACACATTAAATAAATACATGTTTGAATCAATTATTTTATTTATTTTTTTTTTATCTAGAGAGTGTTATCTTTGAATACCTTCTTAAAATTATATTCTTCGATTATCTGGCAAAATTCTGGTATGCCAGAATTGTCATCTGGTATGTCATCAGGCATTCCAGGGTTTTAAAATTGCCAGATTAGAGAGGTTACTGTACTAATATTTCGTGAAAATACTGCCATTAGTATGATTTATTTATTTAAAAAATTAATTTATTTTTAAATTCTTGTATTTATTAATTGAAGAACTTGAGTTACTCTTTTTTTTTATTATTAATGGATAACTTCTTATATAACAAAACATTCCTATTTTCCTCGCTGCCATAATAGCTTGAGAGTCTTTAATGTGTTATATATGTATGAAGAGTGTCTTAGTTCACATGTATCTTAGGTTCCAAGTACTTATTTTTAGTTCTACAAGATATTTTTTAATGTTTTTCTTTACACATATTTTCATTAAGTCCCTTCCTTTTAAAAAAATATTAAACTCACATTTATATATCAGTTGAGTCTACTTAATGATAAAGAGACTGTGTTCAAAGAAAGTCATGTGATGAATTGTGAAAAAAAATATAAAGTATCGTCGTAGCATCTCAGTAAACTTTAAAAAAAGGAAGAAAAATGTCACACAATTCAAAAAGTTAATAATGGTAAAAAAAGTGAGAAAATTATTATTATTTTGAAGAAATGCCTAACATTGAATAGGTGTTTTCAATTTTATGTATTCCTCTTTTATCTTATTTATTCAAAATTATTATTACTATTTTCTTTTTACTTTCAGTTCGCATCAAATATATTCTATTATTTTAACACGAGTCTTATCATATAATGTTTATTTTATGTGTATCATTATTTCTTTAATTTTTCTGTAAAACTAGGTTATATATTTTTATAAGATTTCTTTTTAAAAATCACGTGTTTGAGTTTAGGGTAAAATATTTTTTAATAATGTTATTAATTTAAACATTTTTATGATATTTTTTATTATTATAAACATTCTTTGTAAAGACAATTTGTTTGAAGAAATGTAAAGGAACATTATCTCTTTTTTTTTTTAAATTTATTACCTAATGGGAAATAGGACTGTGATTATGTACATATTTATAAAGGTCCAAGTAATATCACATATAAAAAGTGGATGATCTTCATTATGTGACCACAAGATTTCTTAGGATATTGCTTCCATTTGTGCTACCTGTAGCCATAGTATTTCACTCTAACTGAATAAAAAGATTTCTTATGCACTTTATATTATCATAACGTGTTGCTGAATATTTCTGGCTTTTGACTGTTTTCAATTGCCAGGCTCGATAACTGAAGTTCTACACTTGCAAACATGAGTCTTAACACAACCTTATAAATGGAGTTATTGGAAGAATTTTGGATACATTTTAAAAGTAAAATAGGAATTAAAATAAATTCGTATAGTTATTTTCAGTTTAATGAATATACTGATAAAATTATTTAATAATCTGTATAGTCTGTCTTTTTATTATATTTGTTTATTTCATTAATTTATTAAAGTGAAGGGCCAATATATGTATTTAATTTTGTAAATTTTTTTTTATTTCAAAGGGTCTAAATATTTTTCCCATTCTAGTGATTTTGTATTAATTCATGTTTTTCTAATGGTGATAAACTTTTTCAGATTGGAGTGGATGCGATGCACAAATAGTGTTATTTTATGTAAATATTTTTTTCATTTCTGTCTTTTTGTATTAAAATTCTATTTTTCCAAGTTATATGAAAATTAAGATTTATTATGTGATAAAAGAATCAATGAGAGTTTGTGAATGTTGCAAGTCATTCGTGAAAATATGAGATGGATGGCATCTTTATTTTTAGAAGTGTAAAAAGAATTTCACATATATATTTGAACTCTAAAACAATTTCAAAAGAGAATTTAAAGTTAACTTAAAAATATACCTTGCATACTTATTAAAAAAAAAAAAATTATATTTCTGTCTCATCTGTTGAGAAACTTTTTATGCCTACATATATATTTATTATTTTGAATGTCTTTTTAATGAAAATTCCTATCTTAAATGAATAAAATTATAATGTGCAAACAAATTAACAGTCAATAATTAAAATTATTATTATTATTATTTTTTTTTTTGTATGTTTTTCTACCAAATAATGAACTTTTTCTTGTCATTTGAAACAAAAATAATTAAAAAAAATTTTATACATTTGTTTTATTGAATTTTGAAACTCTTTACACAGTTTTCTTGTGTTATTTAATCATTATCTGCATAAAAATAATGACATGGATTTAAATTTCATCTAACATTTTCAGAATGAATTTTTTTTTACCCCTGCTGTATAAAATTTGTTAGACCACTGTGTTCTATTTTGTATCTTATCTTCTAAAAATGAATCTTTTTTGAATGAGAAAAATTCCCTATCTATTTTCTACCTTGAATGATTTAAGATTGTTGTGCAACTGTTTCTGGCAAAAGTGCATTTGTTATGATGGATGCTTTGTATTGCAGCTGTAAATTAAGAATAAATGTATTATTTATAATGTGTTATTTTTTGAAAGGTTGTTAATTCAAGTTCTGCAATTGAATAGTATGTGTCATGTATATAGAAATATTTTAGAAGTATAAAAAGAGTTAAATTGAATCTTATCGAAAAAGAGTTAAATTGTACACAAAGGTATATTATAAATATTGATTAAAATAAAAACCTTCATTTTTAGCTGTAGAATGCTTTATGATATGCATCAGTTTTCGAAAAATGAGTTACATTATAATTGTTCAGTTAAACTAATAACAATGTTAATCCAATTTACACATAAGATAAAAGAATACAAAACATGAGATAATAAGAAAGAAGAACTTAAAATCTTTTGTCAAGGTTTTTTTTTATGCAGCGTAATAATAGATCTATAACATTATTATTAAATTTCTCATTGAAAAAACAATGGAATCGATTGACATGCAAAATAAATGATTATAAATTTTATTGCATTGTTATTTTTTATAAAGTTATTGAAAAACTTGAAATAAAACTTAAAACTTTCAATTTAGATACCACAAGAGGTTTGGCAAAAATAATAGTTCACAAAAAATAGTAATAAGGTTATTAATGGCTTTTTATGAAGTTATTTTGGAAGCAATAAGGAACCCCTTGAATTTTCATGAAAAGTTCTTCATTTACCTTGCAAAAAAATGGGAGTTAAATGAATGCTTTAAATTTCCTTCTTAGAATTTTATTAAAATTTATTTGAAAATATGCACACATTTCTTTCCTCCTGATCACTATCATTTTGCAATAAAATAAGGAATTATTGTATTATATTTAAAGCATGATGAATGTTAATAATTCAATAGCCATAATTTTGCATTTAATCTATATATATATAGTAATTAATTTTCAATAGAAAAAGGGTCTTAGAATTTTAAAAATAATTCATTGATATGTATTAAAACTTTCGATATATTGAATATGAAAGAATAAATTCTTTCATTATTATCTATAATCCGTGTTTCAATGACATCTTTGATTTAAAAAATTTAACTGTAAGATTGAAATTTTAAATTATTTTTTTTTTTTTTTTTAATTCTTTGCTGTGTTGTTTTTGCAAATTTGATTCTTACTTATTTATACATAATGAAACAAATTTCAAATTAAAATCAATTTTGTAATGGAATGAAGAATCTTGAATTAAATTAAATCCTTAATTTTTACAACTGCTTGTGGATAAATTTGAATTATTACAACTACCATATATTTTTTTATTTAAAAAAAAAAAAGTAGGCGTGATTGCTAAATACTATACAGAGTGAGTAGAAAGTCCATTAAAAATGTATAAAGGATGATAAAGTAATGTGGTTTGCATTAAAAATGTTGTCAAGATGTGGGATATTTTTAGAGTGAAAAAAAAGTTTGTAGATCGCATTGTTATTAAAGGATTATTACATGAACGTGTAACAATGCAAATAAGGATGATGTTTAAAATGACTCTGAAAATCGTAAGCAGAGTAATGAAAACGAATGTTTATGATAATTCCTACCCTATAAACATTGAAAGAAGATATTCGCCTTTATTACATCATAATGGATGGCAAGTAACTTGAATTCGATTGTGTTCAAAGACAAGCATACATTTCAAAAATCAGATAATATGCGGTGCAAAGCAGTTTTGAAAGAGAAATTCGTAGATGTGGAATTTTTAACTAATTGTCTTTGGATATTATGTAATTTAAAATTTTAATTATAAAATTTAAATTGTGTTTATTGTTCTTAAAATGCCTCCGAAATGTCGTTTTAATGCCCCTGTTTGAATTCGTCCGTTTTGGCTATTTACTAATCCGTGGTCTGATTATAGCTGTATAAAAAGTGGCCTATCTCATGAATTCCATTTAACATGTTGGAAAATAGCATGTTTCTCAAGAAAAACCTATCTTTAGAAAAACGTGTTTCAGTTAAAGGTTCGTTGTTACAGCCATAGCATAATGATAAAATGGAGCGCGCATCAGGATTGCTAGTTTGTTCAAACATACTCCTCACGTGATTTTTACTTTGCACTTTTAATATATGCGATGATAGCTTGGCGACAATCCTTACTGTTGGCTATTAATAATCTATGCTATTGGAAGGTCTACTATGATACAACGATTTTTAAAGCTATCAATAAGTATAAATTTAATTTTTCTGAGTATTTAGCATTTATAATTTACTCAAAAATTTTCTTGACATGTTTTCACTTCAAATTTATTAAAAATAAAACATTATAAAAAATTTGCATGAACATTTTGTATATTTTATTCTATTTCATACAAAATTATCAGAGTTATAAACAATATAACATTTCTTTCAACTATTTATCTTTAGTAAGCACATAATTCAATGAATCTGCGACTTCAGAAGAAAATTTCAGAATCCTTCGTAACCTGTTTACGTTTTCTAAATAAATGCACTCATGGGAAAAAAGCGCCAACTCTACGATATGTTTGCACTAACTATGTGTTCCTTTAGAAAAGTGGGACGCACTCATTTTAACTATTACTACTCTACGATTCCATCTAACATACGAAATATGTTGAGAAATCACATGTTTCTATAAAAATGTTAAGTTTCGTAGAAAATAGTTTATTGCTGTTACAACGAATCAGCTGCAATAGTTAAGCGAAATTTCCTTCATAAAAGTGTCGGGAGTTCCTTAACATTCATAGGATTACAACAGCCCATCAAACGATTAAAAAACAAGTAATATATATAAAAAAAGTCAATTCCTACTTTTCTTCACTATATTGCAGAAAGTCCTTTATAAAAAAAATGAAATTTTTCTCTTGCATCTGTCGCCATCTATTGGTAGATACATGCAACTTAAATCTAAAAAAAACTAAAATTAATGAATTAATATTTGAAAAAATTGTATCAAAATCAAATGTTCATCCACTACAAGTTCAAAAAAAAAAATGTATTTGAACTTGTTCTGATGATTAAAAAGTATTTTATGAACGATTGAAAATCTGAGCAAGATATATATAACGAGTGTGTGAACTAATAGTAGGAATTGAAGAAAAAAAAAAGAATTTAAGTAAAAAATCAAACTTGATTCAGGAAGTCAGGGGATTCTGCACTTTAGGGTTTCGATTTAGCCAAGTCTATTTTCTGTGCCAAGTGGAATTGCCAAAGAGGGATAGCCATTTCATATCGGGTAATTTCATTTTTTTGTGATTGATATATCGGTTCCAGTCGTTGATCGGTGTGCTTGTCTGGGTAAGGTCTTGTTGAAACTGCTACTTTTGGGTTGCCTATTGCAGGAGTCTCCAAACTGCGGGCCAAATCCGGCCCGCGGATAGTATTTTAATTTGCCGGTCCGAGGCAAATTAAAAGAAATATATATTTATACATTATATATCCATCTCCTTTTCTACTTTGATGAAATATTTTTTTTTCTTCCTTTTTTCAAAGGACTGATGATCTTTTTACTTTCTCTATTTTTGTTCTACAAAACCTAAATCGACGGAAATAGCATGCACAGACAGCTTTCAATCGGAAAGGATTTGCAAGTTGAATTAATTGAGTTACATTCTAACAATCATCTCAAGCAGTTGTTTCTAAATATGCTAAAGTTCGAGTTTTACAAATCAATATCGAAAGTAGGTTTCCCAAATTCAATATCTCACGGGCAGAAAATCAGTGGTGTGTTTGCTTCATCTGATATATGTCAAAAAGTGTTTTCAACTATGAATCTTGGAAAGAATTATTTCAGAAGTAGACTGACAGATGAGCATTTGTGATTCCTTATAGTGAGGTTCTCACTTCGAACCTCAATATAAGGAACTTTTAAAAATGAAATCTCGATTTCATTCATCTCATTAACATATTTAAATTGTAATACTTGTATATTGTTTTTAAAATTTGAGCAAAATTTTTCTTGGCCCGCCAAACTTTTTTTCTTCAATTTTTTTCCCGCGACCGAAAAAGTTTGGAGACTCCTGGCTTATTGGATTGTTATGTGTTAAAATCATTTAATGACATATCTGAAGTATCTTAAATTTTTGAATATGTATGTTTTTAATTTACGCAAAGTATCTACATAAAATAATTGAGTTTATTATTACATAATTTCGAAAAAAATTAATTCAGAAGAAAAATCTATGTAAAATTTTTGTAAAATATCGTCTGGTAAAATTAAAGATTATTCTATTTTTTTTTTTTTAATGATAAATTTCAAGAGAAGAAAATCGTCTGGAATTCTGCAGTTTTTTATTTTTTAAGATTGCTGCTATGCATTTTGTTCTTACATTAAATATTAAATTTCATATCGTGAGCTAAGGCCAAATCACAAAATAGGGGCAATTAAGATTCGACGACTTTATTCGGCAATAGTGAGCAGAAAATCAAATATGGTTGCCCGGGCTTCTATAGGCTATTGACTAAAAGTGCGAAATATTTATTTTGGAATGATTAGTTACTGTAGTCTAATGTGGTTAACCGATGGAAATTGTTTTGTCAGATTTATTAACGTTCCTATTTCAAATTTTTATTATGCTAAATTTTATCGCTTCAATGCCAAATTGTATCAGAATTATTCGAAAGTTTGTTGCGAACTTACTTTTACGCTAAATTTTATTGCTATTATTATAAATTTATTGTGATTTATCGGGTTGACATCTACAATACCGTACTCCTTGATATAGTTAAGATTTTGTGGCAACCGTTATTTGAATTCGCGCTGATAAATGTAATTTTAGAACGTTTACAGATTGATTCGGTTTGGTATGTCGCTCTACGGTCATATTGTGCACGGGCAGTTTTTACAAAGGCAATACAAATATTATTTTTGCTTCCAACAAAGGAAATATCAGAATAAAATGTAAGTTATTGTTTTTCTTTTCCTTTTTTTTTTTTTTTTTTTTTTTTTTTCTTTTTAAATAATTTTGTTTCATCATTCGAATTCGGCACATGAAATATTTTTTGGCATAATAATAATAATTATAAAAAGTGGTGTATTAGGAATAATTTTGGCGTAATTTTATCGTAACAGCTATTATTATATTTGTCTAAATGGTACATTTATGTGAGTTTGCAAAACATAATTCCACATAATAATTTGGTGATAAGGTGATTAAATTTGGCATAAAAGCAATTTAGAAATAAAATTTTGTCAAAATAATGATATATTTTAACGTTAAAGCTGCAATATGCGGCATAAAAAGAAAACATTAATTTTTTTTTGCATTTTCATGCATTTTGATAAAGTGATATAATTTGGCATAAATACAATTTAGACATAATCTTTTTGTCATAATAGTGCTAAATTTTGTTGTAGAAGCGGTAGCATTCGGCGCAAAAGTATTCAAGGAATAAAAATTTGGCGATAAAGCATTAATTTTTGGCATAAAAGCAATTTAAAAAATTCGCTTTGTGAAATAGTTTGGCACTTTAAAGTCATTTCAAAGATTAAAATTTTGGTAGGATAGTGATAATATTTGACGTTAAAGTGATAAATGTTGGTCTAAAAGCACTTTTAGGAATAAACTTTGGCTTAATAGCTGTTTGGATATTAATATTGGCGTAATAGCAATGTTTAGCGATGAATTTTGGCGAAATAGTGTTTTACAATGATACCGAACTTCGGCAGCCATTTTGTTTGTTTACTTGACGATGTGGTACCCCAGTGAAGGATGTTGGCGTAATATCATTTTGCGCGAAAACTACCTGGTGCATTCATTGCTGTGTATACTTGGCGACTTAGCATCCTGACAAGCATTTGGCAAAAAGGGTACAGTATTCTAGATTTTTACCTACTTTTTTTTTCTTTTTTGATATTGTTTTACCATTCTATTAAAAAATTTTGGTGGTAAGATTTGACATGATAGCAAATTAACAATAAATTTGGCATAATAGCCATTAGCTATAGGACTGTAAAAAGACTTCTTACGACAGGAAAAAAGTCAATTTTTTTTATTTGCATAGAGCTCGCAGCAAAGGATTCTGATTGTTTCTTCCTTTGATCTTCGTCAAGTTTTATTTTTTTATGCTGTCGCGCACTGTCATCTGTTGTTGATTTCTGCAAGTAATTGCTTGGACGTAGAACCACCAGAGGTGCAAAGTATTTTTGGAAGAAAAAGTTTAATAATTAATGAGGAATTTTGTCGTTAATTTTTTCCTTTGATATTATGAAAAATTCAATTATTACAAAAATTTAAATGATTTTTATTGTTATTAAAACCTCTTCGAAAATACCTTTCTCCCCTATTTCGCTATTCTTGTCCGCTTGCCAATTTTCCCACACAATCGCTCGAATTTGCATAATTCAGGGAGGAATTTTGAGGACCGGCATGTACCGATACGATCTATCGATTCTTGATCTACTATTTTAATATTTAAAAAAAAAATGGCCTAAATGGCCGAGTGGCTAGCACTCTGGCGCTCGGTACTCGATTTCGGGTTAGAGTCCCGGCGGTGCCATGGTTGTTTGTAGTGGTTCGGAATCCACTTTAAACTGTAGGTCCCGGTCTAATAGGATCGTAGAGCGTTGCGGAGGCATGATTACTCCGCGTCCGTGGCTTATCTTCAAGTTACACGCGCTCCCTGTGTAATGCAAAGTGAGTACGTCTATACAGCGCTGTTAAGGCATCCAAGACCAAGCTGTCTAAGTGTTTGCCAGCTGCATTAAAAAGAAAAAAAAAGAATGTGATTCGTTCGAGTGAAAGTTGAATTTCCATGTTTAGAATTTATATATTTTCAAGCATTTTTAATTTATGCCAAATTTTTATCTACTCAGTACCCTCAACCAAATTGAAATTATTAAAATTATTGCTTCTAAATAACTTTCAGTAAAAAAAAAATGGATTGACGACTTTGTTTTGTGAAATTTATTTGAAAACAGGAGGGAGAATTTTTGACTGAGATTAGTAGAGCTACTTTTATTTTCCTGAATGTCCTGTTTTACATTTTACAAAAGTCAAATTAGTCTAGAAACACAGTATTTTTATTTCATTCTAATAGCCTTTTTTTCCCCCTTCCTAATTTAAGGATCAGTTATTTTTTTCTTACTTAAAATGACATACAGTACAAAAGCAAGTATGTTTTATGATCAAAAGTAAATAAATGTACATACAGGCTTCTGAAATTCTAAATAAATATTTAAGATTTAACTTTTCTTATAGGAAAAATGAAAGACATTTATTCGACGAAAGGAAAATTCAGTACATTGAATTCACTCAAAACACAAGTCAATTTTCTGTTTGTTGACATCCACTTACGTAAGTAACTTCATTTTCAGTTTTAACATTTTTCGAAAAAGCAATTCAAAAATAATCCGAAATAGTTTCTGTACTGAAAACCTTCTTTATTCTGCAAAAGCAAATTTCACGTGCTGCACAGTAAATTATGAAATAGAAACAGTATTGAATATAAAACGTTATATATACAGGGTGATTATAATCAAAATCCCACTTTCAAAATGCTGTAAGAAAAGAACCACTCATCATAATGAGTTCAAATTCGAAATGAAGATACTTGAAGAAGAGGGAGACTGTATGGCATTAGAAAAAAAGTTCCACCGAAGCACTTTGAACTCTACAGTTGGTTTAATGTGTAACTCATGCCAAATACGTATTTCGATTCAAAATATCACTGGCAGCCGAATTCACTTTCTTTATGCTGCTTACAGCGCCATCTATTAATGCACTTTGGAACGATTTTTTGATGCCGTACGGTTTCGCCCTTCTTCAAGTATCTTTAGTTCAAATTTGAACACATTGTGACGAGTGGTTCTTTGGTTACAGCATTTTGAAAGTGAGACCTTAATTATAATCACCCTGTATATTGTATACATATTAGTTAAGCAAACGAATTGTTATTCTGGAGTCCTTTACCTTACAGACTTAAAAAGATAGGTTATTCTGCCTCATCCGTGTTATCGGAATACTACGCTGGATGGATCCAGTCATTTAGCGAGTAGATTTTCTTATAATATTCTGAGGGCACGTATTCCTTGATAAAACAATCTTCACAATGTTATAAATAATTTCTTTTTTGTTTCGCTGGTTTCCTGGATGACTTGTTTCGCAACCTGCCTTTTGTATAAATATCAATGTTTTTTTTAATCTGCCGATATAATTCTAGCCGTTTACCCTTTTGGTACTTGCCGAATGATTTTCATCCGAAACTCACCTCGGATCATGAACAATTTCTTTTCTCCTTTTGGCAATGCGGCCTGATGGCCAATTGGCTAGTACTCTGACCTTTGGTACCACGGGCTCCAGGTTCGAATTCTGGCTGTGGCATGGATGTTTGTTCATGGTTCAGAATCCACATTAAACTGTAGGCGCCGGTCTGTTTAGTCCTCGTGTGCACAAGATGAACGGAGAGTGACAAACCAAATCTTTTGGCAATAGTCAGGGTTTACGTATAACGAACGTTATGATGGTTTCGTTCACACAATTTGATTATGTTTCTGTGAGGAATATGAAAATTAGACCAGGCGAAAACTGTTGAGCTAATTCATTCTTTTGCAAATCTTCCTTTGCGCAAATCCATTGCTCAGAATCTACTTAGTTTGGTTTGTTGACTTGACTTGACTTGGCGCTTTGAGATGTATGCTCGCTGACGCTGCTTTATCTCAAATTATCCGAATGTTTTTATTGTCAACCAAATTTGCAGAAGTGTAAATAAGATTTGGTTTGTTTCTCTACGGTCTTCTTATGCCCACGAGGGCTGAACAGATCGGGACTTACGGTTTAAAGTGGATTCCAAACAACCACCACCACCACTACTGCTACTACACCACACCACATCACTGTGCCTAGAACTGAGTTGTCCCTTTACAGTTTGGGAATGATGTGGAGGAGAAGAAGTCCGATTGGTTTCTGGGATGCTCTACGGTCCTATGAGACCGGGACCTACGGCTTAAAGTGAATTCCGAACCACTGCAAATATCCCAGGCACCACCGGGACTCGAACCCGAAACCTGTGGTACCGAGCACCAGAGCTCTAGCCCCTCGGCCATCAGGCCCCTAATTCCGAACCACTAACAAACTTCCATGCCACAACCAGGATTCAAACTTAAAGCCTATGATACCAAAGGTCAGAACACTAGCCACTTGGCTACCAAGTCGCCAGAATCTAGTTAGGGATTCATTCTCATAATTTACGCCAAGATCTAGTCTAGCACATTTTAGATACCCTAGTTTCAATTTTATGCGAATATTATTATATATGGGCAATTAAAAAAAAAGATGGCAAAATCAATAAAAAAAAAAAAAAAAAAGCAATTAGAATCTGTGATGATAAGTTCAATGGAAACATTGACTGGATAGGACCTTCTGTTAGCGAAATGCACCTTTCAAATTTGCCGGATAAATGCGAATTAGATTATTACAGCCTGATGCCGCCCATAATTCAGAGTGGCTTACCCAGTTGCGGCAACTCGCAAACAGGATAATTTATGGCAAGCGAGCCTCCCATTCGCGTATTATATTGCTAAAAGCACCCGAATGTTAAATTCGCTCCCCTACATGATTCTGGCATCTGCAATATTATCACTGTAGAATGCTGTGTCTATAAATAACTATTATTACGAGTATGTAGATGTAGTACATCAACATGTATGGAAATGGATTTTGGAATTTTTATTTCAAAAATGAACATTTTGAGGATTCTGTAATTCAATATTTACTTTAAAACTATTTATAACACATTTTTATAAGTACACATTTTATTTTGAAAATAAAGTACTGTATGTTGTAAGGAGTAAATATTATTTTTAATGAATGTAACGTAACAAATTAAAAAAAAATAAATTATTTAATTATTATTTAATTATTTAATTAAAAAAAATTATTTATTTATTAAAAAAAATTATCTGAGACACTCTGTAAAAAAAGCATATTTATTGTAAGTTGATTTAGAATCATTTATTATATTACTAGATTAGAAAATTTGCATCATAGGATAAGTTTATTATTTGTGATCATTACTGTTAATAGAGAGTTTTTGCATACCGTATTTCGGACGTCCGTTAGCTTTTTCTCCCTCGCGCGCATGCTCATAGAAAATTGCGCATGCGTATCTGTACTAATGTTTCCTTTGAGCATGCGCGCTAGGGAGAAAAAGCTAACGGACGTCCAAAATACGGTATGCAAAAACTCTCTAATATCTAATCTGTTAGAATTTTCTATTGTGTGTGTTTGACATTTTAGAATAAACAGTGATTCCCAAAAGTGTTCGTACACTTAATAGTTTGTATAAAAAGCGCCATGGACTGGTATTGAATTCGAACATAAAGTCCAATATTTTTTCATATCATTTTTATGCGATTTTGAATAAAATCGAGCAGATTAAAAAAATGACTCAATTTCTTTTTTTTTTTTTTTTTTTTTCTTTTTTCTTCTAATTTTTTTTGACATTTAGTACCCAGGAGAGAGGAATGTATGTTTTTTAACAAGCGCATAATAAGAACCTATCATTCAAAGTTGAAAGTAGATAAACAGTGTTGTGGATAGTTATATTATATGCAATGAGTGTTTTGTGCTCATTAGAACAACCTGTCACTTTAATCGGATAGCAGATAATCGGTATTATGTATAATAAGACTTATGAAATTAGCGATTGTCTGTGCGATCTTCTTAGGTCGAAACAATTACTGATGGGATATGGACTACGCCATGAGTTGTAGCATCGGGATGGGTTGACAAAGTGTCCACTCTAATGAGTTGTTGTTTTCTGTTCATCTGAAAGTGATTGAACAGGCCAGAGTTTCCGCCTGCTTACAGTGTAAGTCCCTTGTGGTTTCATGTATTACGCTGTGTGATAATTAAGGTCTGCCTCAGACCTGGTGAAATAGATTCGTCGTAGAATCGTGAACTTGAGCGAACTGCACTTATGAATAAAACTTAATTCTTTATTTTAATTTTTTTATAAATAATAAATTTTGATAAATAGAGTTCTTTATGTATGTATAAGCTTGTAAATAAAAATTAAAGTGTTTCCATGAACCTGAAAAGTGGACCTCTTCTTGAAGCCGTTGTAGGTGTAGTGTAGGCCGAGATGTTACAATGTGTATGTATGAGTGAAATAAACACACTGAGTTCTGCGTAACAAATATACATTTTTATTTATCTTAATGAGAACATTCAGTCGTTCTACAAACATTTCAGAACAGTTTCGATAGCATGGGAAAACAATACCACTCATTCGAAACGTCGCGTCCTCTCCCTTTATCGAATCCATCTCTGTTTCAGTTGGATTTTTCTCAATTTCCAGAAAAATTCCAATTTAATCCATTACAGGAGGATGTCAGAATTTAATTAATTTATTATTATTAAATTTTTTTTATTGTTTTGAAATAATCGATGGTTAACATAACCGTTGGTTTAAAGACGGCAGTTGGAGCATTTGAGGGACTTTTATATTTAAAGGTTGCAACACTTTTTGACAGGCGTATGCTATAGTTTATAATATTAATTAGAATACTATGTAATATTTAAATCCTATTAATTTGAAGAACTTCATGATTATTATAAAATAATAAATGACACAGGTTTTTTTTTAAACATTATTCTATATGATTTTTACTGTAAAAAAAAAAAAAAAATTTAATTCACGAATTAAAATTTGTAAAAAGAATTTCGAGTAAAGAAGAAAATGTTATCAAATTTCTAATTTTCTTCAGCTTTGAAAATCGATTATTATGTTTTTTGTTCTAATACAGCTGGCAAACACTTACACATCTTTTTTATGCCATAAGCAAGGGCTACACCGACGTTACTCACTTAGCACTACCCAGGGGGCATATGTAGCTTTAAGATAGGCTACGGACGCGAGTAACACTACCCGCACAACGCTGTATGATCCTGTTAGATCGGAATCTACGATTTAAAGTGGATTCCGAACCACTACAAACACGCATGGCACCTCCGGGACTCGAACCCGAAACCTGTAGTACCAAGAGCCAGAGCGCTAGCCACTCGGCCATTCAGGCCCCTTTTTTTTAAAGATTATTCCATATGATTTTTACTTAAAAAAATCATTCATGAATTAAAATTTGTAAAAAGAATTTTATGTATAGAAGAAAAGGTTATCAAATTTCTAATTTTCGACAGCTTTGGTTTGTCGCTCTACGGTCCTCTTGTGCTCACGTTAGGCTAAACACACCGGGATCTACAGTTTAAAGTGGATTCCAAACCACTCACAAACATCCATGACACTGGCAGGATTCGAACCTGAAGCCTGTGATACCAAAGTTCAGAGCGTTAGCTAGTTGGTCATCAGGCTGGGATAGCTTTGAAAATTGATTATGAAGCACTTAAAGCAAATATATTTCAATTTCCTATTTCTTTGACATTCTTCTGTTTATGCGGCTATTTTAATAATGGAATGCAAACTCCCTCTATTTTGTATGATAGATAACAATAAATGTGAACGGGCCGTAAGAATTCATAGTACGAAATCCGGCCACATAGTGCAGACATAAAAAGGCCCATTTTGAGAGGATGGCTTTCGACATCGAAATGAGGGTATAAATATTAGATGGATCGTTTAAGGGGCAGTTGGTTGAATTCCGCTTGTTTATGACTTGCCCCAAACACGATTTCGAATCGAGTACAATACAGCCATAAATTTCGCCCAAAGTTCTGAGAGCTCAAAAAAATCTCGGCTCAAAGCTAAATTTTATTTTTATGTATAACTATTACGTAGTGATATTTGGAATGCCGCATTGCATAAAAATGTCTTATTATTTGATATTATCTGATCTATTATCTGTTTATTAGATGAAAACAAAAAGCATTTGCCTTTTTTTGTTACTTGATGAGTAAATTTTTATTTTTATAGTATCGTTGAACTTTAATATGCATTATTATATATTATGATGAAATAAGGTTTTCCTAATGTTTTGCTAATAGTTTTTTTTTTTTTTAATGTTTTGAGTGTAACTGTCTGAATATTTGTTATTTTAATACGTTCTTTAATAAGACAAAAAGTTCTTGACTCATTTCGATCTCAATTATGACAGCGAACCACTCATGAATGAATCCGATAGCCGCAATTTAAACTAGATTTTTCTTTTTATCTCAGATCTAAGAAAAAAGATGTTTTAATCTCTTAAAACAATCTTCAAATCAACTCACAGTTTAAAGGAAATATGAAATTTTTTTTCTAATGCAGCTGGCAAATACTTAGTATTTTATGCCATAAGCAAGGGCTGGACCGACGTTACTCACTTAGCACTATCCGGAGGGTGTGTGCAGCTTGAAGATAAACTACGGACGCGGAGTAACACTACCCTCGCAACGCTCTGCGATCCTGTTAGACCGGGACCTACGGTTTAAAGTGGACCCGGGATTACTACAAACATACATGGCACCACTATGACTCGAACCTTGTGGCATCGAGGGCCAGGGCGCAAGCCAATCGGCCATCAGGCCTCAAATATGAAATATTATTTAAAGAATAATATATTTTATTAAAATTCAAGGAAATATGAATTCGAATAAGCTTTCTTTTTTTTTCTCTTTTACTAAATTAATTAATTAGCAAAAACTAAGTTAATTAGCTACACATGAATCTTTTTATTTTATCTTAATCTAAATGACAACATTGTGTAAAAATAACATGGCTATTGGATTCTTTACATTAAGAATATTTATTATAAAATAAAATACTTATATATAAAATAAAATAAATATAAATTATATTCTAATAATATAATTAATATTTATATTTTTATAGATATATTTATTATTAGAAATATATATTATTTATATTTATTTTTTATACTTATATTTAAACTAATATATATTATTCTTACTTCTTACTAAAACTTATATTTCAAGAAATTTTTATTAATTCAGTTGCTCCAAAGGCCATCTTTATCCATTCGAGTTATAACGCAAAACATTTTTTGGTTTGCTTGTTTATTTGGAAAAAAAAAATAATAAGTATAAGAACGTTCCTTTACGAAGTGGACCAATGAGGAGAGGGGGACGTTTCGAACGGCTGCACTTCCATAAACGGTTACATATGACAGGTATTGGAAACACCGACCAGAGTAAAGACGAGGATTAGTAGTTGAGATTTCGTTAGATAGCAAAAAACGTAGGGCCCGCGACGATGGAATTAGAAACAGCGAGCAAAAGCGGTTGGCCTTTTTAGTTATCTTTGGTTATCGTTAGTTCTGTCCTTATTATTGAAGAAGCCGCTCCCGATTTTTTAGATTGCAAAAGGTTTATTTATTTTTTTCACTTCAGTTGAGAGAGCAAAAACATGAGCTACAAAGCGAGCCTCCGTCCATAGGTTTAAAAAAAAATGTCGTCATAGTGAAATTTTTGTTTTCATATGGATCTAGTTAAATTTTAAGTTATTTTTTACACTGATAAAAAAAAAATTAAATTTTTATGTAGTTATTTATTATTAAAACTTTTTAAAGTAAATAATAGTTTTTTTAAATAGTAATTATTTTAATTGATAATCTTTTTTTAAATGTTTAATAATTTTTAAAATTTATTTATTATCAAACTTGTTTATTATTATTTAGTTCATTATTTTTATGTAAAAATTAAATTTTTATGTACACACATAAAATTTTATTATAATTTTTTCATATGTAATGAAGATAAGAATTTTGTAGCATCTTTCATTTATACAGTTTTGGCTTATTTCGTTATTAAGAAAAGGCATGTTTAACTATTAAATAAAAATAATTTTCAATTTCTTGGATTTTGGAAGAAAAGAAATGATATTAATATTTTTCGGATCATTTTTTTTTTTTTACTTTGAGAATGAGTCGTTAAAAAAAGTAAATTTTAAATTTTATGCTTTCTTACATTTTCGTTCCAAAATAAATATCTAAAACTCAGATGGGATTCAAAATTGTTAAGTTCTTTTAAAATTAATATGAAATATTATTTAAAAAATTAATATTTCATTTCTAACAATTTTTACTACTCTTTACCAATAAACACATAGTGGTTCATAAACAAAATATAACACGAAGAAATATAACATAAAGATATATAGAAGATATAACATAAAGAAATGTACATGCAAGAATAATATCATCATGTTTAAGACATCAATGAACACATGAAAGGTATAAATGCACTTACATTCGATAACAATAAAATACGTTTTTCAAACTGAAATATTAACACATTGTTACAAACAGTAATTATAATTGCACTAATGAAATTTTATTGAATAACGACACATTTAGTATCCATCGAAGGATATCAATGGTTACTAAGTTAGTATCCATTCCGTCTTGTCTTCAATTGATAAGACGATTTCAATTGATCAATCGTCTTATCAGTTATTGAAATCGTCTTATCAATTGAAGGAAAGAAGCTATTATTGTAAAAATTCCTATGAGAATAAAAAGCATTCTGAATTGAAAATACTTCAGGCAATATCCATAAATTATTATTCATAACATGAGTCAATGGAAAATCAAAGAGAAATCTGACAAACTCGATAATGAAAAATGTATAATTTAAATAATGTTACCTTATTTGGCCAGCCAGTCCCCCGAATTTAAATAAACTGGAGTTGTTACTCGATGCAGAATTAACTTTTATACCCCATATCATGAAACTTTTGGCGAAAGCAACTTCTGTGAATATTTCCAATGACGGATTTAGGCTTAGGCCCGGCCCTAGGGCGGCAAATTTTTCGAGGCGGCAAAAATTTGTAATCGATTTTGTTTTTTATCAACTGTAAGACCGAATTTGAATGCTTCTTTTCTTGCTTTGACAACATCAAGGGACATCATTGACATGGACATCATTGACAATGTCAATAAATAAAGGGTAGAATTATTTTTTTATATAATTAATCGTGTAGGTAGTAAAATTTAAAATATCTAACAAATAGGTAGTTAGGTAGGTAGTTGTTATACAAAAAATTATATATTATATATATTTAATACATGCCTAAATTTAATTAGAATCCGTTATTACTATTCCTCTTCTTCTTATTATTATATATAAGGTTGTCAAATTAACTTGGGCCTAGGGCACCATCGAACCTAAATCCGTCACTAAGTATTTCTCGAAAACTATAGGCTTGTGATTAGACATAATCATTTGCTCTTGCAAACCCATGATAAACCCCCTTTCTTACAGGGTTGTCAATCTCAATGACCCACATGCAAAAGTTTCAATCATTCACTTTTGGATTGCTTTCATTGATTTTGAAGGTTTCTCTTTGAATTAACTTACCCACCTCAGCTAAGTGCGTGCTTATGCTTCAAAACGCTGGCTATCGATTCAATGTTTATTGATTTATTTATAATTATTTAGTATTTATTCTATGATTTTCCCTTAATCTTTTCACCACTAAAGCTTAAGATTGATTTCTTAAGGCTGGTTCCATAGAGTAGAAATAAAATAGAATACGCCGCCCTCTCCAAAAGGAGCAGAAAGTTGGGGCAAACATATCAGCTCATTTTCGCGTCAGAATTGGCGCTGTTTCGCCTTTTGGCTTCTTTTCTTTGCTCGCATATATTTAGAAATATGTAACGAAGCGATTATGAACATTCTTCTTCATATATTTACTACTCCTAAAATATATGGGTATTGTTTTGGGGAGAGTGGATCAGCGATGTCCTGCACCCCTTTCAGACTTTCTAATTGGTTTATTTTTAATTACTTTTGCGGACTATTTTTATTGGTTTATTTAAGTTACTTACGGGGAATATTTTTATTGGTTTATTTAAATTTCTTTCAAGTGCTTTTCTATAAAATCGTTTGCAATTTTATAGTTATTTATTTATTTATTTTTTTCAATTCCTATTATTAGTTCAGCTCTATATATTTATATCTTGTTCAAATTTTTAATCGTTCTTAAACTACTTTTTATTCATCCACACAAGTTCAAATACATTTTTTTGAACTTGTAGTGGATGACACTGGATGTTGATACAGTTTTTTCTAATATTAATTCAGTAATTAAATTTAATTAATTCATTGTAGTTTTTCTTAGATTTAAGTTGCATGTGTCTAATAATAGATGGCGCCAGATACAAGAGAAAAATTTAAATTTTATTTATAAAGGACTTTTCTGCAATAGAGTGAAAAAAAAGTAGGAATTGACTTAAATTTTTTTTATATATTACTTGTTTTTATTTATTCTTTTTTTTCAGTTTTGAAAGATAAGTGGTGAACTTGTTCTTACATAAAATGCTAAATGTTATGGGTAACCTGTATATCAGTCCAGCCGATTACAATTTTTTTTTTTCATTACTCAAGATAAATAGATGAAAAGAATGACCTTTAATTTAAACTGTGATCATTTTGTATAATAAAACATAACAAAAAGATCATCTAAATAAATATTCTGTTTTTTAAATCATTTTGGAATAATTTTTTTTTTTATTGACAGTAAAAGGAAAAAAAAAACATTTCTTTAGAAAATTATTGTAGAATAGTAGATCGTTTGCGCCAACGCCAAAAAATGTCCAAAATCGCCAAGCTATTACCGCATGTGTTAAACTGCAAAGTAAGAATCACGTGAGGTGTATGTTTACCCCAAACTGACAATCTCTATGCGCGCTAGATTAAATTACTATTCTATGAGTGATTCCTGTTATGTTTGTTCTTTCTTATATGCATCGAGTAACGGGCTCTTTGTAATAATCTTAATTTCCCTTTAATTCTTTTTGTAGTGAAAAAAAAAGGAACCGAAATTTCATTGTTAAGTTTTTATCCTTATTTTGCTTATTTAAATTTCTTTAAAAAATTTTTTTCAAAACTTTCTGCGTATGCAATTTAAATATCTCGTCAAAATGAATACGTTGAAGTTTTCATGGCCACAGGACTTCGTAATGGAAACGTCCGTTGCAGCACGAGTTCATTGTATTCAGCATAAACTTAAAAGACGTTGAATAATTATTAAGTATGCAAACACTTAAGAATAGGATAGAAATATATTGATAAATTCTCATATTTTTTTCGTGGAAGTTAACATAAAGTTATACCGGTCATAAAACGTATTGATACCAGGTTGTCCTAGTACTTTTCTGCGATGTTATAGTGCAGGGGTGGCCAAACCCAAATGATCTTGCGGACCACTTTGGAAATGCATCTTAACTCCGCGGGCCGCATGTAAAATTACATATCCCCCTATTTCAGGATTTAGACCCCCTATAGACAATTTTTGGAGTGAAAAATGGAAACATAATGAGTTATTATTTTTGTGTTGACTACTATTCTTACATGTAAACATAGCCAATATGATAATAATGATACTAAACGCGCATTGTAAAGAAATGTAGAACACTAAAAATGAAATATGAAAAATATATAAGTATAAACGAAATCATTAAAAAATATTTATTTTTCTAGTGCTATATTTGTTTCTCCACTCATCATGAGTTCGCAGAATATAATTAAATAATTTAATTATTCTGCGAACTCATCCATAAAACGGGCACTATCTGTCTTACATTCGCAAGAATATTATTTTAAAATCAACCTTAATTTCTTCTCATCATTTCGGCAGTTAATGTTTAAATATAGGGATGCACACATAATTAATTTTTTTAATGCTGCGCTTTTCAGTACTTTGGCCGTTATAAAATAAATATATTTTGTAAGAGTGTGATGCATCTCACGAGTGGGTTGGCCACCCCTGTTATAGTGTTTTAACGATTTGAATACGTTTGTTTTACATCTGTTGCAAAACAAGGGCGATTTTTATTGGATTTTTTTGTCACATAAGAGGGTGTCTCAATTTGATTTGCACAGAGGGGTGAATTTGACAGTTAATCGGCGACCGAGGAGGACGGATACGCTCGACGTCGGCACTACTTCCGGTTCCTGTTTGCAGGGAGCGCTTCCCCCCACTAGAAAGTAAGCTCGTAAAGCATATTTACAGTCAAAGCAAAGGTAAGCAGACATCTTTCTCGCAGCTCTTGCAGCCTCTTTGCATTCAGGCCTTTTTTGAATTTTTATATCAGTGATATTTTTTTGTTTTCTTTCGTTTAGCTTGCTGCCAATGCACTCCGGTAATGCTTTCATAAAAAAAAAATTGCGTGTTCTACATGTTTTGATAAATTTTTAAAACGTTTTTCATCTATTACACGTTTCTTGAATGACATTCCTATGGCGATTAAAGAGTTAAATTAAATGTGGTTTCGTAGATATTGTTTTCTAAAAGAAAAAAAAAATGCGTGTTCTACACGTTATGATAAAATATTACCAAATTTTCTTATATATTACACGCTTTTCGTTTTTTAACGGACATTCCTATTGTCGTTAAAGAATTAAATTAAGTGTGGTTTCGTAGATATTAGAGAGTTTTTGCATACCGTACGTTAGTTACCGTAGGACGTCCGTTAGGGAGAAAAAGCTGACGGACGTCCTACGGTAACTAACGTACGGTATGCAAAAACTCTCTATTGTTTTCTAAAAGAAAAAAAAAATAATGCGTGTTCTACACGTTATGATAAAATATTAAAAAAATTTCTCATATATTATACGCTTTTCGTTTTTTAACAGACATTCCTAATGTCGTTAAAGAGTTAAATTAAGTGCGGTTTTGTAGGTAACGTTTTCTAAAAGAAAAAAAAAAATGCGTGTTCTACACGCTATGATAAATAAAAAAATCTTTTTTCATATATTACAAGTTTTTTAACTGATATTCCTATTGTAGTTAAAGAGTGTTAAATGGGGTTTCGTTGATTTACGGGATTTTTTCTTCTTACAATAGAGGGCCTCTATGTGTAATTATAAGTCATTCATTCCTGAATGGATTCATAATGCTCATGAATTCACAAGTTTTAAAACTAATTTTTTTTGGAATGCAATTACAGTTAAAATGGCTTTTAAAAGTATCTGATAGATTTTGCATTGAAAATTTTTTTTCTTCTGATTCACAACGATTTTTGTTGTATAACTGTGAAAAAAAATTACCATTTTTTTGAAGTATAAAAAGAAGATATTTTTATTTCTTATCAAAAGAAGGCCCAAGAAAATATTTTTTTATTAGAAAGAAATCTGATGTGTATTTCTTTTGCTTTTTATTTTAAAATTACAAAACTAAAACATCCAACATTTTGTTTCAATTGTCAAAAAAATGAATTTTATTTTTTGAAATGAAATATATATATATATATATTGATGTTCCGTGCAAGTTAATTAATATATAAAGGGTGATTATAATTAAAGCCTTACTTTAAAAATGCTGTCAAAAAAAACAACATTCGTTTCAATGAATTCAAATTTAAATTGAAAATACTTGAAGAAGGGGGAAACGGTATGGCTTTAAAAAATTCCAAAATAATTCCACCGATTTTTCCCATCCAATTTGGTATGACGTTGCCGCAGTGGATAGGCTTCCCACTCACAGTGTCACAACTGTTGAATGACTTGGAAGTCATTTTCTCCGGCAATAAACCGAAACAATCAAGCACATTGAATATTACAGGGGGTTTAATGTGCAACTTATGCCAAATACGTTGAAATTTCGATTCAAAATATCACTGGTAGCCAAATTCACTTTCTTTATGCCGCTTACAAACTACTCTTTATGCCGCTTACATACTTGAAGAAGGGGGAAACGGTATGCATCAAAAAACAGTATTTGTATGTTTGCCGCTTACAACGCCATCTATTAATACACTTTGGAACTGTTTTTTGATGCCATACCGTTTCCCTCTTCTTCAAGTATCTTCAGTTTACATTTAACTCATTGTGACGAGTGTTTCTTTTTTTTTTTTACAGCAGTTTGAAAGTGGGATTTTAATTATAATCACCCTGTATATGCATAATTGACTGGCACCCAACTTTTTTGCAAACATCATACAAATATAAACCTCACTTAAAAATATTCTTTTGCTATCCAGAACAAACAAATTTCAGCAATTTAAATGGAACATATTCGTCTTAAAATGCTCTGTAGTTACTTAAGCGAGATCTGTTTATAAGTTAGATGATTTATTATGGTTTTCAAATTGAATTGCAATCGAACGAAGTGAGTGTGATATGTTTATTTTAATTGTACTGATCCTATTTTTGTACTTTATTTTATATCAACAATATCTTTACTCTTTGCGATAGCATGAAAAGGCGCTTATTTATTAAAATCCTTGATTCAACATTGACTCAATATAAAATTGCAGTTCATTAAATTGTGTTTGTATAAGTGCATGTCAAGTAAGGCTGTTTCCATTCAACTGCCGGAAATTAAAGTGCTGTGTAATTTTATGCTTTAAATTTTTGTTTTATTTTGTACGTAGGCATTAGATATCTCTTTGGTTTTTGCATCTGTGTTACTGATGTTTCTTTTATTTATTTTAGAATAGACTTATACAGATTTGTACTATTTTTTTTACTTCTTTTCATGCTATGAGCATAGTGTATTTCTTACTTGAAAAACACTTCTTTTTTTTATCGTTAACTTTTTATTCATATAATTTAATCAAACATAATTTATTAATATGTATGCATAATGTGTAAAAATGAAAGCAAAATAATAAAAAAAGTGGCATTATTTTTATGTTATACTTTATCACTAACGAATATGTGTAACGAAAATTATACTTTAACGCGTGAGTCACTAGCTAAGTAAATTTTGGCTACAACAATTCTCCTCTCAAATAACAATGCTATATTTTAAATTAATTCGTGAGTTTCAGTGTTTGGAGAGGGTGCTCGAAACCAGTTCGGTTCGAACACTTTCGGTGCCAGTCACGCCACGATGTGTTGTTAATCATGGATCCACCGTAGAAATGGATTTTTCCCATAAGACGACTTTACTTTTTATTGCAAACAGGATTGAAAACACGATTATGTGTATCATACTGATGAGTAAGACATGTTTAGGCCTTTCCTGATAGAATATTTTGATTCTACGCCAGCACGCTATACGCAGTACTAGATGTCAAATGCAGCACTGCGCGCTGGAGCGTGATGTGCAAAAATGAAACAAAGTAATGAAAATAAGGGGCATTCTTTTTGTATGACACTTTATCAGTATCAAATATTTAATATAAAGGAATTATTGCAAGTTGGTTGCAATGATTATTAACATATGCGTCTGAAACATGGAAACTTGGTCTGAAACATGGCCACTGAGAGCAAGAGAAGAGGAAATGTTGGCAATCTTTGAAAGAAAGGTACTGAGAACTATTTTTGGTGGTATCAATGACAATGGAACTCGGCGAAGGAGATAACAATTTTGAACTTTACAAACTTTTTAGAGATGTTGACATTCTCAAAATTTGTTAAACTGAACAGAATGAAATGGGCCGGTCATCTCATGAGAATGGAAAGTGATAGAGCTGCTTTGAAGGTTTTCAATGCAATCTCTTTTGGACAACGACTAAGAGGAAGACCAAAAAAGAGATGGATCGACTGTTTATGGACTCTGATTTTAATGTTATTATTATTTGTCCCCGGCCAAGAGGAGAACACCATGGATGAATCTTTTAAAGAAGGCTAAGACCCACAACTGGCTGTAGAGCCAGTTATGATGATGATGGTTGCAATGATATTATGAGTGCCAGTAATATTTTAAACTATTTTATGTGTGGGTGACCTTCGCATCTCTGCCATAACTTAACGTTACTCTGGTGCTCGTTCAGATTTGCAATTTCATCAGTTATTAGAGGCATCTTTTTGGGGGGCGTGAATGTCCTGCAGAACTGTCGTCTTCACAACTCGTATTATGAGAGTTTTGTTTAATAATTAACAACGCTATAAATTGGAAACCACATGCCTTTACAACTGGCTTTCAACATTTACTTTCCGCCAATACCAGCAGACATTACCGATTGTAGCTGAGATGAAATGTTGAGGAGCAGTTTTTCCCGCGGGACTGGCTACTGAGACATCCTTCGGCATCTCGCGCTGGCGTGAGAACGGCAGCGAAAGTGTTAAAGTGCACTGTACCTGTAATGCTTTGACTCGATTTCCGAGGGCGCCGGAATGGATAGGAGGCTGCAAGGAGCACTGAAAAGCAGCGAGCGGCGTGGAATGGCGAAAAAGGACGATGATATAATTCTTGACACACAAACACGACATTCAGTTATAAAATCGAAAATCTGTAGCGTGGTCTTATCTTGAGAATGTTTGAACCAGGACTCCCCAATTTGAGAAAAAAAGAAAGAAAGAAGAATTCATTTTTTTTTGTCTTCTTTAGCTTAAGATTTTGTAGCGCAAAATTTCGTTTTTGGTGTACTGGATATTTGAAGATCAAGTGCAACACACCTTCAACTTTTGCGTGCACGTGATGCAACATTTTATATCAATTCATCAATACGAATAAGTTACATCATTGAAAAGTGTGATGGATTTTTTTAAAATAAATAGTAGGATACACGACATATTGAATGTTCTTAATTTTAGTTTTGTAATTTAAATGACTCTTTTTTTGTTATTGTTATGCTATTATATGCGTTTTGAAATTAAAACAAACTCTTAATAGAGGCATTAAAAGAGTTATTCTTCAAGAATAATGAGAAAAATTTTCAGGTCTGTAACTGTGAAAGATATTTTTTAGTTTAGAAAAGTCGATTGTAGTCTAAGAGTTAGGATACATTTCCAATGGCAACATGACGTCATCTTTGACGAATCAGATCATCGATCGAGAATGGTTCATTGTAGAAAGAATGAATCAGTTATTTTCCATCATTCTCGATGGCTCATCTGATTTATCAAAGATGATATCGTGCTACAAATGGAAATGCACCTTGAGGCTTGAAATTTGAAATGACAACTCTTCATTCGAATTTTCATTTCATTTGAATTTCCTGAAAAATTTAAATTCAAATAGGTTTTAGATTTTTTTTAATTTTCAGGTTTTTATTGGAAATTGCTTTTATGCAATATCAAAGAATACACTATCATGCATTTCCATTGGTAACACGACATCATCTTTGACGACTCAGATGATCGATCCAAAATGATTAATGAACGAATCAATCATTTACTGTCAATCAACCTCGATCGCTCATCTGATTCGTCAAAAATGTCGCTTAGAGCACTTACAGTTTGCGAATGCGAATTTAAAAATCACTTAGAGCGCGCATTCAAGAACCATGTATATAAATGCAATTCTTTACACTTACTTTACTTTCAAGAAGTTAAAATACAAACATACGCAAAAAAAAAAAATTTTTTTTAGGTTAATGAACAGAGATGAATGATCCTATGAAAGTGAGGTGTTTTGCATTTGATTTCCAAATGTTCCAAATAAGAACAAAATATCGCTTGTTTATCGAACGAGGAGCCCTGGCTTTCGAAATTGAGCTTTATCTGTTTTTTTCTTTCTTTTTCAGAAAAAGAATTTTGGGTAAGAAATAAATTCCCCGCGCAAGAAGAAAGAAACATATGTTCGTCATACTTTGTAAACGTAGAGACACTTTGTGCCCTCCTGATATGCTTTGCCGAGTATTTGATAAAGATTTGAGCATTTTAATAAAGATTCTCTTTTTTCGACAAAGTGTGTGCTCGTTTTCCCGCCTGAAGGAGAAAACGAGAACGCGATATTAAAATACAGTTCGCTCCTATAAAAATATCGTAGGAAGATCGGAATTTGGGTTGGTCGATACGTAATCACACTTTTGTTTTTTTTTCCTTGCTGAAAATCACATTTGTTTATGCTAAATGGCAACAATTCAAGCGATGTTTCAGATTGGTTAAAAAATAGAGTGCTTCGTTTCGCGGAAAGCAATGGAAGACGCAGTAAATCGTACAAGTGATGGCGGGAAATTTGTCAAGTTTGGAATCGTTTTTTTTTTTTTTGCAGTGTCATGAGGATGTATTTTGTAATTTAAAAACATAGGTGTCCATTCCTGGAATTTTAGTGAAAGAAATATGAATTGCCTACTGAAATAATGTGAAAAAAATGTTCGAAATAAGAATTAGAATTTTTTTAAGCATATAAAAATAATGTTTTTAATACATTGAGCACGTTTCATTTGGCACATTGCTTTTTGAAATCGCTTAGATTGTTTTTAGAATGGTAATCACCTTATCTGCTTATAATAAATAAACTATTTGGTAAACATTATTGACATCCTCATGCAAAAGAACTTTAAAATATCGATTTTAGAAAGAATTGCGATGTTTTTTAAGAAAAGAATTACGAATATTTTTCACTTTTTAAAACTAGATAATTGAGTTTACTTCCTTGGAGACTCATAGATCTATATTTTTGTTGTTCCGAATCTTATATGGAGCAGTTAATCATAGTATTTAATCAATTAACAGTTAATCATATAATAGGACAGTTATATATAGACAGTTAATTAAATCATAAAAACAAGCGTGAAATATTTTGAAAAATGCATAATGAAATAAAAATATTTATTTCTAGAAAGCATTTGAGTTTAACATTGATTTTGAATGATTCAAGAAATCACTTTTGAAATATTTATGAAAATTTTACAGATATTAACAAAGTATACATATGTAATAACCAATTGATACAATTTATGGAAACGAATGTTTTTACCATTGTGTCAATTTACATTTAAACTTATAAATTCAAAAAAATAAAGCAATGACAAATTGTATTTTTTTATTTTTTATTTTATTGCTTGGCAGAAAATTATAAATTTCTACGAAATACTTTGCTTGAATCCAGGCAAACAAAATCAGAATTCATAGAAGAGCTTTCCAGGAAATGAATGACTGTTTTAAAATGGTTAAAATCTCGCTCATAAATAGTTTTAAAGTTCGTAAAAAAATTCATTTCTTTTAAAATTTTGCAAATGCTTATCAAGCAAGAGACACAATATTCAACGTCAAAAGCTTTGTACAAATTACTTTTTAATGTATTATTAGTCAAATGTAGGTGTAAGCAATTCATTTTTTTTTTTGTTGTCAAGTAAAAAAATATTTATCTTGTTAAACATATGAAAAAATGAAGTCTCTTTCGCTTGAATTGTTTGCCATTCGGTATTCCATAGAATTTTTCTCGCAATTTTTTTGCTCCGAATATTCGAACATAATTCGAATAAGAAGAATTTATACACATTTTTTATTTATTTATTTTTTTCCTTTTCGAATTTTTTTTTCCCTGTGTCTTACGACTTGGAAAAAGTGGTCCCCGTTTATTTGAAAATGAAAAGTGCCTAAAACTCACTTAAAATGTGCTGCAATTTATTCATTGATTATTTTATTTATTTATTTATTTTTTGGTTAAAGACGGTTATTGTAACGCTACCTCGTGCATTGTCTCCTATTACTTTTTACATCTATTTAATAGATCGCGTTTTTTCTACACATACCACGAATTATTGTATTAATTAATCTGAATCGTTTTGCTAAATTTGCCACGGAAATCTTTGACATTGGCTGCATTCTAAAATGTTCGCGCTTTAGTTAATATAGTACACCTATAGTCTAAAAGTGATTACATAGGACATGTCTCAGCCTCGCTATTGGAAAAGATGTTTTTGACAAATAATTTAATTGGGCCTGATTGACATGTACCAACAATAGAAAATACGTTTATAGAGGTTCTGTTGAGAGAGAAGAACTATTAATGTAGAAAGACATTCATGAAAAACATGATAGATAGTAACAGTTTCAGTAAAATTTCATTACATTCTAAATAATTATATTAATCATTTTCATACATACATACATATATATGTATAAATTCCTTATTTTGAAAAGAAATTATTTGGCCTTTTTAATTAAAAAATAAACTATAATAATAATAAAGACAATTTAAGTAAGATTTTACCCTATCTTTTATGGAAAAATTAAAAAGACCACTTCATGTTTTTACTTGAAAATATAAGTAAAATCTCTTATATACGCCATTTATTTTTTCGTCTAAAATTGTTATTTAGAATTGAAAACACAGAAGTTTCTAGTTTAGTTAGCAAAAATTTTTCAAAGTATACAAAAAATTGAACTATTTCTAAAGACATCTAGAGATCGAAAACCGGATCTAAAGCGCTAAAAGAGACACACCTGTGAAGCACCTAAACGACAACACCGAAAAATTAAAGAAGTTGCAAACTGGAATCCCCGTTTTGCAAATATATAAGGCATGATTTGTTTTGACTTGGATGAAAGGGAACCATCATTCAATCAATCAATCAGGCCCACATCCAGCAGCGAAACTTGAGCGTCGTCCTCGACACTATTCAGAAAAAAGAAAGAAAAAAAGAACAAAGAAAAGAAAGAACATTCGACAACAAGATGTTTGAAGTCTAGAAACAACAATACGACTAGAGCCCTCTCAGACGCTGGTGGAGGAAGAACGATTTTTCACCCTAGGGAAGAACACTACAAGACGCTGTTCGTTGAATTGACATGGCGCAGAACGTTCTCTTCGAGATCGCCTAATTATTTTGGCAGTGGAACATCTCGTCCTCTCTCCCTCTCTCTCGCAGTAGTGTTAGTTTACTTTGGTTGTTGAATTGTCTCCTCTCCCGACTTGCGAACCAGAATTAGATCGCCAGTTCGGTTCTGGTATCTTAAGCACAAGCATGTTCAGCTGAAATAACTTTGGATTGGATGATGCGTTTTCACATCATGATTCCTTTAACTCAAATCTTCTGAATCCTTTGGATATCTCAGGGATTCAATTTTCAAGATGGATTACTTTGATGGGATCAGTTTTTGTAGACCTTCCCCTCATTTGTAGCTGTCGGTTCGCAGGCTTGAATGTTGCACTTAAAAACAAACTAGAAATACTTAGGATGAGTTAGTTGGTTTTGTAATCACCTTTAAATAACTTGTTTTGTGAATCGGTTTCTTTCCAAAATTTGCAAAGAAGACGTATTTAAAAGAAGAGAAGTTATTTGGATATGCCACTCAATTCTTAAGAATGAGAACTTAATCTAAGCCAATTTGGATGTAGAATGTTTCCTAAATTTATCCATCTGATTTATATATTAAAAGCTTTGAGACCATAACTGCAAATGTGTTGAAACATTTTTCTAAATAAAAGTGCTTTTAAAAACCAATGCATTCTTCAATAATATATATATAAATATTAGTTAGTAACGAACAGAGACACGTGAAAAAGGAAGAATCATGAGAACCATCAAGATGCAAAATTGAATTACATACTGGCAGTTTACATCAAGTCAACATTGTGGTATGATATGTGAAGTTTGAGACTATTGGAAAGCTGGCTGAGCGTTTTGATGTTCGACATAGAGTCGCCACAGTGTTTTACTAAATGTCCGTAACTGAACTTAATACACGATGGAAAACAATTCATATTGATTCTTTTACTGTATGGAGTAAAACACAACTTGAAGTAAATGCAAACGAGGGGGAAAAATTTCATTTTCATCAAAAAATTTTCCACTTATTGATGAAATTTTTAATTCTGATACAAAAAAAGACAACTATTGCCACCATGCTAGAAATATCTTCATCACTGATTCTTGTGCAAATCGAAAAGTCGCATGTACACGTACACACACAGATATTGTTTGTGAGCAGCATATTTTCAGTTCAAAAAGAGACAGCTATTCATTTCTTTGTACTAATAGAAACAAACCGAAGCATTTTTCTGCAACATTGCATTTGAAGCATCTTCCGCAGCCAATCAGGAATCACAATGGGGGTTGGCGTTGGCGCCGGGGGGGGGGCCGGAGAGAGGGAGGAAGAAACCCGAAGAAGCCTTAGCTCTCTTCGTGACACACTTCCATGTAACTGGGGTCCCTGAGGACATCCTTAATCATGTCCTTCAACATGTTGTACCTGGGGAAGATGGGGTACATCCGCGCGGAGCGGTACGACAAGTGCAGGGTGTGCACCACGAGTCGCAGGTTGGCGTACTTCTTGAGGAGGCGGTACAGGTCGTTGATGAGCAGAGTGTTCTCCTCTTCGATTTGTTGCACCGTGGCAGCTGGGGAAGAAAAGAAAAAAAGAAAGGTTCATTTCAGATAACATAGAGCAGCAACAAAATACAGCGCCTTAATCTAAAGCAGGGTGGCCAACCCAAATGATCTTGCGGTCCAATTTGGAAATGCATCATTAACAACTCAGGCCACATGTACAATTATATATCTCCCTATTAGATTTAGACCCACTCTGGACATTTTTTTGGAGTGAAGAATTGAAACATGATGACTTAATATTTTTGTTTCTGCTATTGTTCTTACATGTGAACATAGATAATATAATAATAATGATACTAAATGCACATTGTAAAGAAATATACAAACTAAAAATGAAATATAAAAAACATATAATACTAAAAAAATGAAATTAAAAAATGAAATCATTCAAAAATATTTATTTTACTTGTGCGATATGTATTTCTCCACTCTTTCACTTAACTTTTGCAAATCGATCTCCATTTGGGTATTTGCACATCGTAATGGGCTTTGCAGATGAGCGTCCGTTATGTTTGTGTGTGTTTTATGTCGAGCCAATTTCATTTTAGGAAAAAAAAAGAAAAAAAAACCCGATTTGCTGGTGTAAGTTGAAACAAAACTTCTAACAACTTCAACTAAGAGTTTGATTTGTTCTGCTATCAACAATCAATTGTGTATATCTAGGGATGGCCAGTGCGGTCACTTAAAGTGAAACATAGAACCTCTTATATTAGATGTTCCAAGACGCGCGCGCATCATGAGTTCGCAGAATATAATTTAATTATTCTGCGAACTCATCAATAAAACAGGCACTATCTTCGCTACATTCAGAAGACTATTATTTTAAAATCGAAGTTAATCTTTTCTTCTAATTTCGACAGTTCATTTTTGCATGTGGATGCACACATAATGCTTTTTTTTTTCATGCGTTGATTTTCACCATTTCGGCCATTGTAAAATATATTTTGTAAAAGTGTGATACATCTCAAGGGCTGGAAAATTTTTTAAGGTGGGCCGCGGGTTGGCCACCCTTGATCTAAAAGAACAGACAGTTGGTGCAAACACCTCCCGTCGCTTTCATACTAGAGTTGGTGCTCTATCACCTTATTGACTTATTCGTTTCCTTGAGAGCATTTATTTAAAACGCGTAAACAGGTTCTGAAAATTCCAAGAAATTCTTCTTCTCAACATGTACTTACACTTATTTAAACGTGTACTTACTCAAGATAAATAGATACAAGACATTTATATAACGGTTTGTAAAATTGAAATTTGGAATTGTTTATGCTGTTGTTCTAATGCAGCTGGCAATACAGAGACAGTTGTCTTGGATGCTTAAGGCCCGCGTCCCACACTAACACTTCGGACGCAAGTGTAGCTTGAAGATATGCTATGCACGCGAGTAGCACTAACCCCACAACAATGTACGATCCTATTAGACCGGACCTACGGTTTAAAGTGGATTCCGAAGCACTACAAACATCTATGGCCACGCCGGGATTGGAACCCGAAACCTACGGTACAGAACACTAGCCACTCGGTCATCAGGTCCCATTTGGAATTGTTCATAACTGCGATCATTTTGTATGAAATAGAATTAAACTTTATAAAAGGTTCTTATAAATGAATATTTTACTTTTAATCGTTTTGGGAGGAAGATAGTATGCAAGAAAATTTGTTAATTGAATATAAATGCCAAATATTTAGAAAAATTAAATGCACATTTATTTACAGTTTTGAAAATGCAACTTTTCTTTTGAATATCGTTGTAAGATAGTAGACCTTCTTCTCTCCAATAGAGTACGCCACTCTTGACTTAATGTGCGATGTATGATCACGAGAGGATTATGTTTGCCCCAAAGTGGCAATCCCGATTATATTACGGCATTAACGACAGTTTGTTCCCCTCATACGAAATCTTGGAGAACCATTTAAATAATCTAATATGAACATTTTAACACAAAATGTATTTCCTGTTATTAAAGTTGTAGTTATCCTTCGGTTGGGAACTAAAGATAATAAGTATTGTAGATTATTCATTAAGAAATTTAATTGCAAAATTGGAAAAAAAAAAAAAAAAAAAAAAAAAAAAAAAAAAGGTCTAGCGTAATATTGTATGAAAAGAAAATAACAATAGAAAAAGTACTACGTTGAAAACTACAGACGTGAAGAATATTTTTTGTTCGAATGCAGCTGGCAAAAACTGAGACAGTTGTTTTGGATGACTTAAGACAAGGGCCGCACCGACGTTACTCCCTTGGCACTACCCAAGAGGTGCGTGTAGTTTGAAGATAAGCTAGGGATGTGAAGTAACACTACCTAGTCCACAATGCTTTACGAACCTATTAGACCGGGACCTACGGTTTAAAGTGGATTCCGAACCACTACAAACATCCATGGCACTCCCGGGACTCAAGCCCGAAACCTGTTGTACCGAGCGTTAGGCTCTGGGCCATCAGGCCCCTCAACCTGTATATTCAATACAGTACGAAACTTTCACTTTCATTTGCGTTGTCTGTGCTGTTATTCACTGCGACTGCCAACCCTCGCGATAGCTCAAAGTGCAATCCTATCCATAATCAATACAAAATTTCAGAAAATATCTTTAATCTGCAAATAGGATTGCAGTTAATTAGACGCATTGCTTCCGCCATTGTCCTTTAAGCGTGTGTCGGCATCTTTCGAGACGCTCTCCTGTTTCTGCATAAGCCGATTACAAGGAAAGGGGGGAGCATTTTTCGCTCCTGTCAGCGGATTACAGGACAAAAAATATTTGCGCAGTATGTCTGCGACAATGGCTCGCATCGAAGCACTTATTTCGAATCAGTTTGTATTCGGCATTTGATGATCTATAATACTTTAGATGCCTCTTAAATCACGTCTTCTTGATTGGAAGACAATGCGGAAAAATTGAAATGCGAAATGCATAAGCTTCAATTTTTAACAATGGTAATTCATGGCTTTTTTATCGCAATACGACGTCAAAATATTCATGAGTGTTGGAGTTACGCTTGACTTTGTGAGACGATTCCGGCGATTTTTGAAATATCTCAATTAATTGAGCAAAGAACTTGAATTCCATTTTGTTTGCAGAAATGTATGGAATGTTGCAGAAGGCATTCGGTGAGCATTCCTATATCGGAAAGAAATGTTTAGAAGTGGTATAGACAGTTCAAAGAAGACAAAGAACGCGTAGGATTGAACGGATTCTAAAAAACGAAGAGCCCTCTGGTCGACAGTCAACCCCAACCGACGGAGCTCACGTTCAAAAAAATTAAAGATCTGGTACTTGCAAACCATCGATTTACAATTAGAGACCTTGCTGATGAAGTTGGAATTTCAAAAGGATCGGTCCATTCCATTTTGGGTATCAAACGCGTCCAATCTCGATGGGTACCGAAAACACTGAATGCGCCAGCTCACACTGAATTCATTTTTCGTGACTCTTGAAAAATGAAACCCATATCGTTCCACAACCACCGTATTCCCACTGTGCGACTTCTGGCTATTCCCTACATCCAAAAGACCTCTCCGGGGACACCGTTTTGAGTCGATTGAAGAAATTCAACGAGAATCGGTGCGCGCTTTGAAGGCCATCCCTGGCGATGACTTTTTAGCATGCATTGAGGATTGGAAATAACAGGTGGCATAAGTGCGTTGTGTCCGGAGGGGATTACTTTGAAGGCTATGAAATAAATTTGGAAGAATAAATAAAGAGGTTTTGAAAAATAAAATTGGTCGTATTTTTTGGGCAGAGTAGTGCATGGATATGGGTATGTCTTAATACCTTTAATTAATTGATCAAAAACCGATACCTCTTGATGCGAGTGGTAACTTTCAGAACTTTGTAGTATTCCCCATCACGACACCCAATCATTCTTCGTCGACACCATCAGGGATGGGGGAGAAGGTGACACTTTAAAGTATGCTTCAAACGAGATTGCTCAGCCCTGATGGAGGGAGAGGTTGTTAGGAACGAAACGACGATTTATATCCTTTAACGACCCTCGACACCCACCCCCACCCCCTCAAATCGCGCCACTTGTTGTTCGGAATGCATGGAACCATTAAGGCTCCACGATGTCCGTCGTCGGTGTTTGATTCTGTCTCCCTTCCCTTTCAGCTCACCTGCACCCCCGCGAAATCTGCAGACGATTTCTTTTTTCCAGATCCCACAAATGAGTCCCGGAGAGAGGGTGGCGGCACGACGACTCCTCCCCGGGTGAGCGAACAGCAAAATTATCACTAAAAAAATGCTGAAATCTGCTCGGCAAATTTTAGCTTATCATGTGTGAACATTCGAGAAAGGATGAATAAACTCAGGAATATGCTGATGTTTAATAATGCACGAGATATAGGAAGCAATGGATTGGAATACTACGAGAATGGCCAAATTCAAATAGCCACATGAATATAGCGATGCTGAATAGATCGAGAACTTCATGAAGAATGAATTGTTCAAGAATCTTTAAAAGGAATATGCAAAAGTAAGATAAATGACAAATTCTACAAGAAACGTTATCACATTCAATAGCCAAAAGAATACATGAAAGTTTGAAAATTGTAGGCATAAATAAAGAATGAAGTATTACAAATACAATAAGAAGCACTATACAGCTCAATAGATACGGGAAAATGCCAAAAGGAATAAATATGAAACTTCAAGAAGAAGGAACTGATCAACGCACTACGAGTTCTTACAGCCATTGGAAATACAAATGTTTAAAATCCCAAGCCAAAACATGAAAAGTGATTCAAAACCATACTACAAAACACTTCAATCAAAAGCCAGATTCCCCAGAAAATTAAGATTAAGTTTATTCATGGAGCATTTCAAGAGTTAAGGAGCCCATAGTACCATTTTCCGGCAAAATTTGCAATGGAGTTTTATTTACTTGGCCCTCACTTTCGGATAACGTCACGGGCCCCTGACCAGGATTACATTATGTTCACACATGGTGAAAAATATTATTTTCCTGCTAGTTTTTTCGCATAAAATTAAATCCGGTTAAGAGTTTGAAAAGCGGAATGTATCATTTCTTGATCAACTGACCACCTATTCTTATGGGTTAATGTTTTTGTTAAATTTCTTTATTGGTTTATTTAAATTTCTTTCCCGAATAAAATAAATAATTAAATAATGTAAAATTGTCCTAAAGAATCGCCTGGTGAAAGCAGAAAATAATGTTATTTTAAAGTGAAGATGAGATTTTTCAAAAGAAAATTGTTTTGAATTCTGCAGGTCTTTTTATTTTTTAAGTAAACCAAAAGCGCTAACAACTTGAACTATGATGAGTCTGGTTTGCTCTGCTATCAACAATCAACTGTGTGTATCTAGGGATGGTCACTTAAAGGGAAACATAGAACCTGTTTTATTAGATGTTCCAAGATGCACGCGCATCATGATTTGGCAGAATATAATTTAATGATTCCGCGAACTCGTAACTGCAAACTCATCCACAAAACAGGCACTATCTGTCCTATCTTCGCAAAAATAGTATCTTTAAATCAAAGTTAATTTTTTTTCTCATACTTTCGACAGTTCATTTTTGAATACATGGATGCACACATAATGTATTTTTTTAATACATGGGTTTTGACGACTTTGGCCATTATAAAATAAATATATCCTATAAGAGTGTGTAAAATCTCACGGGCCGGAAAAATGTACAAAGCGGGCCACGATTTGGTCCCCCTAGTTTAGAAGATATCTCTGCATTTCCTACAGTTTGCGTTAGAAAAAGCTGTCTTTAGTCGTCGCAATGATTACATAAAATTCGAAATTCAAACCTTCTGAAATCAAGGCCTGAATAGCCGAGTGGCTAGCGCTCTGTTGCTCGGTAATACAGGTTTCGGGTTCGAGTCCCGGCGGTGCCATGGTTGTTTGTAGTGGTTCGGAATCCACTTTAAAAAGTAGGCCCCGGTCTAATAAGATCGTAGAGCTTTGCGGGGGCATTGTTACTCCGCGTCCGTGGCTTATCTTCAAGTGACACGCGCCCCCTGGGTAATGCAAAGTGAGTACGTCTGTGCAGCACTTGCCTTAAGGCATCCAACACCAAGGTGTCTGTGTTTTCCAGCTGCATTAGAAAGAAAAAAAAAAATCTTCTGAAATCGCATCATTTTTGTAAATAAATCAAAGACATGAAATAACAATAAAAAAAAAGTGTCATAAATGTTCTGCAATTCAAAATATTTTTTTACCTTGAGTTCTGCACCATACGTGTGCTGTATAATTTAATGTCTCAGAAATCGGCCATGTTTAAAAAGCAATTACTTGGATTGCTCTTTTATTGAATTCGAAACATACATCCCTTCACCTCAAGGGAGATGTTAAACAATTAAATTTTATGCCCGATGCATTTCGATTAGAAAAAGAAGCACGATGAGGGGAAAAAAAATGGCTTCTTTTTTTATGGAATTGCACACATTCCAATTTGTTGAAACAGGTTTGGGAATTGTTTGAAAATAAAATAAAAATTCCGCGATAGAAACAGAATACCTATTGTTCATTTAAAACATGCATAGACAGAGCGAAATAGGCATGTGTGCGGAACAAGTTTTACCCGATTTAAATAATCGAGAGAGTAAATTAAATTATTTCTAAATTAAAACGAAATCTCAAGAATCAAAAAACGTGTACCATTTTCAATTAAAATAAAATATTTGAAGATAGAAAGTTTGCAGCGTTTTAAAAGCAATCAGCAAAGGATGAGGTGAGAGCTTTTCTATAAATTGAATAAACGACCTACCTAATACAAAAGGGGGGCAATTCATTTTTTAAGCAATTTATTTCCATTAAAATTGTTTTTTAAATTAAAACCAGTATCGCTGTGAATGGCTGCCATACATAAAAAAAAAAGATTAAAAAAATAATTACTACTTTATATTATGACTAGGCATAGAGTTTAATAACACTCACGAATATCAATAAAAATATCTTAAAAACGGATTACTGCTTTAAAACATTTCATTATAAAATATCAAGTAATAACCTCACAACAATGCAATAGGGAGCGGTAAGTTAATGTAGCTAATGTAGCGGTGAGCTAATGCAGCATTTTTCAGCACCGTTCCCAGGATTGAGGAATGTATATTCTTTGACCCATAACAACAATCTATCACTCAAATTTGACAGAAGATAAGCAGTATTGTGGATAGTTATATTGCAATTAGTGTTTTGTACTAATGAGAGCAACCCGTCACTCAAAGTTGACAGCACATGTTCCGTGTCATGGATAATGAAACCTCATGCGACTTCACTGGGATATGGACTAACCATGAGTTATTGCATCGTGATGGCTGATAGAGCACGAGCTGAGAAATGTCCACTCTAATGAGAATGGCGGGAAGCTCATCCCCCCCTTCTTGATGAATTTTTATAAAAGATGGTTTTGGGAGAAGGAACGAGGGTGTTCTGTGACGAGTCGACAAGAAGTGTTTTTCTTTTTTTCTGTAAAGTGATTGAACACGCAGGAATTCGAGGAGTTTTTCAAAGTGAGCCCCTTGAGATTTCGCGTATCACGCCGTGTGGTAATTAAGGTCTGCCGTAGACCACGTATTTTGAGATTCGATTAAATATATATATATATATATATATATATATATATATTTATATACATGAGACGTATAACATACACACACAAAAAAAGACATTGCTTAAAATAAGCAATTTATGCATTTGAAATTCAAAATAGTTTTCTGACTGAAAAACTATTTTGACTAAATTCAAAATAGTTTTCTGATTAATGTAAATGTTATTTTTTGGATTAAAAAAGTGAAACTCATTTACTTAAAAAATATTTGTTAATATAATATAATGTTGTTTAATATAATATTTGTATAATATAATATTTGTTTAATATAATATTTGTATAATGTAATATTTGTATAACATAATATATTACTAATTATGTGACAATTCAAATAAATTTGGGCAATGTTTTATTTATGTATACAACAAGCAGTCTACGACCAGATAGGATAAAGTGAGAACTTTAAGAGTTACAATCAATTTATATAAAAGTGAAATTTCGAAAGACGAAACATTAAACATAAGTTATTAAACAATTTTCCATGTAATCATTCGATATATATATTAAATATTATCTTTTATTAAGTTTGCAAAACACTTCAGGCAGAAATCTTTTAATGTTTTTATTTTTTTATTCAGAATAAAAAAAACTGCAGCATTCAAGAGAAAGCGATTTTATTTTTAAGTATTTCAAAGAAAGCGGCGCATATTTGAAAAGAATTGCGCAAATATTTTATCTCAAAATATAAAGTCTTTTTTTTTTCGCCTTTAATTCCAATGTTGATACAAGAATTGTGTCTCGGATGCATTTGAATAATGTATTAGAAAGCTCTTTTCAGAATTTTTATTCATTATTAAATGGAGCCATTCACAAAAAAAATGTTTGAATAAGTTTACTTTTGATTATAAAATTACTTTCTTTATATTTTTTTATCCATCCGTGTAAGTATTAAAAAGTGTGTAAGTGAATAAAATTTGTTCATTTTCTACGTATTGAGTTCATTATAAACCACTTTTCTAACGCTGATGTAGATCTCTGTTCTTTTCTAAGTATAGTTTTTTCCGACACTTCGGCAACTATAATATATTAATAAATATTGATGTAAGCACAATCACAAAAATTTATACTGGTACTTGACTAAACTGCATAGAAAATGACATTTTTTCTTTTTTGTGGAAAGGTATAGTCATGAAACAACTACAACAAAAGAAATTCTGCAAGAAACTATTTCTTGATCATGCTAAAGAAAAGTAGTGGACTCGTGGGATTTTTGAATCAATCTGTAACTCAGTTGTTTTTATATATATATCTATATAGATATCTATCTCTCTCTCTCTCTATATATATATGGTTCTCCTATGAGGCATCATTAAAAATGTGAAAATACAAAATAAAAAGTAAGATTTGAAAAATACAAGGAGATTACATGTGCCCAAAACATAACACCAATTTTAATTTTTTTCAAGCACTTTTTATTTATTTTTCCAAATTTATATCGCCCTCAAAGTAATCCCCTCCGGACACAATGCACAATGCAACTTTTTTTCCAATCCTCAATGCATGCTAAAAAGTCATCGGCAGGGATGGCCTTCAAAGCGCTCGCCGATTCACGTTGAATCTCTTCAATCGACTCAAAACGGTGTCCTCGGCGTGGTCTTTTGAGTTTAGGGAATCAGTTTTAGCGTCTCACAAAGCCAAACGTAACTCAAACACTAATGAATAAATTGACGTGAAATTTCACACAGGTGTCAAGGACTGTGCCAACAACATAGAAAAGAAAAAAAAATTGAAATTCCATATGCCCGGGAAATTTAAATTGAAAATTGGTTTTACTTTTTGGGCACAGTAGTATAATTAAAGTCCCATTTTCAAAGTGCTATAATAAAAAAAAGAACCACTCATCACAATGAGTTCATATTTGAACTGAAGATACTCGAAGAACATGCCATAAAAAAAATGTTCCAAAAAATTGTTCACTAATTTTTTCCATCCAATTTCCCTCATTTTTCCCAATTTGGTATGAGCTTGCCGTGGTGGATGGGTTTTCTACTAACAGTGTCACAACTGTTGAATAACATTTTTTCCTTTAAAAAACCCGAAACAATCCAGTTGAATTGAACACTACAGTTCACCCAACATTGTTCCATCCAGCGCAGTTATCGACATCCAGCTCTGAAGGGAGTTTTGCAGGGGTTTGGTTTGTCGTTCTATGGTCAGTGTTTGCACACTTTAGGCTAGGGATGGTCAACCCAAATGATCTTGCGGTCCACTTTGGAAATGCATCCTAACTCCGCAGACCGCATATAAAATTGTATATTCCCCTTATTAGATTTAGACCCACTATAGACATTCTTTTTGGTGTGAAAAACTGAAACATAATGAATTATTTTTATTAACGTAGCAACGTAGATAATGTAACAAAACTGGTACTAAGTGAACATTGTATAAAGAAATGTATAACAGTAAAAATGAAATATAAAAAATAAATAAATATAAACGGAATAAAAAAATGAAATCATTAAAAAATATTTATGGTGCGATATTGGTTTCTCCATTCTTTCACTTAGCTTTTTGCAAATCGATCTCTATTTGGGTATTTGCACATCGTAATGCGTGTTGCGTCCGTCATTTTTGAGCTTGTTTTGTGTAGGATCAATTTCATTTTAGAAAAAAAAAGCCCGATTCGCAGGTGTAAGTTTAATCAAAATCGCTAATAACTTCAACTAAGAGCCTGGTTTGCTCAGCTGTCAACAATCCACTGTGCGTATCCAGGGAGGGTCAATAGAGAGTTTTTGCATACCGTACGTTAGTTACCGTAGGACGTCCGTTAGCTTTTTCTCCCTAGTGCGCATGCTCATAGGAAACATTATTACAGATACGCATGCTCAGTTTCCTATGAGCATGCGCGCTAGGGAGAAAAAGCTAACGGACGTCCTACGGTAACTAACGTACGGTATGCAAAAACTTTCTATTGTTTCACTGAGGTCACTTAAAGTGAAACATAGAACTTGTTATATTAGATGTTCCAAGATGCGCAGAATATAATTTATTTATTCTGCGAAACTCATGAATGAAACAGGCACTATATGTCCTATATTCACAAGAATATTATTTTAAAGTCAAAGTTAATTTTTCTCATAACTTCGACATTTAATTTTTGAATAAATTAATGCACACATAAAGTATTTTTTATTACATTGGTTTTCACTACTTTGACCGTTATAAAATAAATAAATTTTGTAAAAGTGGGATAACTCTCACGGGCCGGGAAAATATTGAAGGTGGGCCGTGAGTTGGCCACCCTTGCTTTAGGCTAATTAGATAGGGACACAGTACAGTATTACACAGTTCAATTGCAATATTTATGTAGTTCCTTTAATTTCCACCTTTCACTTTTTCCTATTTTCAAGTTAGTTCTCCATAAAACGAAGACTGCAGCTAAGCAATGCAATTTCTTCGATACACACACTCTCTTTTCAAATGGGGGAAATGGGAAATTTAAACTTTATATTTTTCTTTCCTTTGACTGGTTCTCAAATTTATTACTGCTTTCAACTGACTTTACTTCTTCTATTTACTGACGCTAAATTTATTGCACAATTTTTAACAGTTACAGCCATCTTCGTTCTATCCAGAGCAGTGATCGAGACCTAGATCTGCAGGGTGGGCTGCCTTCGGTACCACAGACTCCAGGTTCGAATCCTGGCGGTGGCTTGCTTGTAAGTTGTTCGGAATCCACGTTAAACTGCAGGTCCGATCCGTTTAGCCCTCGTGTGCACAAGATGACCGTAGAGCGACAAACCAAACCTGCAGGGAGGGAATTGGTTTTGGTTTGTCGCTCAAAGGTAATTTTTTTCATACTTTAGGCTAATCAGACTGGGACACAGTTCAGTACATTTGCAGTATTTATGCGGTTCTTTTAATTTCCATCTTTCACTTTTTCCTATTTTCAAGACAGTTCTCTTTAAAGCAAGACTGCAGTTAAGCAAAGCAATTTCTTCAACACACACTCTTTTTTCAAAAGACCACCAGTGAAAATCCTTAACCCTATTTAGACCCCTTCTATCGGCGAGCATTCAAACATGAAAAGCAATTCGCCCAAAACGAAAACGTCTAGGGACCCTCCCAAAAAATAAACCAATCCGTCGGTTCCATGCTGGAAGAAAATAACGTTCCGCCAGAAAACAAAAAGCAGTTTTTCTCATTCCATGCAAACATACAATGTTTTTTGATACTTCTAAGAAATAGGATATTACTCCTATTTTTTCTCGCATGTTTGTCTTCAAGTCTGACGGTTATTCCTTTTTCCCGAAAAATAAAAAGAAATAAAAAAAAAAAAAAATGTGTATATTTATCTTATTCCACAGTGTGAGAAAAAAAGCCAAACCTCGAATGGTCTTATATATTTTCTTTCCTGGTTTGCGCTTATAAAACGCACTTCATTGCATGCTATTCGTTCAGCTGGGCGCATTCTAAACCAATAACGACGCCGAGATTCCAGGGAGTCTGTCTTTATATTACTGCAGCAGCCAAGACGTTATCCGCGTTTCTTTGTCGTTGAATCTTTCTCACATTCTTAGGTAAAAAGGAAAGGTTTTTGTGAGGTTATTAGATAGGTTTTAACGCCAACTGTTTGCCCTGCCCTATTCCAATTCTCTCTCAGAGGCTTATAAAAGGTTTATATCATTATGGGCTTCCTTGCACTTTTTAGAAAGAATGTGTTTCCATATTCTAAATTGGATTGTATGCTGAAAAATTCAACAGCATTTACAAAAACGTGAACTAGATGTAAAAATGTTTGGGTTTAGACTAGGAGTTTAATGGTTAGGGGTTAGATGTTAGGGTTTAGGTTAGGATTTTTTTTAAATAAAATTTTAATTTTTAAAAATACTTTACAAAAATTTTTTAATGTCAATTATTTCAATGAAACGTTAGATTTTTTTTCTTATTAAATCTTTCCTGCGTGTTTAAGGGTTATGAATTACTTATTTTTTTTTTTAAAAATCATTTTTTCCTCTTTTTTTGCTGCACTTAACAAATTACGAGTATGTCTCCCCTTAGTAAGAAATATTTTGAAATATTATATATAAATATAGAAAATTCAATATAATAATAGTATTATTTATTAATCAATTTTGATACTATCACACCTGTTTTTAAGCTGTCCTTTTTTGGGAGGCATATAAAAAAAAATTCATTCAAATGCCTATTATGAATAAAGACGAATTAAAAAAATGTAATCAAACAGAAGGCTGTCAAAATAACATGCAAATTAAAAAAAATCCAACATATGGCCCTCCCGATATTATGTCTTCAGATTACCATGAATTTCATTGAATGCGAAGCAGCGTCTTCAAGTGGCGAAAGAAATTTCGAACCAGTTCTCCACAATAAAATCAGGGTACTTGACTACGATGTACTATATATTTGAATGCATATTTAGAATCTATAGAAGCATTTCAAAATGTTCTGGTTTGTCGATTCAATTTTTCTTTGTTTGGAAAACCAATTTCTGGTTCCCTCCCGATATTTTGATTTATATATTTTCTTTGGGAGGCTTTTTTATAAGGTCCCCATTTACCACATAAAAGAATTTTTTTTAGTGTTTTTTAAACACTATATTTTTTAGCTACTTATGAAGTTTCAGGATATTTTATTATGCTCCTCGCAAAAACTAGTTTGAGTTTACTTTATTGATAATACGTTTACAACTTTCAGTATCTGATATCATTCTGAATGATCCTAACTTTGCATTTAACCTCAAATTTGTAGCTGTTTGTAGCTCTTTGTAGCTGTAACTGTTCATAATCTGCCATTGGAAAAAAAAAAAAACTTCAAGGCTTACAGTCACGTAAACCTTTAAGTTAAAATCAGAGAGATTCGAAAAATCGTACAGAAAATGAAACGCTAAAGGAAGAACGAACGAACGCGAAATCTCAGCATTTCTGTTCGTTTAAATCCGGTAGAAATATTAGTTCATTTAAAAAAAAACATCTCTCTATCCAGCCTGCCGTGATGATACATGATCTCGCAGTTTTGCTTTCTTGCGTCCAATACTTGCATATGAGAGTCCTGTTCGGGGATCTACTGCTCCGTCGAATTTCGAGATCATACAAAGACTTGAAAATATATATTCACCTTTATCTTGATTACAAATTCACCCTGGTTTTTCCGAAATGAGGATATCAGACATGCTCTTTCCCTCCCAAGTTTTAAGCAATTTCTTTATAAAATTGCACAAAATTTTTATAACTCCATTCCAAATATATATAATAATTCTGTTTTTAATTATCTATGCAATTATGATGACGACATTTCTGGTTTCAAACATCTCAAAAGACCTCGCGCTGTTCTGAATAGTATTCACGAACGTTTCGATATCCTCCTTTCCGAATGACCATGCAGTTTCTCCGCTGAGTCACAATTTCCCCTCCAATTGTTTTTGTTTCTATTGTTTATTTTTTTATTACCTTCTTAAAAATTATAATAATATTGTAAAAAAAAATTATATATGCATACATTTTTTGTTAATTAAAAAAATAAATATAATTAATAAGTTTACTTTTTTTAAAATAAATTAATAATATAATATATATATATAACTCCTTTTATGTCTAATCAATGGGCTTAAAGTTTAAGCCCAAGTTCCAAGGAGATAGAGGTTGCTATGCAACCAAGACTCTTCGTCATTCTGGCAAATTGTGTCGTGAGGTTAACAGCTATATTTCGATTTCGAACGATTCTACAAACGAACTGTTTACGAAATCTAAATATTTGACTTTTAAAATAAAGTAACAAAAAATTTCGACTTTTTTCTCAAAAAATTGTGATTTGAACGGATTGGTGTTTACCAGCGGTTTTCGAATTTTTTTAAGTCGGGACGCAATTAAAAACGTACAAATAATTGAAAAATTTCTGACAAATAAATTTCCCCTACTACTACCTACGCTTCACAGTTTTACAACCATTGGGTCAACGCCACAGAACTACTACTTGCAGTCTTCAGGAATCTCAGAGGCTACGCGTAAAATTTTTTAACATTGAAAGTCACACAGACGCTGGCGCTCCGTAGCTTCTAGTTTCTCGGAAATCTTCTTCGGAGCATTATTACTATTTGGCGATTTTTTATGTGAAAAAAAGCAACCAGAAAGGTTAGTTGATTGTGATGAAAGGGTTATATCATTGAACGGGAAAACTGACAAGAAAAATAAAGTACAGGGGGATTAAAACAAGAGAGATTTGAAGAATCTTGCAGAAAATGAAATCCTGGCAGAATCCCAGCATTTCTGTTCATTTAAATCCGTTAGGAATATCAGATCTATCCAGACTACCGTTAGAGAAAGAAAAAAAAAGCTTTCTCCGTAAAGGTGTAAACATTTAATGAATATCGAAAATGGGAAAGACTCACCTTCGAGCCTGGCCTTCCTCTCCTTCTCTCGGGCCTCCTCCTCGGCCTGCTGGGCGGCCTGGCTCTTGGACGTCTCCCCCTGGGGCCGCGTGTCCGAGGCCTTCTCCAGCACCGCACAGGCGCGCAGCACGTAGGCGTTCACCTAGTCAATCACGGCACAGAATGTAAGCACATACACTGGGATTCAAAAATGAACATCAGCTTTCATTTCATTCTATGCAAGTAGGGATTGCAATATCGGACCAAAAGTTCAATACCGGTATTCGGTACTTTTTAGATCTCAATACCGGGATACTGGTTTTAATACCTGTAGTAGAAATGTCATTGGTGCTGTCATTTTACTTATAATTTCATCCAAATTATCTTTTTTTTTTCAAAATTTTCTAAAATCCCTGATGGCTTGGGCTTAGGACTGAGCTTAAGTTTGTATATTCATCGCAATTAGATTCTTTCCTCTTTAACAATTGTGTGTCATGTTTCGTTTTAAAATGTGTATGGAGTCCGCTTGTACTTTCGCTTCACTTTAATAACTTTTGAACATTTTTTTACATTGTGCAACCATAATCTTTTCATCACATAGATAATGAAACCAAACCGAAGTATTATCAACTGATTTTTTATGTTCTTTAAAGTTATTCTTATTCATCATTATGGGCTATTATTTAGGAGTATATATATATATAATAAATCTGAAAAATATTTTGAATTCTACAGTATGATATACAAATACAATGTGAATAACAAACTCAACAATTAAAAAAAATATCGCAATATTACGCACTTTCTTCACAACTACAACCTTGTTTTCACAGATAAGAATAAGAATTTCCCACATAAGAATTCTTTCACAGATAAAAATTTTAAATTTCTAGCAAATACCGAAAAAACCGGTATTTAAACTTGTGAATACCGGTATTACAAAATTGTACAAATGGCTCAAAATACCGGTATTCGGTATCCCGGTATTGCAATCCCTAATTGCAAGGTTGTTAAGCAAATACAGGGCGGTTATGATTATAGTGACCCTATTCAGATCCCTCTAGAACCCGTTCTACCCAACGGATTTTGATGAAACTTGGCATGTACAGGTATATGGACCCTATAAGGACTTGGCATATAAGGCTTCTGCAATGAAAAATAGTTCACATTTTCACCACCAGGGGGAATTGTGGCCCCTAAAGTGGGACAAAAAAATGTGTCAAAACCTTAAAAATTTATTCAGGTACAGAATAGGCTCAACGTGTGCTTCGATTAACATCGATTACGTGTTGCAAGCGCATTACAGCGTGTTCGATGGTAGAGCGAAGAAGCTCTCGAGGGATTTCAGCAACATGGTGGGTAATTTCGCCAAAGTTAGCACGAAGCAGCTCTTTGTCTTGGCGCCCAATGTGAGGAGTTGTTTTTCTTTAGATTGCCTCATATGATGTGCTGGTTTTTTCAAAATTTGAACTATTTTTTTTATTACCAAAATTTTTTTCCCGTGGACTATATACCGTATATACAAAGTTTCATCAAATTCCGTTAGGTAGAACGGGTTCAATTGTAAATATAATATCAAACCTGCAGGTTTATTCAAAATGAAGGAACAGATTTTAAATTTTTATTTACAATGAATGACACATGGGAATAATACAATAAATTTGCATTGGGCAATAGATGACGGCATTTTATGCATTTGTTATAGGACAAATATGGAATCGGTGCACCTGCTCCTTCATTTTCAATAACCCTGCAGTTCTTTTTTAAATTTTTAATTTATTTTTAAACTTTTTAAAATTTGGAACATCTTCTGTCCCAGCCTAGGTGCATCTCTCATCTCTTGCATTACATAAACAGAGCTCTTCGTTCTTCTTTACTGGTGCAGCAGCCCCATGGTAGGTCAAGGCCATCTACCTACTCGGCAGATTTCGAGACAGGAGATGCTTTCTTTAATACGGGGTAGGGTTGTCGGCCTTACACCCAACGTCTTACAGTCCTATTAGACCGTAGGAGCCTGATGGCCGAGTGGCCTCTGGCGCTCTGTGCCACAGGGTTTGTGTCCCGGTGGTGCCATGGATAGTTGCAGTGGTTCGGAATCCACTTTAAACCGTAGGTGCCTGTCTAATAGGATCGTAGATAGTTGGTCAGAGCCTAGTCAGACTTCTCACCCACATCATTCCCAAACTGTACAGGGGAAACTCAGCTCTAAGCACAGTGATGTGGTGTGGTGTAATAGTAGTAGTCTTATTAGACCACGACCTACGGTTTAAAGTGGATTCCGAACCACTTCAAACATCCATGGCACCGCCGGAACTCAAATCCTGTGGCGCAGAGTGCTGGTTACTCGGCACTTAGCCCCAGAAGTTTTCCTTATTGAGTTATTATTCAGGGTTATTGAAAATGAAGGAGCAGATTCTACATTTGTTGCATAACAAATGCGTAAAATAACTTTGAACCATGGAATAAGTTTGAACTTTCCTCCATCCATTGATGTGGCGGCATCTATTGCCTTGTCCATTGTAAATAAAAATGTAAAAACTGCTCCTTCAGTTTGAATGAGCCTGTATTTTGCTCCCTAATAAAAGGGAAGAGCCTCACAACAGTGTCTGTTCAGGACAGCTTTTAAAAGTAGTTTGGGGAGAAGTTAATTAATTAGCAGAGGAGTAGTTAGGGAGCTTGAAACAACAAGATGGTTTAAAGAACAGTCCCAATTTATTGCACAGCTTGGATGAGTGCCATAATTTAAAGATACTTGACAATACGTATGGGTGCCATGACATGAGGATATTTAAAAATATGTATGGGTGCCATAATTTGAGGATACTTGACAATATGGATAGGCAACATGATTTTAGGATACATGACAACATGGATGGGTGCCATGACATGAGGATATTTGACAATATGTATGGGTGCCATGATTTAAGGATACTTGACAATATGAATAGGCGACATGATTTAGGGATACTTGACAATATGTATGGGTGCCATGACATGAGGATATTTGACAATATGTATGGGTGCCATGACATGAGGATATTTGACAATATGAATCGGCGACATGGTTTAGGGATACATGACAACATGGATGGGTGCCATGACATGAGGATACTTGACTATATGGATGGGTATTCCATTATGATTCAGTATGCTTACAGGTTCCTGATTTCAGCTCGATGACAGTCGGTTCAAAGATATCTTGAAGGGTATGAAACTCATTAATAATGCCAAAACTTACACACTTCTTGCTGGAAATACTAATGAGTTAATAATAAGAGTTGATTATTGATAATACTAGTTAACTATAATTCGGGACACCAGTATTGTGTTAAAATCATTCTGACAAAACGATTGGGAAGTCTGAATCCGCTGCAGTCACTTCTTTCGGGAATGGCGCGTGTGTGAGATCATTAACCCTTTCGCTACCAGTCACGTGAGATAGTTATTGATCCGACCCAGAAATGGGTTTTTCCCAGACTCGTTTTTTATGGCAAATGGTATTGAAAAAGGGGTCATAAAACAGGACTGTATGTACCCTACTGATTACTAAGCAATATTTAGAACAGAATATGACTAATAGAATTCTGATCGAATATGACTACGCTGCAGCTCGCGATAGGCACTAGAGTTAAAATTAATTATTTTATTATAAAATTATTTATTAAGCGACGAAATTCGTTATTTTTTATCAATAACAAATAGTTAATATAAATGAGTTATTATAGGTTTGTTACAAGGGGCCTGAATGGCCGAGTGTTGTTGGGTGCTACAGGTTTTGGGTTCGAATCCCGGCGGTGCCATGCATGGTCGTCGGTTCCCCCGGTCTAACAGAATCGTAGAGCGTTGCGGGGGCTTTGTTACTCCGCGTCCGTAGCTCATCTTCAAGCTACACGCGCTCCCTGGGTAATGCAAAGTGAGTAACGTCTGTGCAGCGCTTACCCTAAGGCATCGAATGCAATTGTCTAAATGTTTGCCAGCTGCATTAGAAAAAAAACAATTGTTACAATGATATTATTATTGTAAACTCGGGGAGGAGTGAGTTCTCCGTCACCGACATAACTGGCATCATTCGGGTACTCGTTCGAAAGTCCAGTACTTGTCCATACTCGTGCAATTTCCCCATCTACTAGACGCTTTTTAGATTTCATTTTTCTCTTTTGGCGTGGTGAAGGCACCGCACTATCATCTGTATAGCTAATATGGTAAGATATTTTAAACGGCTAATAAAATTATAAATTCCAAACTACATACTTTTTACAACTAGCTTCGGGCCTTTACACCAGACAAATACTAGTGGACGGATCTATCATGTATTGCTGACTGAAGCGGAGATGACATGTCTAAGGGTCAACTCTTCCGGATGGCCAATTCGAATCCAGGTTCGAATCCCGGTGGCGGCGTGGATGTTTGTTAGGGATTCGGAATCCACGTTAAGCTGTAGATGCCGGTCTAATTAGCCCAAAGTGTGCACAAGATGACCATAGAGCGACAAACCAAACCAAACTTCCCGCCTGGTCGCTGAGACACTCTGGCGCGTGATTTACTTTTTAGCATTGAAGCTTCATCGTGCGTGAGATCAGCAACGAATTCTGAGGGGACCACTTGTCCCTGAAGGAGGTCTTCCTGTCATTCCGCCGTGCATGGTATACATACTCGGATCACTGCACCGTACTAAAGAGGATCATGCGGTAGATAATGTGGTGCAATTTGTATGTGGATATAATTATGTCATAAATGTGCGGTATCGTCTTAATGAAGAGCGTCATTATGGCTACCTGACACTGTGCAGATGCGTGAATTCAGTGAAACGTATTACATCTGTTAAAATAATAATAAAATGTTTTCTTTCATTTATGTGAATGCCTACAAAATTATTATTAAAATGAATTCCTGAAACATATATGCAAAAATATTTGAAGAATTCCTGAAACATGTATGCAACAATATCTGATGAATTCCTGAAACATGTATGCAACACTATCTGATGAATTCCTGAAACATGCATGCAAAAATATTTGATGAATTCCTGAAACATGTATGCAACAATATCTAATGAATTCCTGAAACATATATGCAAAAATATCTGATGAATTCCCGGAACTTGTATGCAACAATATCTGATGAATTCCTGAAACCTGTATGCAAAAATATTTGATGAATTCCTGAAACCTGTATGCAAAAATATTTGATGAATTCCTGAAACATGTATGCAACAATATGTGATGAATTCCTGAAACATGTATGCAAAAATATTTAATGAATTCCTGAAACATGTATGCAACAATATGTGAGGAATTTCTGAAACATATACAGGGTGATTCAACTGTCATGGGGCAAACTTTGAGGGGTGCTACAGCTTACTGTTGTTGTTCTAACGTAGCTGGCAATACAGGGACAGTTAATCTTTATGTCATAAGCAAGGGCTGCACTGCTGTTACTCACTTAGCTCACTCACCCTGGACACACGTGTAGCTTGAAGATTAGCTACGAACGCGAGTAACACTACACCCACAACTCTCTACGATCCAATTAGACCGGGACTTACGGTTTAAAATGAATTCCGAACTACTACAAACATCCAGGCCACCGCCGGGATTCTAACCCGAAACCTGTGGTACCCAGCGCCAGAGCGTATTATTATATAATTAAACTAAATAATAAAATCTAACCTAACTAAAAAAAATCTACAACCTAATATTAACCTAATTAATAAAATTCTGTATTATTAAAAATGTAACATATAAACCAACAATGTCTTCTTCTTTATAACCTCAAACAATGAATGAATCGTCCATTTGATGAAAAAAGAATACATATATATATACATTACATCGCACTCATATTTCATGTTGACATATAACTGCAACCGTACCAAAGCCCAAACACTATCCATCCATCTCTTGCTGGAAGAAAAAGGGGGAAAAAAAATCCCTTTTCCGTTAGACAAGAATTTGTACAAAAATAACGAAGCAGCCTTTGTTTTTTCGCCCCCTCTGCATTGTTCGGGCAGTTTGTTTTCCTAATGAACAGAGGGGCCTGTTGTCACTCTGGTCAGCTTAATCCCTGTAGCTAAATTTGGGCTGCTGCTTCTAATCTTGATAAACATTCTTTGTCGTCACCGCTGGGCCCGAATGATGCGGTAATCCCGCCTTCTTTATGTCTGGTCTTCATATTTGAAACAGAAGGGGGTATATTCGGAGTACGAAAATAGAACTTCTGGTTTTCAGTATAATTTAGATGTTTCTTGATTATTTTTTAATGCTTCATTATTATAGTAGATTATTACGGAGATCCTTGGCAGCGTATCGTGTACTAGCTCCTTCTTTGTAAAATGTTGAAACATAGCGGTGTTCTCATGCCCTTTGAGTTAATTAGCAAAATAGATAAATAAATGCTCTTTTTTTAAAAAGAGAATTATTTATTTAATAAAATTATAAAATGAAAAATATCGATGTTGATGGAATCAGTTGCATGTAATAAAGAATGAGCAAAGGTCAAATTAGGTTTGGTTTGTCGCTCTACGGTCATCTGAATGCGCACGAGGGCTAAACAGACCGGGATCTACAGTTTAAAGTGGATTCCGAACCACTACAAACATCCATGGTACCGCCGGGGCTCGAACCTGAAACCTGTGGTACCGAGCGCCAGAGCGCTAGCCACTCGGCCATTCAGGCCCCAGGTCAAGTTAGGAGAAAATTAATGCTTCATTATGTTTAGCTTATGTTTTAGCTCATGCACATTTACGGATCGAATCATCAGTTTGGAAGGAAAGTCACAGTTCCGGAGCCCGTCGGGATTGGGCGCCAAATGGGTGGTCATTCGCCAATTCTTGCTTGTGTGCTGACCAAAATCCCTAATACTGGTTTTGATGATTTCAATTTTCTGGAAAAAGGGTTCAGACATTATTTAAGAATACAGTAAGGATTTAATTAAAGATTTGGAATGTTAGTGTAAGTTGAAATGTATAGATCAGTGCATTTTTGTATGTAGGACTGTTAAGAATGTTCTGAGTCTAATTTGTGATAACTATAGTATTCTGTCTATTGTTGTTCTAATGCAGCTGCCAATACTTAGACAGTTAATCTTTATGTCATAAGCAAGGGATGCACTACTGTTACTCATTTAACACAACCCAGGGGGCAAGTGTAGCTTGAAGATATGCTATGGAAGCGAGCCCCCTCAACGATCCTATGAGACCGGAACCTACGGTTTTAAAGGGGATTCCGAACCACTACAAACATACACGGTACCACCGGGATTAGAACCCGATACCTGTGGTACCAACCGCCAAAGCACTAGCCACTCGGACATCAGTGTCTATTGTGAGAGATAAATCTGGTGGGTATATGTGGAGATTCAGATTGTTTCCCTTAAAATTCTGCACGCTATCGTAATGTGTACTTTTCAGCATATTTTTTTCCCTCGAAAAAACACTACTTTTTTTGAAAATTTGTTTTCTGAAGTTTTCAACAATTTTTAATTTATTTTATAAAACACTCCTTATTTATTCAAATTCTGTTTCACGAAATAGAGTTACGCTCCTGGTAGCTTTATGAGTCAGTTAGAAACGGGTTGCCGTCGTTTGGCGCCAAGCAAACATCGCCAAAAAACACCAACGTCTCCTAAACTGCAATGCTACCTTGTGAGAAAAGATGAGTTTGGATCGTAACTACTTCGTTTTATTTAACTGTAAAAAAGAGACCCTATACCTATGATATTCTAAGCAAAATCTGGAGTAGATTATTTGTGGAATGAGTGCGAAAAACACAACATCGTCGTTATATCGGGTTGATCGAACGTCATAGTTTCCCACTTACGTAAGCCACAAACAGACCACTGCCGGGCATAAGGGTATAACTCTCATGAAAAAATGATAAGTGTCGTATGCTAGAAAACCTTCTCTCCCCAAAGGAGAGAAGGGTGTCATGTGTGACCAGTAGAATCCACTGGGGCATTTGTTGTAGTCACTGCTTTAAAAAACAATGAGACTAGATGGCGATTGTTCAAAACCTTCTCGCATGGGTAGTCCGTCTGCCATGTGGAGGCTTTATGCACATGTTGCCACAATTGAATCTTTGTTCCTGCAATGGATTCCAGCCCTTCTGCGCAGGTGGGGGGATCCCCCAAGAATAGAAGCACCTGATGGCCGAACGGCTGGCGCTCTGGCGCTCGGTCCCACATGTTTCAGGTTCGACTACAGGTGTTTGTAGTGGTTCGAAATCCACTTTAAACTGCATGTCCCGTTCTGCTTAGCCCTCGTGTGCACAAGATGACCATAGAGCGACAAACCAAACTCCCCAAGGGAGAGAAGGTTGTCGTGGGGAGGCATTATGCACATCGAGTCTCTTTGTTTCCGAGAGCAGTGACTGCGCAGAGTAGAATCGGCGGCGACTCACCTGTTCCTGCTTGTCCTGCTTGGGGACGTCGAGCAGCAGCCAGTACTGCGCGTCGAGCTGGATGACCTCCTTGACGATGGCCTTGAGTAGGGCGTAGCGCCGGAAGACGTTCCGCTCCGCCTTGGACGCCTCGTAGCGCTCGTGCAGCCCCGTCAGGGCGCTCTTCACTGTGTTGTAGGACACTGACACCTTGCCCGTCACCAGGCGCAGCCGCTCGTTCGTCTGCACCGCGCCCTCGCGCGTGTTGTCTGCAAACACAGGGTGGGGGGATCAATTCACGTCACCATGTACCCGATGCCATTATCAGTAATTCCTCTACTATTGTACTGGTATCTGAGAGATGATTGATAATTCCTATTAAATGTCACTATAAATTGGCAATAATTGGCATCTGGTACTGTGCAGTAGCAAAAACTGATACTCTATTTATAATATACAGAAGCGGTCAATAATACCTGTTATTGTATTTGGGTCATACAATAGCCATTAGAAATATCTAGTAATGTATTTCTAGTCTATACCAATAGTTGGCAGTACTTGCCATAATTTCTACATTGTACAGCAGCAATAAGTATTCCTTGCTACTGAATTTTTGACTGAGATATGCCATACAGTAGCTCTAAGTACTAGTATACACACACACACACACACACACACACACACACACACACACACACACACACACACACACACACACACACACACACATATATATATATATATATATATCCTGGATTTCCAGGCAATTTAATACTGCTTTTATAATATAAACTACTTCTGCATATAATATAATATATTGCTCCTGTAATATAGAACATATGACTACTACAGTTGTGATACATATTATATAATATACCCCTGCATTTGTGTTTCCTGAAATGGAAGTGATTATTATTTGCTACGGATCCCTTTTAGACGTGGTATGCGAATTTGGACGATATTTACAACTATTGTATTTGTACCATTTTGTGCTGAAAATCTTACCGCACAACACCAGGACCATTTGATTTATTGTTCTGCTAGTTAACTAAAATCAGAAATTTATCTTTGCTGTGAGTTTGAGTAAAGCAGTTGAGTATTCTGCTATACTCATACTCATACTTGAGTATCCTCCCTCCGCTGTCAGTTTAAGTATCCTTTAAGTGTTGGACAGACCTTGTTGGTCTTTCAGACATTCTTGTTGAGCTGGAGAGGACTTACACAAAATTGGATTCTCTTAGTGGTCTAAAACTTAACTCTTAAAAATTTGAGGTCCATTCACAATCGTGTGTTGTCTGTGAACTTAAAGTAAACTCTTTTACAAAAACAATCTTTTGATATCATACGAAATTTAAAAATAAATTTTGATATATATATATTTTTTAATCTCGCTTTCAAACTTGTTGCTGCAGCTTAGAAACTTCGAAATATTAGTCATGGTAATAAAAATGTGTTTCGTCAAGTGTTTCAGATAGCAGCCCATCCACTCTACGAAACAATCGCAATAGAGTAGTTTGGTATTCAGAAGAACATGTAGAACATGACATGACGAAATCTTTATTGTAATGTGATAGCGAATGATAAAATAAAAAAAAAGGTGAACTTTGTTGAAATAAAAAATAAAAATAATTACTGTATTTCTTTTACAACATAAACATAAATGCTATTGATATCCTTCTTCTTTCAGTCATTTCAAGTTATTTTCGGAAATAACAGAATACAGAACAATTATGTCATGATTTCCGAGTTTTTCTGCATATGAAAGATTGCCTTTCTTTTAAAACGTGCAGCAATTTATGCAACTATTATCCAATCCGTTATTTATACAATCACAATACTGTGTTGTTGTCTATGGACTTAAAGTAAACATTTTTACAAAAACAATCTTTTGATTTCCTCCTTAGTTAAAAATTAAATTTTGATATTTTCGTTTTAATCTCGCTTTCAAACTTGTTCCTGAAACTTAGAAACTTCGAAATACTAAGAATGGAATGTTTCATCAAGTTTTCTAGATAACAGCCCATCCACTCTATAAAGCAATTGATCAGAGTGGCTTGATATTCAGAAGAACATATCGAACATTATATAACATAATCTGTGGTATTAGATGATGTGGTATTAGAGAATGATAAAATAAAAAAAGACAAACTTTATTGAATCTAAGGCATTTAAATTACAAAAAATAAAAATTGTTACTTTATTTCTTTTGCAACATAAATGTAAATGTTATTCATATCCTTCTTCTTTCAATAATTTCAAGTTTTTTCCGGAAATTACAGAATACAGAACTATTATGTTCTGATTTCTGCATATGGGATATGGGATATTTCTGTATATGCATATAGTTTTTCTGCATATGGGAGAAATTGCACGTGAAAGATTGCCTTTCTTTTAAAACGTGTAGCAATTTATGCAATTTTTCAATCCATTATTTATACAATCACAATAGTGTGTTGTCTATGAACTTAAAGTAAGCATTTTTACAAAAACAGTCTTTTAATATCATCCTAATTTTAAAAATAAACTTGAATATTTTTTTAAATCTCGCCTTCAATCTTGTTCCTGTAGCTTAGAAACTTTGAAATATATGCATAAAGCATATAAAGGAGGGCATTAAAAAATGTGTTTCGTCAAGTTTTCCAGATCATCCACTCTATAAAACAATCGATCAGAGTGGTTTGATATTCAAAAGGACATATCGAACATTATATAAAATAATCTGTGGTATAATGTGATAGAGAATGATAAAATAAAAAAAAGACAAACTTTATTGAATCTAAGGCATTTAAATTATAAAAAATAAAAATTATTACTTTATTTCTTTTGCATCATAAATGTAAATTCTATTGACTTCCTTCTTCTTTCAATAATTTGTTATTTTTGGAAACAACAGAATACAGAACAAAAATGTCATGATTTCAGAGTTTTTCTGCATATGGCAGAAATTGCATGATGAAAGATTGCCTTTCTTTTAAAACGTGTAGCAATTTATGCAACTATTAAAAAATCCATTATTTATCCAATCCCAACAGTGTGTTGTGTATGAACTTAAAGTAAACATTTTTACAAAAACAATCACTTGATATCATCCTAAATTTACAAATAAATTAGGATATATATATATATTTTTTTTGAATCTCGCTTTCAAACTTGTTCCTGCAGCATAAAAACTATGAAATATATTAAGCATGGTAAAGGCATGGTATTAAAAAATTTGTTTCATCAAGTTTTCTAGATAACAGATCATCCTCTCTATAAAACAATTGATCAGAGTGGTTTGGTATTCAAAAGAACATATCGAACATTACATAACAATCTGTGTTATAATGTGATAGAGAATGATAAAATAAAAAAAAATACTTTTTAAACTTGACTTTAAAAAGACTTTAAAACTTTTTTGAGTCTCAAGTCATTTAAATTATAAAAAATAAAAATAATTAATTTATTTCTTTTGCAACACAAACATAAATGCTGTTGATATCCTTCTTCCTCCAGTCATTTCAAGTTATTTTCGGAAGTAACAGAATACGGAACAATTGTGCCATGAGTTTTTCTGCATATGGGGGAAATGTGCACGATGAAAAATTGCCTTTCTTTTGAAACGTGTTGCAATTTAAACAATTATTTTCTTTCAAGTCAGGAAAAAAAAAATAATAATGTTTAGGATTTAAAAAACTTGAATAATAATTCCGAAAAAAATATCGAATAACAACAATTTATAATGTTTAATGTTTTGTTTCAATTTAAAAATTTCTAGTTTTTAATGAATTACAATATATTTAAAAAAATATTTTATATTGTTTAATAAACAGATGAACTTTGCAATGCTAACCAAATTTAAATGAAATATTTTTGAATAATTTTCATAAGCTTTAATATTTCGATTTAATCATTTATTACGATTCTAAATCAGCAGTGGCCAACCCAAATGATCTTGTGGGTCACTTTTGAAATGCATCTTAACTCCGCGCGACGCACATAAAATTATATATCCCCATATTAGATTTAAACCCACTATAGACATTTTTTTGGAGTGAAATATTAAAACATAATGAATGATTGTTTTTGTATTTACTATTTATTATTCTTGCATGTAAATATAAATAATAATATAATAATAATAATGATACTAAACGCACATTGTAAGGAAATATATAACACTGAAAACGAAATATATAAATATAAACGAAATAAAAATATGAAATCATTAAAAAATATTTATTTTACGGGTGCGATACGTGTTTCTCCAATCTTTCACTTAGCTTTTGCAAATCGATCTTAATTTGGGTATTTGCACATCTTAAGTGTTGCATCCGTTATGTTTGAGCGTGTTTGGTGTTGGGTCAATTTCATTTTAGAAAGCAAAACCTGATACACAGGTGTCAGTTGAACCAAAAGCGCTAACAACTTGAACTAATAGTTTGATTTGCTCTGCTACCAACAGTCAACTGCGCGTATCGAGGGATGGTCACTGCGTCACTGAGATCACTTAATATGAAACATATAACCTGTTATATTAGAGGTTCCAAGATACTTGCTCCTCATGCGTTCGCAGAATATAATTTCATTATTCTGTGAACTCTTAAATAAAACAGCCACTATCTGTCCTATATTCGCTGAGAATGTTATTTTAAAATCAAAGTTAACTTTTTTTCATAATTTTGGCAGTTAATGTTTGAATATCTGGATGCACAACATAATTTATTTTATTAACGCATTGTTTTTCACTCCTTTGGCCATTAGAAACTAAATATATTTTGTAAAAGTGTGATACATCTCGCGGGCAGCAAAAATATTCAAGGAGGGCAGCGGGTTGACCACCAGTGTTCTAAATAATTAAATCCACTATTCGTTTAATCATTCATTATATCATGGAAAACCCTCATTAAATACATTTTTCTATGATTATAAAAATATAAATTACAATAAAGTAGATTGCATCAGACTTTATACAGAAAAACATTTCATCCATATTTTAAAGAAATGGCAGGCTTAAAGAATTTTCACAAGCAATACATTTCTGCATTTATTATTAAGTAGGATATCTGATCTTTATTGATAAAAGTACGCCCCTAAAGATACAAGCTTCCGTTCTCTAATTAATAATAGTTAATAATAATTACTTAATTATCCCTGTATTGTTGAGTTTAATAAGATTAAATGAAATAGCGACACTGAAAACATTTTCAGATAAATTTCAAAAGAATCTTTCTTAAACAAGAAGGCCTGTTATAAATTCTTTTCAAAATCTCTTGGATAATTGTATACATAATCAGGGGGGGGATTAGACGAAGGCTTTGTCTAACTTTTTCATCAACAAAATGCGAAACGCGCGTAGTTCATTGATCGAGGATAAGTGATAAGTTTTGTTTTAGTTGAAACTTTGAAAGCAAATCTTTTGATGGGAGATTAAATACTTGTTAAAAAGGTATTGTGAACCCGTTAAGGAAAAGCGTCTGAAGATTTTGATCGATTATGAAATAAATTTATATCATAATGTTACGCTTCGAAGGTTTTCGACGAGAAATTTCAGAGTATTTCTAAATGGATCCCTTTCTGATAAACAAGCGTTAAAATTAAGAATGTTAAATTAATTTGTGTTATAATTTTTTAATGATAACTGAAACTGCACATTCCATCCAAAAAAAAAAAAAAAAAAAAAAAAAGAATCGTAGTCCTAACAGCATTTTTTGTAATATTTTTTATAGACCAATATACTCCGGTAGAAAACACTTTCACACGTAATGAAAGATTTGTATAAACAATACATGTATATGTAGGGTGATTATAATTAGAGTCCTATTTTCAAAATGCTGTAAAACAAAAGAACCACTCCTCTTCACTAAGAGTTCGAATTCGAACTGAAGATACTTGAAGAAGGGGGGAACGGTATGGCATCAAACAAAGTTCCACCGATTTTTCCCATCCAATTTGGTATGAGCTTGCCGAAGTGGAAGGACTTTCCACTAACAGTGTCACAACTGTAGAGGGACCTGCAAGTCATTTTTTCAGTCAAAAAAACCGAAACATTCGAGCACATTGAACACTACAGTGAGTTTAATATGTAACTCATGCCAAAAAAGTTATCATTTCGATTCAAAATATCACTGGCAGACGAATTCACTTTCTTTATACCGCTTACAGATCCATCTATTAATACACGTTATAAATTTTTTGATGCCGTACCGTACCATTTTCCCTTTTTCAAGTATCTTCAGTTCAAATTTGAACTCATTGTGGCGAGTGGCTCTTTTTATACAGCATTTTGAAAAGCGCACTTTAATTATAATCACCTTGTATATATATGTATATAATGATACATCTCAGCTGAGGACAGAATAAATTTATAGACCGAAAAGCCTTTGCGAAGACTAAGACTTCCGGAGCGTTTGTTTCACATTGTAAATGTGATAGCGTTATTTGTACATTAAGTTGACCTACATTCATTAAGATTCCACCCTATCAGATAGAAGCGTAAGCCAAATAAAAAAGCTGGTAAAAATTTCCACGCATGTTTGATTATCTTAGGAGGACGAGTATCCACCGGATTCTAAAATATCATGCTGTAGACCGTCCACTCATCAGAAGCCTAATTTTTTGCCTCCACAAAACAACAACGATTCTATCACATCCGATTTTTCGTACCTCTGATACTGAGCCTGAAGGTTAACATCTCACACTTTTTTTCATAATCCAATATGTATTTTATATCGTCATATAGATATGGGCGTGTGTGATAAACTTACTTCTCCCCGGCATTTTTTCATAATGGTTTCATTTTAGGCGGGGCTAATGCAGACCCATAATCCTTCAATTACTGAATATACGCTTATTACTTCCTTTCTCTCATTTTCACCAATACTAATACTTTCATCAGGTATTTTCGAGACCTCCGATATGCCGGGATAACGATTTTGCCGAATAATCGAAGGCCAGTGTAGCTTTAACGGGGATACCAAAGATAAATGATTCTAGATTAAAAATTTAAACTATTTAAACGTGTACTTGAATGTGTTCATTCTGAAGTTGCACAGATAATACAAATTACTACTTTATTTGTATTGACTGCAATCTCGCCATTTTACTTACATTGATACACATATACCACCACATAGATTGAATTGAGTGAGGCCTGGTGGCCGAGTGGCTAGCGCTTTGGCGCTCGGCACCACAGGTTTCGGGTACGAATTCCGGAGGTACCATGGATGTTTGTAATGGTTCGGAATCCACTTTAAACTGTAGGTCTCGGTCTGATAGGATCGCAGAGCGTTGCGGGGATTGTTACTTGCGTCCATAGCCTATATTCAATCTGCACGTGCCCCTTGTGTCGTTCTAAGTGAGTAACAGCGGTGAGTAACAGAAATGGATTCGTTTTGCTCACGAGAATTTGAAATTTTTCATTTTATTTGAAATGCAAACAAGCATTGACAAATGAAATCCGAAAAACCATAAAGTCAAACAGTGTTATAAACAAAAAAATCTGTTAATTTAACATTTGTTATTAAAATATTTTTTGAGCTATCCAATACTACTGTGCCCAAAAAGTAAGACCAGTTATTTTTTTTTCAAAAACTCTTTATTTATTCTTCCAATTTTATTTCATCGCCTTCAACGTAATCCCCTCCGGACACAAGGCACTTATGCCAACTTTTTTTCCAATCCTCAATGCATGCTAAAAAGTCATCGGCAGGGATGTCCTTCAAAGCGAGCTGCAATTCACGTTGAATCTCTTCAATTGACTGAAAACGAGGTCCCCGGAGTGGTCTTTTGAGTTTAGGGAATAACCAGAAGTCGCCCGGTGTGAATACGGTGGTTGTGGAACGATATGGGTTTTATTTTCTGCAAAAAAGTCACGAAGAATCAATGCAGTAGGAGCTGACACATTCAGTGTTTTCGGTACCATTTGAGATTTGACGAGTTCGAGGCCCGAAATGGAATGGACCGATCCTTTTGAAATTCCAACATCCTCAGCAAGGTCTCTGATTATAAATCGACGGTTTGCAAGCACCCAATCTTTCATTTTTTGGACGTGAGTTTCGTCGGTTGAGGTGGAGGGTCGACCCGAGGGCTCTTCGCCTTCAACGCGTTCTCTGCCTTCTTTGAACTGTTTATAATTATTATTATTGTTTATTTAGTATTATGTTATATAACTTCTGAACATTTCTTCCCGATATAGAAATGCTCACCAAATGCCTTTTGCAACATTCTATACGTTTCCGCAAACAAAATTGAAATCAAGTTCTTTGCACAATTCATTCAGACATTTCAAAAATCGCCGGAATCAGTTTTAGCGTCTCCCAAAGCCAAGCGTAACTCAAGCACTCGTGACTATTTTGACGTCAAATTTCACACATATATCAAGGACAGTGCCAGAAAACTAAAAAAGAAAAAAAAATTTGAAATTCCGTAAGGTTCGGGAATTTTAAATTGAAAATGGGTCTTATTTTTTGGACACAGTAGTTCGAAATATTAGAAGCAAAATTTCGAAGTCCTCCTAATCTGAAAATAACTTTGTATTTTTACTTTTTGAAAGTTTTCGCGCATTAAAATATCTTGATCGCACGTTTTATGGTTCACTTAATACGAATGATTGGAGAAATAATTAATAAAATGTTAAAAAAAAAAAAAAAAAAAAAAAAATTTAAAGTAGATATCATCTTGTTATTAAAAATAATATCGCAACCTCAGTTTGAAAAAATAAATAACTCTGAGTTCTAAAAAAATATGACATTAATTTTTTAGCATTACATTCGCATTAAACTCAAATTCAGTACTCATTAACTCAAAAAATACATTAAAATTGTCTAATTAAGAACAACTCTCAAATAGCAGAGATAGCGTGGTTCAGTTATTCCACAGCAAACTTAATTAAATTACGTTCCTGAAATTCAGTATCTAAGCAGAAAAAAAAATGTTAATTATTTTCAGAGTTTAAAATTAAAATGAACCGTTAATTTAGTTTTTAATTACGGGTTTTTTTTGTGCAGCAAATTGATTCCTGTGATAAAGTTTCTACGTAATTAATTAGCATTGTGAAATGCTTTTCTTTTTTTAGCTTTCTTTAAAACTATTGATATACTTCTACTCACCAAATGGCTTTTTTAATGTTAGTTTTTTAATAAAACAGCATGTCAAATAAGGTTATGGTTGAATCTAAGTATTCAATGTTAAAGTGAATGCTTGTTAAAAAAAATATAAATCAAAATCATTTTTCATGGAAACATTTTCTACAGAATATTTTTTTTTCAAATGTTTATTAAATTTAAATTATTTTGAGCGATTCTTGATTTTGAAGTTTTTTATTTTTTTTCAATATTGATGTGAATGAAAATATAGGCCTGATGGCCGAATGGCTAGCGCTCTGGCGCTCGGTACCACAGGTATCGGGTTCAAATCCCGGCGGTGCCATGGGTGTTTGTAGTGATTCGGAATCCATTTTAAGCCGTAGCTCCCAGTCTAATAGGATCGTAAGCGCTGCGGGGGCATTGTTACTCCGCGTCCGTGGCTTACCATCAAGTTACACGCGCCCCCTGGGTAATGCAAAGTGAGTAACATCGGTGCAGCCCTTATGGCATAAAAGATCACGGTCTATTTGCCAGCTGCATTAGAAGAAAAAAAAATGTTAATGAAAATGAAACTTCCGGAAATCTCGCTCTCCAAAACATTATCCATAATTTTATGAGCAACAAAACAGAAATAATGATTCATCCTGTTGGAAGTTATTATTATTTTTTTTTGTATTTCATATTAGAGTATAAGTCAACAGAAACTTCATGTTATGACTGTCAGACTAATTTTTTTTTCATACATCTTGTCAGTCATCGATTCTTATAATAATAAGATCCTCATCCGATGCCATTCTTCTGATCAGGTGTACTATATGGTATTTAAATTTTTTTCCCTTGTTGCTGACACTTGTCCTTCACATGTGTGAAATTTGACATCAAAATATTCATTAGTGTTAGAGTTACGCTTGGCTTCTTGAGACGCAAGAAATGATTCCGGCGATTTTTGAAATGTCTGAATTCATAGAGCAAAGAACTTGCATTCAATTTTGTTTGTGGAAACGTATAGAAGGTTGCAGAAGGCATTCGGTGAGCATTCCTACATCGGAAAGAAATGCTTACCACAACCGCCGTATTCACGCCGTGCGACTTCTGGCTATTCCCTAAACTCAAAATATCACTCCGGGGACTCCGTTTTGAATCGATTGAAGAGTCATTTCAAAAATCGCCGGAATCCGCTTTAGCGTCTCACAAAACCAAGCGTAACTCAAACACGAATGAATATATAAACTCATGTTTGTGAAAATTGCAACACCATGAAGGAATCGTCATAATTGAATGAAATTTAATACACAGTTGAGTGGTAGCGGTACAAATAAATGATAAAATGTTCAAAGCGAACAAACTATAACAAGAGATCGGAATCAGTATTTTGTGTAGCCGCCGCAATAAGTGCTGCTACACGACGTGGCATGGAGTCAAACAAATTTTGAATGTCTGCCTGAGGAAGAGCATTCCATACTGTTTGTACGCGCACCAAAAGTTCGTCTGCAGAAGCAACAGGACGAGGATAACGAGCGAGCCGCCGATCAATGAAATCCCACACATGTGCAATCGGCGATATATCCGGGGAATACGCAAGCCAAGGAAGAAGCTGTACCTGCCGCGTTGCAAAGAAGGATTGAACAGTCCTAGCGATATGAGGACGGGCATTGTCCTGTTGAAATACAGCGCCTGGCAAGCTTTGAAGGAAGGGAACAGCTTGGGGCTGTAGAACTTCACTGATGTACCGGTTGCTGTTCAGATTGCTCACAATTCTTAGCAATTGAGATCGTCCATGATATGCTATGGCACCCCAGACCATAACTTCGGGTGTTCGTCCACTGTGGCGTTCGATAATGCATTCCGGAAGGTGGCGTTCACCGCCATAGCGTCTGACACGAATGCAGCCATCATGGTACCACAAATTAAAGCGAGATTCGTCAGAAAGCACGACATGCTGCCAATCAGCAAGCCAGTCTCTATGCTGAGCGGCTCATTGTAGCCGCAGGCGGCGATGGTTTAGCGTGAGAGTTATCCTGTATAAAGGAGTTCTTGCGCGCAGTCCACGCTGCAGCAGACGTCTACGAATTGATGAAGCACACAATGAAACACCTGTAGCTATTGACCGCTGTGCTGCCAATTGTTTAGAGGAAGCTGTACGGTCCGTCAGCGCCATGCGGACCAGGTGTCTATCATCCCGAGCTGACATCACATTTCGGGGTCCACTCCCGGATTTCCAAGTTGTCCTACACTCGTCCGTCCACTGCTTCCAAAGACGCATCACTGTGCTGCTGTTACGCTGCACACGAGCGGCTACTGCACGATAAGACAATCCAGCTTCAAGAAGGCCGATGATTCTCCCCCGTTCAAACTCTGTAAGTTGTTCAAATCTCGCTCTCTTTCGTCGAAGAGGCATGAGTAACGATTGAGCTAACGTTTACCACTAGCAGATAACCACCGATAACCATACACGTCTCGCTATAGCCGTCTATTTATTCAGATCCATCCGCCATTCAGATGGCGCTGTCAGCATACGCATGCGCTACGGATTTGAAATTCTAATCATTTGCATATCAGGCGTTAATTTCCATTTCCTGAAAATTTCAGCTCACTCGCGTAAGTCCTTCATGGTGTTGCAATTTTCACAAACATAAGTATATATTTTTTTTGTTCTAATGCAGCTGGCAATCACTTAGACAATTGTCTTTGATGCCTTAAGGCAAGTGCTGCACAGACATTACTGCCTTTGCATTACCTAGGGGGCGCGTGCAACTTGATGCTAAGCCCCGGACGCGGAGTAACGATGCCCCCGCAACGCTCTACGATCCTATTAGGACCGGGACCTACGGTTTAAAGTGGATTCCGAACCACTATAAACACCCATCGACAAGCCGGGATTTGAACCCGATACCTATGGTACCGATAGCCAGAGCGCTAGCCACTCGGCCATCAGGCCCACACGAATGAGTATTTTGACATAAAATTTCACACAGATGTGAAGGACAGTGCCAGAAACCTAAAAAAGAAAAAAAAATCGAAATTTTATAAACGCCGGGAACTTTAAATTGAAAACTGGTCTTACTTTTTGGGCACAGTAGCATTAATTATTGCATGACGTTTCTAGGAAATGTTTTCGTCAAATTGCACGTCCGCTTCCTCCCAATTTAAAAGTCATGTGCACGACAGCAGTTACAATGTGTCCCTTTCGTATATAGCAGGGGTCTCCAAACTACGACCCGCGGGCCAAATCCGGCCCGCCAGTATCTTTAATCCGCCCCGCGACAGCGAATAGCTTATTGTTGCTGTAATAAGTTGGATAAAAAAACACAGAATGATAATAACTCGGTTTTATTGACTTGCTAGGTATAGCTTAATGGCAAGCATAATACGCAGAAAATTTAACTTAAGCATAACAAATAACAAATTATTGAAGTGAATCCCACTAACATTATAAGCCAGTGAGCATCCCGCGGTAGTTATGTTGGGGTAAAGAGTATCGCATATGTATGTATATGTATGTTTGGAATGTATATATACTGAATCAAACATAAACCTGCTCGCTCAGAGCGCGTACTCGGCGACTGGTCTGGAAATTATAGATAATGGCAGAAAAATTAAAACGGTTTTGGCCCTCGGTACTTACTGGAGTAAACAGTATGGCCCTAAGGCTGAAAAGTTTGGATACCTCTGGTATATAGCAATATCATTCCGATTTCGTAATAGTATTTGAAATGACTGACATCCAAATGATCGCTTTTCGGCATTGCGATGTCGTGAAACAAGCGATCGGAGCAGACGAAAAAGGGATGCTCTTCCCTCCACAATAAATGGAACTTGTGCAGTTCCATCGATCCCTGCTCCTTCGACGCGCCTCACCCCTCTAAATCCTAATCAAATATTGGCCTTGTACGAGTGTAATTGTTTTTCTCGAGTTCTTTTTGCCTGGGGGGAAACTGATTCCGAGGAAAAAGAGAACAGAACAGAAAATGACATCTGAGCCCTCTGCATACCTGCGATATTTAGGTTGGAAATTCTGTTCTCTAGGGAGAAAAGGAATTGCTCATTTTCTTAATAGACAGCTTACGTTACCAACACTAAGTGTGTCAATAGTAACGATAAGGATATATAGAGTTCAGAGGATTCTGTTTTGCAATATATGGACCTCTGGCATGGCTTTAGATCAGAGGTGGCCAACCCAAATGATCTTGAGGTCCACTTTGGAAATGCATCGCAAATCCGTGGGCCGCTCATAAAATTATATATCCGCATATTAGATTTAGACTAGGGATTGCAATACCGGTATACCGAATACCGGTATTTTGTGCCATTTGTACAATTTTGTAATACAGGTATTCACAAGTTTAAATACCGTTTTTTCGGTATTTACTAGAATTCTGATATGTGAAAAACTTCTTATGTGTGAAATTCTTATTCTTATATGTGAAATCTTATTTGAAAACTAGGAACTCTTATTTGTGAAAACAAGGTTGTAGTTGTGAAGAAAGCGTGTCATATTTCGATATTTTTTTAAATTGGTGAGTTTGTTATTCGCATTGTGTTTGCATATCATATTTTAAAGTTCAAAATATTTTTCAGATTTATTATATATATATACTCATAAATAATAGCCCATAATGATGAATAAGAAGAACTTTAAAGAACATAAAAAATCAGTTGATAATACTTCGGTTTGATTTCATTATTTATGTGATGAAAAGAATAGGGTGGCACAATGTAAAACGAAATGTTCAAGAGTTATTGAAGTGAATGGAGGAAGTACAAGCGGACTCCATACACATTTAAAAACGAAACATGACACACATTTTTTAAAGAGGAAAGAATCTAATTGCGATGAAGATACAAACTTAAGCACAGTTTCTAAGCTCAAGCCATCAGGAATTTTAGATAATTTTGAAAAAAAAAAATTATTTGGATGAAATTATAAGTAAAATGACAGCTACAATGACATTTCTACTACCGGTATTAAGATCTAAAAAATACCGAATAATGGTATTCAACTTTTGGTCCGATATTGCAATCCCTAATTGAGACCAATAGACATTGTTTTGGTGTGAAAAATTGAAACATAATTATTTGTTATTATTGTGATTACTATTATTTTTACATGTAAACAGAGATAATAGAGAGCTTTTGCATACCGTACTTTAAAAATACCGTATTTTTTTTTCTCCCTAGTGCGAATGCTCATAGGAAATTGCGCATGTGTATCTGTAATAATGTTTCCTATGGAGCATGCACGTTAGGGAGAAAAAAATACCGTATTTTTAAAGTACGGTATGCAAAAACTCTCTAATGTAATAATAGTGACACTAAACGCACACTGTAAAGAAATATAGAACACTAAAAATGAAATATAAAAAATACATAAATATAAACGAAATAAAAAAAAAAATGAAATCATTTAAATATATTTATTTTTCTAGCACGATATTTGTTTTTCCGCACTCATAACTGTAACCTTATAAATAAAAGAGGCAATATCTGCCCTATATTCCAAAAAATATTTTTTTAGAATCAAGGTTCATTTATTCATTTATGCATACATAATGAATGTATTTTTTCAATACGTTGGTTTACACTCCTTTGGTCATTATAAAATAAATATATTTTGTAAAAGTGTGTTCAATCTTACGGGCCGGAAGAATGTTCATAGCTGCCGGCCGGTTTTCCACACAATTCAAAATTTAACTATGTCACTTTAATTGGCGGCACCTAGGTACGTAACATTTGAACTGAAAGAACGAACGACCAGTATAACAGTTGAGCTGACATGTTCGTAGGCTGACACATAGATGGCGCTACTAGTATTAAATCCATATAATTTTTAGTTAGCCCTAACCTTCAAAAGACACGTGTATAAATTTGATAGCTGTTGCACTATTAGTATGTGAGTTATAGCATTTTTAGTGAAGCAACTTTTGTTAGTTTGAAAAAATGGATAATAAGGAATTTCGTGTGTTAATAAAGCATCGCTTTTTGGCAAAAAAAAATACTATTGAAACCCAGGCTTGGCTTGATAAATATTATTCGGACTTTGCGCCAGGAAAATCAACCGTAGAGAAGTGGTTTGCTAAATTTAAACAAGGCGAAATGAGCACAAAGGACGATGCACGCAGTAGACGCCCAAACGAGGCTGCTACCGACGAAAACATCAAAAAAGTCCACAAAATAATTTCTGATAACCGTAAAGTAAAGTTGATTGAGATAGCTGAGACCCTAAAGATATCAAAGGAATGTGTTGGACATATCGTGAATGAATATTTGGATATGCGAAAGCTCTGTTCAAAGTGGGTGCCGCGCAGAGCTCACAATCGACCTAAAACAACAACAACGAATTGATGATTCTAAGCAGTGTTTGGAGCTGCTCAATCGTAATAAACCCGAATTTTTGCGTCGATATGAGACAATGGATGAAACATGGCTCCATCATTTCACACCGGAGTCCAATCGACAGTCAGTCGAGTGGACTGCACGTGATGAACACTAAAAATGCTATAACTCACATACTAATAGTGCAACAGCTGTCAAATTTATACACGTGTCTTTTGAAGGTTATGGTTAACTGAAACTTATATGTATTTAATACTAGTAGCGCCATCTATGTGTCAGCCTACGAACCTTTCAGTCCACCTGTTAAATATATGTGTGATGAGATTCCAATTTTCCATTCAGACGAGAAAGATTCCAAGAAAGAAAGACGATAAAAAAATAAAAACAAACGACTTCGTCAGACGACGATTTCTTTTTTAAGTAGGTCGATCCATTCTAGGAATATTTGCTTTGCTAATTCGTACATCGGAATTCTGAAAAGCCTTCGGGCGCACTCGCTCATTAAAGTCACCGTGGAATAGACTTTGCAAGGCTGTGAGTAATATAAATACTCTACTTTTTCGATAACAGCAGCGAAGTGTTTGTTTTATAATTCCTGACTTCTAGAAGATTCATAATTGAATATCGAATATTTACTCCGGAAATGTTTTGGAGTTGTAAACAAATCTGGAAGACAAATATTTATGGATGACAAAACATTCATAAGTGAGTATTGATTGCTGTACTATTTCTGTGTCTTACAAGATTTTTTTTATCGTAGATTTTTTTTCTTCTATTATTGCTTTATTAATTTTTTGAATTAGTTTATTTTAATTGCATTGCATTTTCTAATCAATGAATACCCAAGTTTGCTCCCTTAAAGTGAATAAAAATAAAATTTTCTTTCTACTGAGTGAGTTTAGGGTTTTTCCAGATAGGCTCCCATTCGTGTTAGCAAAAATTATGCAAGAATAATTGACATTGACAGCATTGTATTGGACATTAACATAAATAATGTATTGGCTATCATTTATTTAATTTATTTATCGAATATTATCACATCATCAATTGAATATACAAAAATCTTTTCTCTGTTTTGCTTAAATATGCAATATATTACAACACACTTATTTACTTTAATGTCTGGTTTATTTATTTTTTTTGTCAATCCTTTTGTGGGGCTAGCTGTCAGGTTACTTTCTTCTTTTCCGCTGCACTGTATGCTTGTTGCTTCCCCACTTTTAAAGTAATGACTTATTTTAGGTAACTTCTTATTTTTTCCTTACAACTCCCTCCTCATTTTTCACTCCCTTTAAGATACTTTTACTTTGTACTTTTTACTTTTTACACAATCAACTAGTTAATTTTACGACTGACAGCGGTTCCGATGAAACAAAAAGTAAAATAATAGTGACGCATGGAAAATCCGCGAAACAAGACCACTTCTCATCTTTCTACAAGTCTTCTGACTTCCCTGGGCCTGAATGACCGAGTGGCTAGCGCTTGGTGCCACAAGTGTCGGGTTCGAGTCCATGGGTGTTTGGAGTGATTAGGAATCCGCTTTAAGCTGTAGGTTCCGGTCTGTATAACCTAAAGTGTGCACAAGAGGACCGTAGAGCGACAAACAAACCAAACCTGACTTGCCTGTCGAGAATTCCCAAATTTTGTAAGTGCCTACTCAAGAATCTGGTGAATTCCCTAACAAGTGAATTTAAAAATGAACCAGTGGTACATAGATAGCAGCGAGAATTTCTACAGTTTATTTTGTAAGCACCTATCCATGAACTATATACACGGTGGAAGTCCCTACCAACGGTATTAGCCTTACGTAAGTGTTTCTATTGCTATTACTACCCGATGCGATATATTTTTCATACAAATGAATTTATTATTTTAGTAGCTTAAATTTATTAAATACAGAATTGTTGAATTTTACTTTATTTTGCAATAATAAATGTTACACCGTTCTTGTATTCATAGACTCTCTGCTCGGACTGGAGCAAGGGGCAGTTTGCCCTTATTGCCATTGCTTATTGTTGAAACTTTATTGAGAACTCTATTGAGAAACTTTATTGTGTCTTGTAAATGAAAACAAAGATGCAAACATAAAGTAAGAATGAAATAGACTGCGCAGCCGGAAGACTATAAACACATCACGTTGCAGGTATCAGTTGACGCATGGTGCCACCAGGCTGTAGCGAAAAATGCGTTTTAAAGTGTGTTCGTTCACTTCCGACCCTGCATTCCTATAGAAATAAATTAATAGTTTAAAAAAACTAAAAAACACGCTTTTAGAGTTAATCAAACTAAAAAGTAAAAAATAATCGTTAACATAAGAATAAAATGACTGAGGAGAAAATGAATGTCACTGTCCTAAAAGCGTGGGGTGCTCGATATCAATCGTTATAATTTTTCACTAGTTTCATTCCGAAATGCAGAGTTAGTTTAAAAATGTCATACAAAGCATCCCATGCTTTTAGGACAGTGACATTCATTTTCTCCTCCGTCATTTTATTCTTATGTTAACAATAATTTTTAACTTTTTAGTTTGATTAACTCTAAAAGCGTGTTTTTTTAGTTTTTTTAAACTATTAATTTATTTTTTACTTTTTAAACATTCTGGTTGAAACTAATATAAAAGTGTATTAAAAAGAATCAACTGTTTTCTTTCTGAAAGATGCCTGTAAATGTTTCTTTGCAGCTTAAATAGTGTATATGAGGAGAAACAGATCTCCAGGGCAAAAAGTCAGTTACATACATACACACATACAGGTGAAGTTAATAAAAGCGTATTAAAAAGGATGTACGTTTAAGTAAACTGTACCGTCCCTCAAAGTCTGTCACAAAACTGTTTAATAACCCGGCATATATATATTTTTTCAAATGCAGCTGGCAAACACTTAGCCAGCTGTCTTAGATGCCTTAAGACAAGCGCTTGCACAGATGTTACTCACTTTGCAATACCCAGGGGGCGTGTAACTTGAAGATAAGGCACGGACGCGGAGTAACAATGCCCCCGCTATGCTCTATAATCCCATTAGGCCATGACCTACGGTTTAAAGTGGATTCCGAGCCACTACTACAAACAACCAGGGTACCGCCGGGACTTGAACCCAAAACCTGTGGTACCGATACTAGGGCGTTAGCCACATGGCCATTCAGGCCCTTCCCTGCATATATAGGATATGCTTTATGGGTATTGACAGTCATTGTCATTTCATTGCAACGGAGTCTTATGTAATTTTAATTTTAAGAAATAATAATTATAGATAAAAATGTTGTAAGAACATTACTTCAGTTTTGTTGGATAACTTTTTTTTAGATTAAATGTTCTAAATGCTGCTGGGAAAAAAACATTCACTTTTAAACCACTCATGAACTTATCCGGCAGAGATTTTGCTCAGCGATTCATGCCGGCGTTTTACAAATCTCTTCTCACATTCGAACGGAGATCGATCGCTGGCGGTTTAGTTTTCCCAACAGTTCATCGATGTCACACGACACTCATTGCAGAAGACTCGAAATGTCAGAAGTGATGGCCAAGCGTCGAAACAAAAGAAGAAAAAAAGAAAACACGAAGTTTAAAAAATGCGACGAGTGACTTGATATTTTTCTGCAATGCGATGCTGATGGAAAAGAAAAACAATACTGTCGGTTCGCGAAAGAGAGAAAAGAAATTTAAAGCCAAATTCCATTTCACGAAACACTTGCTGCAAGCGCGGGCCAAAAATACTTTTGTATTCCAGACTCGTTTATCACAGAAAGCGAACGAAACGTTCAAATGAACGAGACGTTCTCATGTTGCGAGTAAATCAGCAGAGCAGCGATTCACCATAACTCGAATTTCGGGTCTTTTTTTTTTTTTTTTTTTTTTTTTTTTTTCTTCTTCTTTACGACTGTAATTTAGTTTCGTCTTTTCTCATAGGGGATAAAAGTTCTCTCAAAATTCCCTAAACTTACAGAAAAGAAATTTTGAATTTAAATGTATGGAAGATAATTCTGCGATAGAGTGAAATACGGTTTTTAATTTAATTGAAGCTTTTAAAGGAATGGAACATTTTCTAGAGGGTGGAGAGTCAGTTAAAAAAAAATTTCGATTCTTGACATTTTTCAGTAGTTTTATGTACAATGATATTTATTAATAGATTTAGATGAAATAAATTTGACTTTTGACTTTTGATAAAAATGACTTTTATTAAACTTATATAATTTATAAAAACCAGTTTTTTCATAATAATGTATTAGTTATAATTTTAAAGGTACTCATTCATTTAAAACACATTCATTGATGCTCAATGAATAACAGCGGTGTAGCCTTTACTTATGGTATAAAGTTTAACTGTCACTGAATTGCCAAATGCATTCGAACAACTACGACATAAATGAAAAATGATTTTCTCATGCATCACATTGTTTTAATAAATAGATATTTTGAATAAAAAACTTTCCCTACTTTAAAAAAAAAAGAGAAAATGCATGCCGACAACTGCTTCATTTTAAAGAGATAAAACATATCAATGAATTCTTCAATCCACAAAAAGTTTTTTAAAAAACCCGTGGAAAATATTTCATTAAGGAACAGAATTTTCTTAATGAATCAATAGTTCGAATCCCTTGAATACCTGAGTAATTGTTTTCTAGGTCGAAAGAAATAAACTGTAAACCCTAAAGACATCCAAATAAAATTTCTAAATTTCCCCAAAGTGTTTCGAAATCAAAAGAAACAAACAGGCAGCTTTCGAAATCCAAACAGTTTTCAATCAGAGAGTTTCGAAATTCAATTCATCGCAGTTTTCGATTTAATTACACATACAAATTCAGTGATTGCGCATAAGAAACGGATTAATTATTCGAAGTTTTTGTTCCTTTGGGAGGGAAGGAAAAACATTGGAACAAAAATGTTTTCTTTTTCTTTGCCGTCTGGCAGTAATTAAAGCCCTTCATTGCAAATCAACCCTCTTTCAGTCTTTCTCGTGAATCGATGGGCACTTCCGGTTTTTCAAAAGAGTCTTCATTAAATCTCTTTGAATCTGCGTCATTCAATCAACAGCAGTCCGGACTTTTAAAAAATTTTTTTTAAAACAATGGATAATAAATTAGGTCACAATTGTAGCAATGAAACAAAACAGGACTCTAAATAAAACAATAGTAGTGCGCTACTAATGTGCCCAAAAAGTAAGACCCATTATTTTTTTTTTCCAAAAACTCTTTATTTATTCTTCAAAATTTATTTCATCGCCTTAAAAGTAATCTCTTCCGGACATAATGCACTTATGCCAATTTTTTTTTCCAATCCTCAATGCATGCTAAAAAATCATCGGTGGGGATGGCCTTCAAAGTGCGCACCGATTCACGTTGAATCTCTTCAGTCGACTCAAAACGGTGACCCCGGAGTGGTCTTTTGAGTTCAGGGAATAGCCAGAAGTCGCACGGTGTCAATTTCGTGGTTGTGGAACGACATGGTTTTCATTTTTGGGCGAAAAAGTTGAGAAGAATCAATGCAGTGTGAGATGGCGCATTCAGTGTTTTTGGTACCAATCGAAATTTGACTCATTTGACGCCCAAAATGGAATGGACCGATCCTTTTGAAATTCCAAAATCATCAGCAAGGTCTGTAATTGTAAATCGACGGTTTGTAAGCACCGAATCTTTAATTTTTTGGACTGGAGCTTCGTCGGTTGAGGTTCAGGGTCGACCAGAGAGCTTTTCGTCTTTAACGTGTTCTCTGCCTCCTTTGAACTGTTTATATCACTTCTAAGTAATAATTCTTCTAAGTAATCTAAACATTTCTTTCCTATATAGAAATGCTCACCGAATGCCTTCTGCAACATTCTATACGTTTCCGCAAACAAAATTGAACGCAAGTTCTTTGCTCAATGAATTCAGGCATTTCAAAAATCGCCGGAATCAGTTTTAGCGTCTCAAAAAGTCAAGCGTAATTCAAACACTAATGAATATTTTAGCGTCAAATTTCACACAGATTGCAAGGACAGTGCCAGCAACCTAAAAAAGAAAAAAAAGCCTCGGGAATTCCATTAGCCCCGGGAATTTTAAATTGAAAATGGGTCTTTCTTTCTGGACACAATAGCAGAAATTGGAATCCTTCAACTCATCTTTTAGTGTATATCGTTAAATATGCTACATGTGTGTTAAATATTTATAGTTCATTGTGATATTTGTGTGCGTTATATTAATTTGGGGCTATCTTGGTAGACAGGTTGCTACTTTAAGTCCTCTTCCAAGGTCTGTAGGAGATCTGGAACAAAGCTTACTTCGTGTCTGGTCTTCGCTTTCCAACTTATTTGCCATCGTGGAATATCGATGCCGCCAATGCCTTCAAACTAGGGGTAGGCATATCCTTTGTTAAAACACATTTTTGCTATGCTTCTATGACATTTTAAGACATAAAACTATGATTATTATTTTTTTCAATAATTTACTTTTCCAGCGAGATTGCTTTTTTTTTTATTGTAAATCATTTTTGCGTTTCTCTTATGAAAATTTCTATGATGCAGTCAATATACAACTCTTTTGTGCACATGTCATCCAAATTTGGTGTTTCTACATTCATTCATTTGCAAATTAGGCACAAAAAACCGGTTATTCATTAACGTTTGGACGGCAATGTATTGCAGTCATTAGAAACGCCAAATTCTAAAGCACAATCTCCACAATTTCGATTCCTCCGCTTATTATCCGTCCCCTCAACCACAGAGCCCCATAAACATCCATATTTACGTCATTCTTTCTAGAATACAAGCATCGAAAACTCCTGGCTGATCCCAGAAACATTATTTAGGGCCTGCAGGCAATTTCTGGGAAATGACTTGGCAGACCAGATTTGGGTCGATTCTTCTAAAGAAGTGGAGTTTGAATTACATCGTTCCAGCGTGTTTTTGGTCTTACTACATCGTTCTTGAGGATTTCCCTCTGCCATTTTTATTTAACTTTTTTTTTTTATTCTTGTTGTTGTTGTTCTCCAATCCAGATTTGAAAAATGGCCCTTCTGAAAATATACCTTTCCGGGAATTGGATAAAATAACAAAATTTAAAAAAAAAATCGTTCATTGAGCAAAAAGAATTTTCAAATCATGCCGATTATTGATCTAGACCAAAAAGTACGTTTATCACTGGAAAAAGAAAATTAAATTTTAAGTTCTCCAATCCAGACTGACTGTAAGTGAGGTTTATGTTTTATGCCCTGTACTTCCGCCTGCCTGCCGTACGGTAGTTAACTGTTTAACTGATGGAGTTACAGTCAAGGTTAAAATCGATTACTTCTTTTTACTGGTAGTTGGTGAAGAAATTAGATTTCAGTCTTGCTGCGAAGTTCTGTTTTTACTGCTTCACATAACGACCAGAAAGGCGGCCGAATTCAAGATTCGCTAATCGGTCGTAAAAATTTGTAACAGTTGATTATTTGAAATATTTAGTATCAGAATTGTTTTTAATGTTCCTGGATAATGTTTCATTTTTAGAATGGTTCATTTTCTAAAAGTTTTCTTTAAAAGCAACGCTTTCCTTTCAAAGCGAAAGGAGTAAATGCATACAGAAATATTTTAATCATGAGAAATGTAGTGTTCGGTCACATGCAGTCAATTAGAATCGCCAAATTCTAAAGGCCAGTCTTCACAATTTAGATTAATCTGCAAAGTGATTCTAATCATGCAATCATTACAAACGCCAAATTCTAAACGTCAATCTTCATAACTTCGATTCATCTGCAAAACGATTGCATTGAGTACCATGCAATCATTAGAAACGCCAAATTCTAAAGAACAATCTTCACAATTTGAATTCAATTGCAAAAGGATTGTAATCATGAAAAACGAGATAGCATTTAGTCACATGCATTCATTAGAAACGTCGAATTGTAAAGGACAATCTCATAATTTCGATTAATCTGCAAAGGGACTGCATTGAGTCACATGCATTCATTAGAAACGCCAGATTCTAAAGGGCAATCTCCAAAATTTCGCTTTATTCGCTTGTTATCCTTCCCTCAACCACAGAACCCCATAAACATCCATATTTACGTCAATCTTTCCGGAATACAAGCATCGAAAACTCCCGGCTGATCCGGGAAACATTATTTAGGGCCTGCAGGCAATTTCTGGAAAATGACTTGGCCGACCAGATTTGGGTCGATTCTTCTAAAGAAGTTGGAGTTTGAATTACATCTTTCCTGCGTGTTGTTGGGTCTTACTACATCATTATTGAGGATTTTATTCTGCCATTTTTATTTTACTTTATTTTTTTTTATTCTTGTTGTTGTTGTTCTTCATCTCCAATCTAGATTTGAGAAATGGCCGATCTGAAAATAAGCTTTTCTGGGAATTGGATACAATGAAAAAAAATAATAATAATAAAATAAAAATCATTTATTGAGCAAAAAGAATTTTCAAATCATGGCGATTATTGATCTAGACCAAAAAGTACGTTTATCACTGGAAAAGAAAATGAAATTTTAAGCTCTCCAATCCAGACTGACTGTAAGTGAGGTTTATGTTTTATGCCCTGTACTTCCGCCTGCCTGCCATACGGTAGTTAACTGCTTAACTGATGGAGTTACAGTCAAGGTTAAAATCGATCACTTCTTTTTTACTGGTAGTTGGCGAAGAAATTATATTTCAGTCTTGCTGCGAAGTTCTGTTTTTACTGCTTCACATAACGGCAGAAGATTCAAAATTCGGTAATCGGTCGTAAAAATTTGTAACAATTGATTATTTGAAATATTTAGTATCAGAATTGTTTTAATGTTCCTGGATAATGTTTCATTTTCTAAAAGTTTTCTTTAAAAGCAATGTTTTTCTTTCAAAGCGAAAGGAGTAAATGCATACAGAAAAATTTTAATCATGAGAAATGTAGTGTCCGGTCACATGCATTCAATTAGAATCGCCAAATTCTAAAGGACAATCTTCACTATTTCGATTCATCTTCAAAGGTACTGTAATCATGAAAACGAGATAGCATTTAGTCACATGCATTCATTAGAAACGCCAAATTCTAAAGAAAAATCTTCATAATTCGATTCCTCTACAAAGGGATTGCATTGAGACACATGCAATGATTAGAAACGCCCAATTCTGTAGGAGAATCTCCACAATTTCGATTCATCTGCAAAGGGATTGTAATCATTCAATCATTAGAAACGCCAAATTCTAAAGGAGAATCTCCACAATTTAGATTAATCTGATATGGGATTGTAATCATGCAATCATTAGTCAATCATGCACTCAAGCCAAATTCTAAAGAAAATCTTCATAATTTCGATTCCTCTGCAAAGAGATTGCATTGAGACATATGCAATCATTAGAAAAGCCAAATTCTGAAGGAGAATCTTCACAATTTAGATTAATCTGCAAAGGGATTGTAATCATGCAATCATTAGAAACGCCAAATTCTGAAGGAGAATCTCCACAATTTCGATTCCTCTGTAAATGGATTGTAATCATGCAATCATTAGAAATGCCAAATTCTGAAGGAGAATCTCCACAATTTAGATTAATCTGCAAAGGGATTGCAATAATGCAATCATTAGAAACGCCAAATTCTAAAGAAAAATCTTCACAATTTCAATTCACCTGCAAAAGGATTGTAATCATGAAAAACGAGAAAGCATTTAGTCACATGCATTCATTAGAAATGTCGAATTGTAAAGGACAATCTTCACAATTTCGCTTAATCTGCAAAGGGATTGCATTGAGTCACATGCATTCATTAGAAACGCCAAATTCTAAAGGACAATCTTCACAATTTCGATTCATCCGCTTGTTATCCATCCCCTCAACCACAGAACCCTATAAAAATCCATATTTACGTCATTATTTCCGGAATACAAGCATTGAAAACTCCTGGCTGATCCCGGAAGCATTATTTAGGGCCTGCAGGCAATTTCTGGGAAATGATTTGGGCGACCAGATTTGGGTCGATTCTTCTAAAGAAGTTGAGTTTGAATTACATCGTTCCAGCGCGTTGTTGGGTCTTATTACACCGTTGTTGAGGATTTCCTTCTGCCATTTTTATTTTACTTTATTTTTTTATTTTTATTCTTGTTGTTGTTGCTGTTGTTCTTCATATCCAATCTAGATTTGAAAAATGGCCGTTCTGAAAATAAACCTTTCTGGGAATTGGATAAAATGAAAAAAAAAAAAAAAAAAAAATCGTTTATTAAGCAAAAAGAATTTTCAAATCATGGCGATTATTGATCTAGACCAAAAAGTACGTTTATCACTGGAAAAGAAAATGAAATTTTAAGCTCTCCAATCCAGACTGACTGTAAGTGAGGTTTATGTTTTATGTCCTGTACTTCCGCCTGCCTGCCGTACGGTAGTTAACTGCTTAACTGATGGAGTTACAGTCAAGGTTAAAATCGATCACTTCTTTTTACTGGTAGTTGGCGAAGAAATTAGATTTCAGTCTTGCTGCGAAGTTCTGTTTTTTCTGCTTCACATAACGACCAAAAAGGCGGCCGAATTCAAGATTCGCTAATCGGTCGTAAAAATTTGTAACAGTTGATTATTTGAAATATTTAGTATCAGAATTGTTTTTAATGTTCCTGGATAATGTTTCATTTTTAGAATGGTTCATTTTCTAAAAGTTTTCTTTAAAAGCAACGCTTTCCTTTCAAAGCGAAAGGAGTAAATGCATACAGAAATATTTTAATCATGAGAAATGTAGTGTTCGGTCACATGCAGTCAATTAGAATCGCCAAATTCTAAAGGCCAGTCTTCACAATTTAGATTAATCTGCAAAGTGATTCTAATCATGCAATCATTACAAACGCCAAATTCTAAACGTCAATCTTCATAACTTCGATTCATCTGCAAAACGATTGCATTGAGTACCATGCAATCATTAGAAACGCCAAATTCTAAAGAACAATCTTCACAATTTGAATTCAATTGCAAAAGGATTGTAATCATGAAAAACGAGATAGCATTTAGTCACATGCATTCATTAGAAACGTCGAATTGTAAAGGACAATCTCATAATTTCGATTAATCTGCAAAGGGACTGCATTGAGTCACATGCATTCATTAGAAACGCCAGATTCTAAAGGGCAATCTCCAAAATTTCGCTTTATTCGCTTGTTATCCTTCCCCTCAACCACAGAACCCCATAAACATCCATATTTACGTCAATCTTTCCGGAATACAAGCATCGAAAACTCCCGGCTGATCCGGGAAACATTATTTAGGGCCTGCAGGCAATTTCTGGAAAATGACTTGGCCGACCAGATTTGGGTCGATTCTTCTAAAGAAGTTGGAGTTTGAATTACATCGTTCCTGCGTGTTGTTGGGTCTTACTACATCATTATTGAGGATTTTATTCTGCCATTTTTATTTTACTTTATTTTTTTTTATTCTTGTTGTTGTTGTTCTTCATCTCCAATCTAGATTTGAGAAATGGCCGATCTGAAAATAAGCTTTTCTGGGAATTGGATACAATGAAAAAAAATAATAATAATAAAATAAAAATCATTTATTGAGCAAAAAGAATTTTCAAATCATGGCGATTATTGATCTAGACCAAAAAGTACGTTTATCACTGGAAAAGAAAATGAAATTTTAAGCTCTCCAATCCAGACTGACTGTAAGTGAGGTTTATGTTTTATGCCCTGTACTTCCGCCTGCCTGCCATACGGTAGTTAACTGCTTAACTGATGGAGTTACAGTCAAGGTTAAAATCGATCACTTCTTTTTACTGGTAGTTGGCGAAGAAATTATATTTCAGTCTTGCTGCGAAGTTCTGTTTTTACTGCTTCACATAACGGCAGAAGATTCAAAATTCGGTAATCGGTCGTAAAAATTTGTAACAATTGATTATTTGAAATATTTAGTATCAGAATTGTTTTAATGTTCCTGGATAATGTTTCATTTTCTAAAAGTTTTCTTTAAAAGCAATGTTTTTCTTTCAAAGCGAAAGGAGTAAATGCATACAGAAAAATTTTAATCATGAGAAATGTAGTGTCCGGTCACATGCATTCAATTAGAATCGCCAAATTCTAAAGGACAATCTTCACTATTTCGATTCATCTTCAAAGGTACTGTAATCATGAAAAACGAGATAGCATTTAGTCACATGCATTCATTAGAAACGCCAAATTCTAAAGAAAAATCTTCATAATTCGATTCCTCTACAAAGGGATTGCATTGAGACACATGCAATGATTAGAAACGCCCAATTCTGTAGGAGAATCTCCACAATTTCGATTCATCTGCAAAGGGATTGTAATCATTCAATCATTAGAAACGCCAAATTCTAAAGGAGAATCTCCACAATTTAGATTAATCTGATATGGGATTGTAATCATGCAATCATTAGTCAATCATGCAATCAAGCCAAATTCTAAAGAAAAATCTTCATAATTTCGATTCCTCTGCAAAGAGATTGCATTGAGACATATGCAATCATTAGAAAAGCCAAATTCTGAAGGAGAATCTTCACAATTTAGATTAATCTGCAAAGGGATTGTAATCATGCAATCATTAGAAACGCCAAATTCTGAAGGAGAATCTCCACAATTTCGATTCCTCTGTAAATGGATTGTAATCATGCAATCATTAGAAATGCCAAATTCTGAAGGAGAATCTCCACAATTTAGATTAATCTGCAAAGGGATTGCAATAATGCAATCATTAGAAACGCCAAATTCTAAAGAAAAATCTTCACAATTTCAATTCACCTGCAAAAGGATTGTAATCATGAAAAACGAGAAAGCATTTAGTCACATGCATTCATTAGAAATGTCGAATTGTAAAGGACAATCTTCACAATTTCGCTTAATCTGCAAAGGGATTGCATTGAGTCACATGCATTCATTAGAAACGCCAAATTCTAAAGGACAATCTTCACAATTTCGATTCATCCGCTTGTTATCCATCCCTCAACCACAGAACCCTATAAAAATCCATATTTACGTCATTATTTCCGGAATACAAGCATTGAAAACTCCTGGCTGATCCCGGAAGCATTATTTAGGGCCTGCAGGCAATTTCTGGGAAATGATTTGGGCGACCAGATTTGGGTCGATTCTTCTAAAGAAGTTGAGTTTGAATTACATCGTTCCAGCGCGTTGTTGGGTCTTATTACACCGTTGTTGAGGATTTCCTTCTGCCATTTTTATTTTACTTTATTTTTTTATTTTTATTCTTGTTGTTGTTGCTGTTGTTCTTCATATCCAATCTAGATTTGAAAAATGGCCGTTCTGAAAATAAACCTTTCTGGGAATTGGATAAAATGAAAAATCGTTTATTAAGCAAAAAGAATTTTCAAATCATGGCGATTATTGATCTAGACCAAAAAGTACGTTTATCACTGGAAAAGAAAATGAAATTTTAAGCTCTCCAATCCAGACTGACTGTAAGTGAGGTTTATGTTTTATGTCCTGTACTTCCGCCTGCCTGCCGTACGGTAGTTAACTGCTTAACTGATGGAGTTACAGTCAAGGTTAAAATCGATCACTTCTTTTTACTGGTAGTTGGCGAAGAAATTAGATTTCAGTCTTGCTGCGAAGTTCTGTTTTTTCTGCTTCACATAACGACCAAAAAGGCGGCCGAATTCAAGATTCGCTAATCGGTCGTAAAAATTTGTAACAGTTGATTATTTGAAATATTTAGTATCAGAATTGTTTTTAATGTTCCTGGATAATGTTTCATTTTTTTTAGAATGGTTCATTTTCTAAAAGTTTTCTTTAAAAGCAACGCTTTCCTTTCAAAGCGAAAGGAGTAAATGCATACAGAAATATTTTAATCATGAGAAATGTAGTGTTCGGTCACATGCAGTCAATTAGAATCGCCAAATTCTAAAGGCCAGTCTTCACAATTTAGATTAATCTGCAAAGTGATTCTAATCATGCAATCATTACAAACGCCAAATTCTAAACGTCAATCTTCATAACTTCGATTCATCTGCAAAACGATTGCATTGAGTACCATGCAATCATTAGAAACGCCAAATTCTAAAGAACAATCTTCACAATTTGAATTCAATTGCAAAAGGATTGTAATCATGAAAAACGAGATAGCATTTAGTCACATGCATTCATTAGAAACGTCGAATTGTAAAGGACAATCTCATAATTTCGATTAATCTGCAAAGGGACTGCATTGAGTCACATGCATTCATTAGAAACGCCAGATTCTAAAGGGCAATCTCCAAAATTTCGCTTTATTCGCTTGATATCCTTCCCTCAACCACAGAACCCCATAAACATCCATATTTACGTCAATCTTTCCGGAATACAAGCATCGAAAACTCCCGGCTGATCCGGGAAACATTATTTAGGGCCTGCAGGCAATTTCTGGAAAATGACTTGGCCGACCAGATTTGGGTCGATTCTTCTAAAGAAGTTGGAGTTTGAATTACATCGTTCCTGCGTGTTGTTGGGTCTTACTACATCATTATTGAGGATTTTATTCTGCCATTTTTATTTTACTTTATTTTTTTTTATTCTTGTTGTTGTTGTTCTTCATCTCCAATCTAGATTTGAGAAATGGCCGATCTGAAAATAAGCTTTTCTGGGAATTGGATACAATGAAAAAAAATAATAATAATAAAATAAAAATCATTTATTGAGCAAAAAGAATTTTCAAATCATGGCGATTATTGATCTAGACCAAAAAGTACGTTTATCACTGGAAAAGAAAATGAAATTTTAAGCTCTCCAATCCAGACTGACTGTAAGTGAGGTTTATGTTTTATGCCCTGTACTTCCGCCTGCCTGCCATACGGTAGTTAACTGCTTAACTGATGGAGTTACAGTCAAGGTTAAAATCGATCACTTTTTACTGGTAGTTGGCGAAGAAATTATATTTCAGTCTTGCTGCGAAGTTCTGTTTTTACTGCTTCACATAACGGCAGAAGATTCAAAATTCGGTAATCGGTCGTAAAAATTTGTAACAATTGATTATTTGAAATATTTAGTATCAGAATTGTTTTAATGTTCCTGGATAATGTTTCATTTTCTAAAAGTTTTCTTTAAAAGCAATGTTTTTCTTTCAAAGCGAAAGGAGTAAATGCATACAGAAAAATTTTAATCATGAGAAATGTAGTGTCCGGTCACATGCATTCAATTAGAATCGCCAAATTCTAAAGGACAATCTTCACTATTTCGATTCATCTTCAAAGGTACTGTAATCATGAAAAACGAGATAGCATTTAGTCACATGCATTCATTAGAAACGCCAAATTCTAAAGAAAAATCTTCATAATTCGATTCCTCTACAAAGGGATTGCATTGAGACACATGCAATGATTAGAAACGCCCAATTCTGTAGGAGAATCTCCACAATTTCGATTCATCTGCAAAGGGATTGTAATCATTCAATCATTAGAAACGCCAAATTCTAAAGGAGAATCTCCACAATTTAGATTAATCTGATATGGGATTGTAATCATGCAATCATTAGTCAATCATGCAATCAAGCCAAATTCTAAAGAAAAATCTTCATAATTTCGATTCCTCTGCAAAGAGATTGCATTGAGACATATGCAATCATTAGAAAAGCCAAATTCTGAAGGAGAATCTTCACAATTTAGATTAATCTGCAAAGGGATTGTAATCATGCAATCATTAGAAACGCCAAATTCTGAAGGAGAATCTCCACAATTTCGATTCCTCTGTAAATGGATTGTAATCATGCAATCATTAGAAATGCCAAATTCTGAAGGAGAATCTCCACAATTTAGATTAATCTGCAAAGGGATTGCAATAATGCAATCATTAGAAACGCCAAATTCTAAAGAAAAATCTTCACAATTTCAATTCACCTGCAAAAGGATTGTAATCATGAAAAACGAGAAAGCATTTAGTCACATGCATTCATTAGAAATGTCGAATTGTAAAGGACAATCTTCACAATTTCGCTTAATCTGCAAAGGGATTGCATTGAGTCACATGCATTCATTAGAAACGCCAAATTCTAAAGGACAATCTTCACAATTTCGATTCATCCGCTTGTTATCCATCCCCTCAACCACAGAACCCTATAAAAATCCATATTTACGTCATTATTTCCGGAATACAAGCATTGAAAACTCCTGGCTGATCCCGGAAGCATTATTTAGGGCCTGCAGGCAATTTCTGGGAAATGATTTGGGCGACCAGATTTGGGTCGATTCTTCTAAAGAAGTTGAGTTTGAATTACATCGTTCCAGCGCGTTGTTGGGTCTTATTACACCGTTGTTGAGGATTTCCTTCTGCCATTTTTATTTTACTTTATTTTTTTATTTTTATTCTTGTTGTTGTTGCTGTTGTTCTTCATATCCAATCTAGATTTGAAAAATGGCCGTTCTGAAAATAAACCTTTCTGGGAATTGGATAAAATGAAAAAAAAAAAAAAAAAAAAAAATCGTTTATTAAGCAAAAAGAATTTTCAAATCATGGCGATTATTGATCTAGACCAAAAAGTACGTTTATCACTGGAAAAGAAAATGAAATTTTAAGCTCTCCAATCCAGACTGACTGTAAGTGAGGTTTATGTTTTATGTCCTGTACTTCCGCCTGCCTGCCGTACGGTAGTTAACTGCTTAACTGATGGAGTTACAGTCAAGGTTAAAATCGATCACTTCTTTTTACTGGTAGTTGGCGAAGAAATTAGATTTCAGTCTTGCTGCGAAGTTCTGTTTTTTCTGCTTCACATAACGACCAAAAAGGCTGCCGAATTTAAGATTCGCTAATCGGTCGTAAATATTTGTAACAGTTGATTTTTTGAAATATTTAGTATCAGAATTGTTTTTAATGTTCCAGGATAATGTTTCTTTTTTTAGAATGATTCATTATTTAAATGTTTTCTTTAAAAGAAATGTTTTTCTTTTAAAGCGAAAGGAGTAAATACATCCAAAAAATTTAATCATGAAAAATGCTATTGTGTTCGGTCACATGCAGTCATTAGAAACGGCAAATTCTAAAGGACAATCTTTACAATTTCAATTCATCTGCAAAGGCATTGTAATCATAAAAACAAGATACTATATAGTCACATGTAATCATTAGAAACATCAAGTTCTAAACGAGAATCTTCACAATTGTGATTCATCTGCAAAGGGATTGCAATCATGCAATCATTAGAAATGCCAAAGTCCAAAGGACATTTTTGACAATTTCGAGTCATCTGCAAAGGGATTGCATTCCTGCAATCATTAGAAACCCCAAATTCTAACGAACAATCTTTAGAATTTCGATTCATCCGCTTGTTATCCTTCCCCTCAACCACAGAACCCCATAAACATCCATATTTACGTCATTCTTTCCGGACTACAAGCATCGAAATCTCCTGGCTGATCCCGGGAACATTATTTAGGGCCTGCAGGCAATTTCTGGGAAATGACTTGGCCCACCAGATTTGGGTCGATTCTGCTAAAGAAGTTGAGTTTGAATTACATCGTTCCAGCGTGCCGTTGGGTCTTATTACACCGTAGTTGAGGATTTCCTTCCTTTATTCTTGTTGTTGTTCTTCATCTCCAATCTAGATTTGAAAAATGGCCGTTCTCAAAATAAACCTTTCTGGGAATTGGATGAAAAGAAATCATTTATTGAGCAAAAAGAATTTTCAAATCTTGGCGTTTATTGATCAGACCAAAAAGTACGTTTATCACTGGAAAAGAAAATGAAATTTTAAGCTCTCCAATCCAGACTGTTGTGAGTGAGGTTTATGTTTTATGTCGTGTGCTTCCGTCTGCCTGCCGTACGGTAGTTAACTGTTTAACGGATGGAGTTACAGTCAAGGTTAAAATCGATTTATTTCTTGTTACTGGTAGTTGGCAAGGAAATTGGATTTCAGTCTTGCTGCGAAGTTCTGTTTTTACTGCTTTTCGTAACGACAGAAAGGCGGCCGAATTCAAAGATTCGGTAATCGGTAGTAAAAATTTGTAACTGTTGTTTATTTGAAATATTTAGTATCAGAATTGTTTTTAATGTTCCTGGACAATGTTTCCTTTTTAGAATGATTAAATTTGTGAAAGTTTTCGTTACAAAAAATTTGCGAGTCCTATATTCAATTGTTTTTGTATATCATTTTAATTCATCATTAAAAAAAAATAATTTCTTACTTTGAAATTCAAAAATTTAAAATTAGTTGAAATACTTCTGTATTTTATTACAATTTGCGTCATTCCAATTCATAAATGTTTTCTGTGAATTAACTGTAAACATTTAATTAAAATGTGTATTTCAATTCCCTTTCCTTTTTTTTACATTTTTTTTATCATATGTGAACATGATGCTGTCCTGGTTAGGGGTCCACGTTATCGGAAAAGGAGGGCTAAACAAATAAAACTCCATTGCAAATTTTGGCGGAAAATGGTACTTTGGGCCCCTTGACTCTTGAAATGATTCAGGAATAACATTAGTCTTCAGGAATTTTCTGGAGAATTTAGCTTTTGATTGAAGTGTTTTGTAGTATGGTTTTGAATCACTTTTCAAGCCTTGGCTTGAAATTTTAAGAATTTGCATATCCAATAGCTATAAGTACTCGTAGTGCGTTGGTCCATTCCTTCTTCTTGAAGTTTCACATTTATCACTTTTGGCATTTTTCCGTGCTTATTGAGCTGTATAATGCTTCTTTTTGTATTTGGAGTACTTCATTTTTCATTGATGCCTAGAATTTTCAAACTTTGATATATTCTTTTGGCTATTGAATGTGGTAGTGTTTCTTGTAGAATTTAGAATACTTCATTCTTCATTTATGCCTAGAATTTTCAAACATTGATATATTCTTTTAGAGATTCTCGAACAATTCATTATTCATGAAGTTCTTGATCTATTCGACATTGCTTTATTCATGTGGCTATTTGAATTTGACCATTCTTGTAGTATTCCATCCATTGCTTCGTATATCTCTTGCATTATTAAACATTGGCATATTCCCGATTTTATTCACCCGTTCTCGAATGTTCAGACATGATAAATTGAAATTTGCCGATCAGATTTCAGTTAATTTGTTTATTTTAAGAATTTTTCCATTCAAACGAAACTTTCATAAGTACGCCAAGTCTTTACCATGAATCTCGTCAAATAGTGTGACGCATTTCAATGACGTTTGACTTTATTTTTATGCAAGGCTGAAATGATGCTTCCCTTAAGTAAATGTGCGATCTTTTTTATGCTTCCAGGGGCCATTGGACATTGGACAATGATGATGACTGATAGTGCAGTAAATGAAAGTTTTGTGAATATATCCAAACAACACTAATCCATTTCAGAAAATTCTTGTGTTTTAAACTAGATTTAACATTGCATTATGTAAGTAATCTATACGGCTAAATGGTCGTGACAAATCATTTGAATCTATTCTAATACGATAAAAATAAATAGAATATCTGTTGTTGAAATTGAGTTTTTGGGATATTTTCTTGGGAGCACTTGAGCAAGTGGATTCCGAACCCCTCACAAACATCCATGCCACCGCCAGGATTCGAACCTGGAGCCTGTGGTACCAAAGGCCAGAGCGCTGGACAAGTGGCTCGACAACTCGAATGCTGGTCGACAACTTCAATGTGGACCATTCAATGTGGAGGAATCACCCATTGGGAAATCATCTTAAAAGGGATTTGTTATTGGTGGAACGGCGACGATGGGCGTCAACATTGGCGGATTTTAAACAAAAACGGCAGGCGGTAATTCGACATCAACAGCGATGTCTATCTGGCTCAACTCGGTCGCCTTCATGCTGCGATCGAGACGAAAAGACCGCACAAAAAGAACCGCATTGCCTTCCACCACGATGATGCGCGTCCACTTGTTGAGCGTCGTGTTGTCGAATGCATCACCAATGAGGGTTGGGAACTGCTTCCATATCCGCCATATTCTCCCACAGAAGCGCCTACCGACTGCCACGCCAATCGGTCCTTAAAACACTGGCCGGCGAACAAAGTTTATGACGATTTCGATAATTTAGTGGCGGATGTCAAAGCATCGATTGCCACCAAGAACAGTGAATTCTTTGGCCGTGGAATCGACTGTCTTCCAAGCAAATGAGAAGCAGTTATTGAAGTACACTCATGTCCATAAATTAAGGATAATTCAGAATCACACAGAAATTGAACTCTAAAATAAAAATTTCACCTGTAGAATTATCACACACATCTTGAAGAAGAATATGAAAATTACAGGAAACCACCAGATAACGCGGATAGTACGTCACAATGACGAGAGTGTAAGAGAGGGGTATATAAGGAATGGTGGCAAAGAAGTAAAATTGTTCACAAGCGCTTTAAAAGGCTTTCAGTGCAATAACCGCATAGATATGGCACAAAGGAAGCATTTGGATGATTTTTTACGTGGTAGAATTATCGGACGACTGGAATGGGGACGTACCTAGCTGGAAATATCCAAGCAACTTGGAATCGCCCAGAGTGTCATCTCCAGGCTTTGGCAACGATTCCAAGATGAGGGTAATGTGAGTAGATGTTACAGCACAAGTCGCCCCCGAGTTACAACGCCGAATGAGGACCGGTATTTAGCAGTTACTGCCAAAAGAAACGGACGGAGCACAGCATCAGACCTGTCTCGTCAGCTCTCTTCAGCTACCTGTACGACAGTTTCAAGGCAGACCGTGTACAGACGCTTAGGGCACATTGGTCTACATGCTCGTAGGCCTGTCAGATGTGCATTGTGGACACCGCAACAGTGGTCTGGTGTGATGTTTTCCTACGACTCCAGGTTTAGTTTGCAGTCTGATTCTCGCCGGACTTTCATATGGAGAGCGCCAGGTACCCGTTACCACCAAGAGAACACCATTGAACGACACCGTTACGGTGGTGCAGGATGGCTCGTTTGGGGAGGAATTATTCTTGGTTCCAGAACTGACCTGCATGTTCAGAGTGTAACGATGACAGGCCACATCTATCGGGATGTCATTCTGGAACATCATGTACGTTTGTTTCGGGGCGCCATGGGTGCTGAATTTCTGTTTATGGATGACAACGCCCATCCTCACCGTGCAAACATTGTAGAAGAATGCCTTCAATTGGAGGATATCACCCGTATGGATTGGCCAGAATACTCACCGGAATAAATCAAATTTGTTTTGCTTCTGTCTCTTTCTTTGCCTGAACTTCATTATCCTTAATTTATGGACATGAGTGTAGATGATGACTACGCTCCGGATAAATCATTTAAAAATGTTACTGAATTTTTATGTTTCCTCTTTCATAATAAATATCGTTTAAAAACAATTGATAATGATGCACCAACCCGATAAAATGCTGCGTTCTATTTTTATTTTATTTTGCTACTATTGTTATGGGATAGAAGGAGGGACTATTTTCCTTTCCCTTTGAAAATATTTGCCTACTTAACATTCGGGACTCATTAGATCGTTGGAAGTTGAATAAAATGAATAGCTTGTGTTACAGGAATCCCTGACTTGAGAGTAAAATTCCTTGAAAAGTAAACACTTTGAGAAAGGGTGCACGTCCACCGGACATGCGCCCGGTCGACTCCCGAATTGTTGAGTGTGAATAGAGAAAACGACTTCCTCCAGGGAGGAAGCTGCTCTTCTTCTTCTCACTTCCCTCGCGATTCATTAGATGAGGTTACGGTTACGGAGAATAACGTTTTCAACTGAAATAAATCATTTTCTTTCAATCATAAATAGTGCTCACTTTCACAAGAACACTTTGCAGTCGCACAGCTGATTAAACCCAACTTCTTCAAAAGAATCTTTCACATTTTGTCAGTATTTCAGAATCCACACAAAATGAGCGTACACACGCCTAATTTTTTCCCCATAATGCATTGTGAAACTTTTCTTTTAGTAATCATTACCAAAGTAAGAGATGTTTTTCATAGATGTGGAAGATATTACTCTCATTTTACTACGCTGTTATTTCACAGATATTAAAGCGTTCAATTTCAATTAGAAAAACACTTATTTATAACTTCAATATCATCATAACAACGATGTGATGAGCACTCACCAACTTATTAAATAGGCAATGAGTTTTAAAACAACGTAACAAGTATCAGATTATAACATGATTATTTTTAATGGATGATTATAAAACAGGATATAACTTTTAACTCTCTATGATAAATCATTGAAGCTCCAATGTTACGCTGCATGGGGATTGATGGCCGAGTGGCTAGCGCTCTGGCGCTCAGTACCCCAGGTTTCTAGTTCGATTCCTGGTGGTGCCATGGATGTTTGGAGTGGTTTAGAATCCACTTTAAAACCGTATGTCTCAGTCTAACAGGATCGTTGAATGTTGCGGGGGTAGTGTTACTCCGCGCCAGTAGCTTTTCTTCAAGCTACACGCACGTCCTGGGTATTGTTAAATGAGTAACATCGGTGCAGTGCTTGCCTTAAGGCATAAAAGACAACAAAGTGTTCGCCAGCTGCATTAGAAAAAACAATAGTTAGAGTACATTACATTTCAGTTAGAAATAAATAAATTTTATTTTTGTCATTGGCGGCTTTATTTTTTCTTAATTTTTTTTCTTTTTTTTTAAATTTGTTTCCCATGGTTGTTGCAATCAAAAATGTTATTTGTAAAATCCAAAGCAAGTGATATCTTTCTAACGATTTTTGCAAATATTTTGAATACTGTATTTTTATTCTGACAATTCAATAATTCTCTGGTTGATACGCGCCATCATGAATTAAAAAAAAATAGTTCCTAACTATTTTTGGGTGAATGTTTCTGACTAGACCAAAGGTGGCCAAACCGCGTCCCGTGAGATTTCTCACACTTTTACAAAATATTTTTTTTATATGGCCAGAGTAGCGAAAACCCATCTATTAAAAAAATACATTATGTGTGCATCCCTATATTCAAAACTGAACTGGCGAAATTATGAGAAAAAAACTAACTTTGATTTTAAAATCATATTCTTGCGAATATAGGACAGATAGGGCCTGTTTTATTGATGAGTTTACAGTTAAGAATTATGAACTCATGGTGCCTGCGCATCTTGAAACATCTAACATAACAGGATCTATGTTTCACTTTAAGTGACCTCAGTGACCATCCCTATATTTCATTTTTATTTCGATCATTGATTGAATTTTTTTTCGTGTATATTTATATATTTTTTATATTTCATTTTTAGTGTTTATATATTTCCCTAGAGTGTGCGTTTAGTATCATTATCATTATATTATCGACGTTTACATGTGCCAACGGCCATACTATGCTGAATATACCGGTTCTGGTTAGATCACCGAAGTCAAGCATCATTGGGCGCGGTCAGTACTTGGGTGGGTGACCACCTGGGAACACCGCGTGCCGTTGGCATTCACAAATTTGGGACCTGAATGACCGAGTGTTCTAGCGCTCTGGCGCTCGGTGCCACAAGTATCGTGTTCGAATCCCGGCGGTGCCATGGATGTTTGTAGTGGTTCGGAATCCACTTTAAGCCGTAGGTCCCGGTCTCATATGACTGTAGGAGCGTCACGGAGCCAAAGTCAGACTTCTACCAACGGGTGCTCCATCACAACAGGAGCTGCTTCCTTTCTCTTCAATCATGAGTACGTATGGGCTCGTGGGCTTGGCCAACCAAGTGGGATAAGAAACAACAACAACAACACGTTTACATGTAAGAATAATATAGGCACAAAAAATAATAACTCGTCATGTTTAAATTTTTCACTCGAAAAAAATGTCTACAGTGGGTCTAAATCTAATGTGAGTGTATATAATTTTATATGCATCCCATGGAGCATCCATGGATGCATTTCCAAAGTGGCCAGCAAGATCATTTGGGTTGGCCTATCATTCCGATATAAAGCATTCTTAAACATTTAAAGTCAGCTCCCTCAAAGTAATTCGCATACTATGATTTTATGAGCTGAAATTGAGAAGAATTCGCAGTATTCAGTGGTTGCTACGGTTTTAATTTTCTAGCTTTTCAATAGATGCGCAGCGGATAATGCGAGACATTGTTTCAATTGAGTTGTTCTTTGTTTAGTTATTATCCATTAGAATTAGGAATAAGTTTTGTTTATAAACATTTCAATTGTAAACTTTCGATGGTGAAGTTCCTTTCAACAATGTAAGATTATTCATTAAATCAACCCTCGAGGACAACCTAGACAAAGAGCTTTTGGGGAGAAATTCCCAAAAGTCTTGATGAGACAGTATTTCAAATATTTCTGACTGGCCCCAAGGTGAAGGCACTTGCGAAGTTTCGTCTTGCAACTGGCCACAATCGCCTTGCTGGTTATTTACACCGCATAAATGTATTGAAGATCCTTGCTGCGGGCTTTGTAGCATTAATGAACTTAGGATTAAATGAAACGCTGTCCTGCGTTCTCTGCGTCATCTTTGTGCGAGCGTTATTGGGAGGCTAGGAGCCGAATGGGTCCATAGACTTTTCTTCTGTTGCCATTTGCTATTTTATATTGTTTTGTTGCCAGCGGTTATACCATGCTGAATATACCGGTTCTCGTTCGATCACCGAAGTCAAGCATCATTGGGCGCGGTCAGTACTTGGGTGGGTGACCACCTGGGAACACAGCGTGCCGTTGGCATTCACAAATTTGGGACCTGAATGGCCGAGTGTTCTAGCGCTCTGGCGCTCGGTGCCACAGGTATCGTGTTCGAATCCCGGCGGTGCCATGGATGTTTGCAGTGGTTCGGAATCCACTTTAAGTCATAGTTCCCGGTCTCCTATGACTGTCAGAACGTCACGGAGTCAAAGTCAGACTTCTACCTACGGGTGCTCCATCACAACAGGAGTTGCTCCCTTGCCCTTCAGTGAGTACGTATGGGCTCGTGGGCTTGGTCAGCCAAGTGGGATAAGAAACAACAGCATATTGTTTTATTTTGTTCTACATGTCTCCAGTTGTGTCTTTTGTATCAGCCATTGGAAACAAAAATATTTCAATAGTATTTTGACGTTGTTTATGCTGCCGTAAAATTCACTGATCCTTTCAATCTGTTGCAATTTTGTTAGAAGATGAATACTTCACCCTCTTCAATTAAAAGCGGCCTTATGGCCAACAGGTTAGCTCTCTGGCCGTTGGTACCGAAGGCTTCAGGTTCGAACCCTGACGGTGGCATGCACGTTAAGCTGTAGGTCCAGGTCTGTTTAGCCTAAAATGTGCTCAAGATGACCACTGAGCGACAGAACAAACTTCAGTTGAAATATTTTTTTGGAAGCTAATGTCAGGAGAAAGTAATAAAGCATGATTTTCCGGGGGAAGTATTATTTAGAATTTTACTGGAAACAAGTTCATCGAATTGAGAAAAGTGTTTAGAGTAAAAAAAAAAAACTTTTGTAAAGATTGTTACTTTCTAATTGTTATTTTTCTTTACGTACTTTCTATTGCCGCATGGATAAATAGCTCCACGATAATATACACTCAAGAGCCAAAACATTATGACCACCGGTCAATAACGAGTTGGTCCACCTTTGGCGCGCAACACAGCTTCAACCCGCCTTGGCATGGATGCCACAAGTCCTTGGCCGGAGACAGATTGTACCAGATGTTTAAGCAACGGTCGCGCAAATCCGAGATATTGCGAATTGGTGGTCCTTGAACTTTATCCCGACACGGCCATCGTATCCTGACACGGCCATCGGCGTGATGAATGACAAACCGTGATTCATCTGACCAGGCAACTCTCTCCCACTGATCCATGGACCAGTCACGATGTTCCCGGGCCCAACGCAGGCGCAGTTGGCGATGACGCTTGGTCAGCAAAGGCACACGAGTGGGACGTTTGCTGCGTAGCCCCATATCCAACAGTGTCCGCTGAACAGTGTGCTCCAATACTATTCTACTTGGCCCTGCATTGTATTGGGCTGTTAGCTGAGCCACTGTATGGCTCCGGTTTTGCTTCACTATGCGAGACACTCTCCGATGACCTTTTTCTTTTATAGCGTGTGGACGTCCAGCACCCTGTCGTCTACTGCTGGTTTCCCCGTCATTCATACACTTTGCATAAGTACTAACAACTGTAGATCGCGGACAACCCACGAGTCGTGCAGTTTCGGAAATACTTGTTCCGAGCCATTACAATCTGCCCTCTATCAAAGTCGTTTAGATCCGCAGCCTTTCCCATCACACACAGAAGTAAGCGAAAGAATGATTCTTCAGACTCTCCAGCAGCTATGTAATAATACCACCTGATCACGTGCCTTCCCCGTCATCCAGGCGAGTTCACTGCAAAATGTAGGGGTGGCCATAATGTTTTGGCTCTTGAGTGTATGTAACAAAAAGAAAATCGAAGAGTAAGCTGGCGCCATATGATATAAACATCCTCATCTGCGTGGGCATGAGTTGGCTGGAAGGAGAAAGAAATGTAACACCAGCAGAGTGCGTTTAGTTTTCGAATAAAATTTGAGTTTCTTCAGTCCAATCACAGTATGTGTTTTTGTTTTGAGTCTACATTCTATCCCATTTTTAATTTGTCTTTAATGTATGTAACATCTTACATAGGGGAGTATGTAAACATATAATATAATATGAATACATTATCAATTTATTCCAAAGAGTATAAAAAATGGCACTGAGAATGTGTAAGTCCCATTTTTTTATGTTTTTATAATATATAAATACATATAATAATCAATCACAGTGAAATCCTGCCTAAAAAAGAAATAAAAATAATAAATGGATTATACATTTTTAATCTTAAGTTTTTTAAAAAAAAATTTAATTTTCCTTTTATATATATATATATAATGCAAGAACATTTTTCCATGTGAAATGTGTCCAAAAACGCTTTTTGATCCTACGAAAAATTAACATATTAGAGAGTTTTTGCATACCGTATTTTGGACGTCCGTTAGCTTTTTCTCCCTAACGCGCATGCTCATAGGAAACATTATTGCAGATACGCATGCGCAATTTCCTATCAGCATGCGCGCAAGGGAGAAAAAGCTAACTGACGTCCAAAATACGGTATGCAAAAACTCTCTAATAAGAAATGAATATATTTCTTCATTACAGTATAAAAATTGAATAGATATCAGAAATGAAAGCAAGAGAGAAATTTGAAATAATTACAAAACTTCTCTCGCTCTACAATTTATTCTATGCGAAAGACTCCTAAGATGACACCACTAAGCCGGAGCAGGCAGTGAAATGTGCAAGTTCATTTCGAGAGAAATATTAATTCGCGTTAAACTGTCTCTATTCTAAAGGAACAAAAAAAGAGGTGGGACAAATATCTCTCGTCCTTTTGGTACTATAGTTGGCGCTGCATCGCCCCTTGGCTTCTTTCCTCCGCCAGCATGTATTTAAAAAACATCATGCTAATTCACGGGTGGCCAACCCGATTTATCTTGCATGCCACTTTGGAAATGCATCCTAACTCTGCGGGCCGCATATAATATTACATATAGACCCACTATAGACATTTTTTGGGAGTGAAAAATTGAAACAGATTGAGTTATTATTTTTGTGTTTTCTATTATACTTAGTACCATTATAAAAATAATGGTACTAAACGCACATTGTAAAGAAATGTATAACACTAAAAATGGAATATAAAAAATATATAAATATAAATGAAATAAAAAAATGAAATCATTCAAAAATATTTATTTTACTAATGTGATACTCAGTTTGGGTATTGGCACATGGTAATGGGTGTTGCAGGTGAGCGTCCGTTATGTTTGAGCGTGTGTTGTGTTTCGGCAATTTCATTTTCGGGGGAAAAAAAAACGATTCGCAGTTGTAATATAAGTTGAACCAAAAGCGCTAACATCTTTTTGCTCCAGATTTTTCAAATTGGAAAATTTCTCTTTTGTGACGTGAGTGTTATAAAAATCTATTTTTGATTCTGATGCTTCCAAAAATGTGTTGTAAATCAACTAGTTCCCTTTGGAGATATTCTGGGGCCGATTCGATTTCAACATGAAAGGAAGATGAATATATTTCACAAATTTTGTTGAATTTGTCTAACTCTAAATTACTGAATCGGCTTTCAAAAACAACTGTTTTCACTACTTTGGATAAAATATACACTCAAGAGCCAAAACATTATGACCACCAGTCAATAACGAGTTGGCCCACCTTTGGCGCGCAATACAGCTTAATACCAGTTAAATACCACTTACGACTGATCACGTGCCTTCCACGTCATCCAGGCGGGTTCATTGCAAAATGTAGGGGTGGTCATAATGTTTTGGCTCTTGAGTGTATGTTATTTTGTTTGCAACTCTGATCATTATGTATGAAATAGAATAAAACACTACAAAAAGTTCATATAAATGAATATTTAATTCTTTAATCATTTTTTCGGGTGGGAGATAAATTTATTAATAGGATATAAATGCCGAATATTTAGAAAAATTAAGTTAGCATTTATGTAGAAATAAAAAAAAATGAACCTTTTTTTTATTATGTGTGAACATGATGTAGTCCTGATTAGGGGTCCGAGACGTTACCCGAAAATGAGAGCCCAGCAAATAAAACTCCATTGCAAATTTTGGCGGAAAATGGTACTTTGGGCTCCTTAACTCTTGAAAGGATTCATGAATAACGTTAGCCTTCAGGAATTTTCTGGGAAATTTGGCTTTTGCTGGAGGTGTTTTGTAGTATGGTTTTGAAGCACTTTTTATTTGTATTTCCAATGTCTATAAGTACACGTAGTGCGTTGATCCATTCCTTCTTTTTGAAGTTTCACATTTATGACTGTTATTTATCCCTGATGGCCGACTGGCTAGCGCTTTGGCGTTCGGTACCACAGGTATCGGGTTCAAATCCCGACTTTGCCCATGGGTGTTTGTAGTGGTTCGGAATCCACTTTAAACTGTAGGTCCCGGTCCTAATAGGATCGTAGAGCGCTGCGGGGGCATTGTTGCTCCGCGTCCGTGGCTTACCATCAAGTTACATGCGCCCCCTGGGTAATGCAAAGTGAGTAACATCGGTGCAGCCCTTATGGTGAATATCACGGTCTATTTGCCAGCTGCATTAGAAGGAAAAAAAATTATCCCATGCCTATTGAGTTTTTATTTATCCCATGCCTATTGAGCTTTTATTTATCCCATGCCTATTGAGCTGTATAATGCTTCTTATTGTATTTGGAATACTTTATTCTTCATTTATGGCTGGAATTTTCAAACTTTGATATATTCTTTTGGCTATTGAATGTGACAATGTTTCTTGTAGAATTTGGAATACTTCATTCTTCATTTACGACTACATTTATCTTACTTTTGAATATTCTTTCAGAGATTCTCGAACAATTAATTCTTCACGAAGTTCTTGATTTATTCAGCATTGCTTTATTCATGTGGCTATTTAAATTTGGCCATTCTTGTAGTATTCTAATCAATTGCTTCATATATTTCTTGCCTTATTAAAACATCGCCATATTCCTGAGTTTATTCATCCGAATCGCATTTTTTTTTATGTTTCTTTTTATGTATATTGAGTTCTTTCTTTTTTAAATCGTTGTAGGATAGTAGACCTCTTTCTTCCTTCTTCGCGCCAACAGTAATGATTGTTGAGAAAAATCGCCAATCTGTCATGCCATATGTTAAACTACAACGTAAAAGTCGCATGATCAGCCCAAAACTGGTAACCCTGACGAGAGCGCTATTATATTATTACTCTATGCGCAGGTTTCAATTAGTCGAATGACGTCAAACAAGCACAAGAGTTCTATACCAAAAAGCGTCAAAGAATCTTTCCTGACAAGAAGAATTATTCCGAGCTCTCTCCTGAGAAAACAAATGGCTCTTTTAGTTCTGGATTAAAGTCGCGAAGTACAAAAGCATTAATAATGTTTTTCTTTCGCATAATTAAATGTTTCTTTGCACCCAGTTTTCACTCTATAGATCGTATTAAAAGAATTCGCGCACCGAATTAATGTATAGGGAAAAAAAAACTTTGAAATGGGAGAAAATCCCTTTATGGGGAAAAAGTTGAGTGTTTTTTTTTAGACAGCTCAATACGGAGATCCGACCTGTTGAAGGGAAATGAGATTTGAAGCGAATTAATATTTTCTGTAAAGAAATTCTAACATTTTTATTGTGAGATTAATATTTATGTAAAAGAAATTTAAAGTAATGGAATTGTATTTTTTTCAACTCACCGAATATTAATGCAAAACAGTAAAAAATTATGAAAACGTTCTGTGATTTAGAAGATTTATGCAACTTCGGATGT